>OX638372.1:80024932-80579382 GCA_951812925.1 Calliopum simillimum | reverse complement strand
TTTTTTTTGGATTTAGATAGAATATTCTTGAAATTTCAGATAACTAGATGTATAATAGTTTATTTCTATATAATTTATATGGGCTAAAGATAAGTTTTAAACGTATATAACTGAGAAAAAATTGTAATTCTAACTCTCATAGTAGAAATCAATTTTTTTTTTACAAAAAAAAGGTCTGAAGCACTCAATTTACTAAGTTCGATTCAACTCAATTTTCTTTTTCAATAAGTTTAGCTAACTTTGAATTATCTCGCTCCAAAAGAATATCAAGTTGATTTCAACGGACGGACAGACATCCAGACAGATAGATATGGCTATATCGACTCAGGAGGTGACGCTGGTCAAGTATGTATGGGACGTTCCATGTTAACCGTGACAGCTCTGTCTCTAGAAGCGGAAGCAAGATAAAAATGCGTATAAGCTCTCAAAATTTTCGTCTGCTCAAGATCTTTCGAACGAACAAGGACCTTATTTTAGTAAACTTCGAAATTCAAAATGGCGACTACAATTAGAAATGTAACAAAAAATAGTTTTTGTGGAAAAAAATCCAAGTGAAAGTTTTTCACTAAAAAAATCTATATTTATGCATGGTTAAGAAACTGTGAAAAGTCCATTGCGAAATCATGTTCGGATTAAAAAATTTTCAAAGTTAAAGGTAGCAAAAATCAGTTTTTTGCAAATATCGCGCTAACAGTTACTTTTTCAAAAAAAAAAAATAGTGCGGGACAATTTTGTAGCCCAGGAAATTTCGAATAAAAAAGACATTAGATTTATTTTCGTACGACATTAAGTAGTTAAGGAAATATCCTTATTAAAAAAGTGGCAAAACTTAATGCATGTATGCAACGTAATCGCATAAGTGTACATGGTAATATTAGTGGAGTCAATAAAGCCTTTTAGTCCTCAAGAACAACTCCGATTTTGATCATTTCTTATTTTAAAAAATTTTGTTTTTTTGTTTTATTTAAAATCAGAAACCTTCGAGCTGGGTCAGAATCATATAATTTTTTAAACAATAGATGTGTTCCAATGGTAGTGGATCTGATCCAGATCAGATCTGAATTCATTGGAACGCACATGGCTTCAACTTCAAAAACTTGACAGCACTGACAAGAATTGACAGAAATGCCAAATCATGAATGTCATTTAAATTTTATTTATTTATGATTTTTGAAATCAAAACTAAAAAATTAAAAAAAAAAACAATATGAATGCTGATTTTTTAATGATATGTTCGTAAAATTTAAGTTTTGGTTTTAATTTTCTAAAAAAGAGTTTAGTTATTAGATAAAGATTCATCTAGTAATGAAGAAGACGACTCTTTTAGCGAGGATTTTATTAACCAATCGTTTACAAGTACAACAAGTTCTGAAACGGATGGAGAGGAGAATGCAAAGGTTTGCTTCTTGGAAGTAATTAAAACCTATAGTCCTGTTGACTAACGTCTCCTTCGACCAAAATCGCTTTTCACTGAAATAATATTTATTGAATTATTTAGGCATCTTAAACTTTATGTGCTGTTACTTACACATTTGCAGTCATTTCAAAAAATTCTTTTCTATTTAATATTTTCTTTCTCCTTTGTACTCGTAGTATATTAATATTTTATTTTGAAATATTTTACAAAAATTTTTGACGGTTAATGTCAAACTGTCAACAAATAAGCCAGTGCTACCAAATAAAACCCGTAATTTTCAGAACACTTCCATGGATCCAAAAAAGATATCCGAACGCATACATGGATCCAAAAAATGGAACCAAGATCTGAGCTGGTTCTGAATTTGTTTTTGTTCTGCTTGAAAGTGAATCTGATCCGGATCAGATCTGCTGCCATTGGAACACAGCTAATATTTAAGAAACTTATGTTTTCATAAAAAAAAAATTGGGAAAAAAATACAACAAACAAAAATAAAAGCAATAATTTTAAATGTATTTGGCGATACTAAATCCAAATCTGGCATCAAAACTGCTGTATCTCGTATGGTTTCTGAGATATCTTCTCTTCGTTTATGACCTAAAATTGTGCATGAAAAAACTGTTGCCATGTTTTTCTCAAGAACGACTGTACCGCTTTTAATGAAACTTTGCAAAATGATGCACATTAGCATAGACTAAAGAATAAGATAGACTTCGACTTTGAAGATACTCATAAAAAGGCGTGCCACCGCCCTACACTTTAAATTTAATTTGGTCATTTCTCGTGAACTATATAAGATATTTTGAGGAACACAAGATATTTTGGTACACAGCTACTGACTATCAATGAGCGAAAATTAGATCAAATCGGGAAAGTGCCACTCCTTCTTTTTAACCATTGAAAATTTTTTCAATATCAAACGTAAACTTTTAAGTTAGGATATCCCTGGGAAAAACAAGATATCGAAATAATTTAAATAAGGTTTTAAAGATCCAAAATTTTTGACAGAAGACGATTTCAAGAAATATTGAATCTAAATTTTCAATGGGTGAAAAGTAGGCATGGTATTTTTCGATTTCGCCCAATTTTGTAAGGCATTGATAGCACAGTCCTGCGTTTTTGATAAAGTTAAAAAAGTATGAATTTGGGAGTAGGTGATTTTTATAGATTTTTGATCGCTGAATCCGAATATGATATCCAATTTCCTCCATCACTTCTGAGATCCGAATTATCCGTGATTTAAAGTGCAAGAAACGCAATTTTCAGACATATGTCGTACATACTGAAAGTAGTCTAGTTCTTTTTTGACAGCGCCATTGAATAGCCCTGAGCTTCCTCTTTAAAGCATACTTTTAACTGTTTCAATTGAATCATTAGTTTCCGAGATATCATCGATTAAAGTAAAGGTATCGCCAATCCCTGAAAAAGACTATATATTTAATTTGTATACCTTTAGTTCAATGGATGATATCTCGGAAACTAATGATCCAATTGGAAAAGTTAAAAGTACGCTTTAAAGAGAAAGCTCAGAGCTATTTAATGCCGCTATCAAAAATGAAAATAACGTTTTCTACACTTTAAATCAAGGATAACTTATATATCAGACGTAATGACGCAAATCGGAGGTCATATTCGGATTCAGCGAGCAAAAATTTTACAATTTTCACTGAGCCGGACCGGTAAAAACATTCGGCTTGTTTTTTCGTAAAATTTTAAAAACTACTTTTTAAAAACTTGAAAATTAAAAACTTCAGAAAACCGGCTAATTTCCTATGAAATTAAAAACACGAATTTCGAATTAAAATATGCGCGGAGAGAGCAAATTCGAAGATAGCCGAACACCACTGTACCGACAACAAAGTACTAGGTGTTCGGCCATGTTTTAGCGTAAACACGGCTTATGATTTATAGGTGGTTTTGTTTTTTCGTGGTTCATAAGTTATGCCATTTTTAAAACCAACATATTATCATGCACACTTTTTTAATAAGAATATCTCCTAAACTAAATGTCGTACGAAAATAAATCTGTAGTCTTTTTGAACTATATTTTTGAAAAAGTAACCGTTAGTAGGATATTTGCAAAAAAATTGATTGCAACCTTTGACCTTGAATAACTTTTTTAAACATGATAACTTTTGGCAATGCACTTTTCACATGCATGAATAAAGATTTTTTTTAGTGAAAAAATTTCACTTGGATTTTTTTCCACAAAATCCGAACTATTTTTTGTAAAATTTCTAATTGTAGTCACCATTTTGTGGCCGCCATTTTGAATTTCGAAAATTGCTAAAAAAATGGCAATTGTTTATTCGAAAGATCTTGAGCAAACGAAAGTTTTGACACCTTAAACGCATTTTTCTTTTGCTTCTGCTTCTGGAGACAGCTGTCTCGGTTGACATGGAACGTACCATATATACTTTTCCATACCTCCCACGCCTCCTTCTTCGCCTGTCCGTAGATTTAATAACCGCAAATCCTATCAGATACAGTTTACGATGTATTGCATTTTTACATATTTTTTGACTTTCTATTAAATTTTTGAGCATTAAAAAAATAATAAACAATTTATAGTGGAGTCAACGAAGCCAAAAAACAGGCAAAATGAGGAAATCCTCAAGAACAGCTCCGATTTTGGTGATTTTTTTTTTTAAATTTTGTTTTTTTTTTATTTAAAATCCGAAACATTTTGGAGCGCGGTCGGAGTTATATAATTTTTTAAGCAATATTTAAAAAGTTATATTTTCATAAAAAAAAATTCTTAAAAGAAATGCAACAAACAAAAATCAAAATAGTCATTTCATATGTATTTGGCGATTCTAAATCCGAATCTGGCATTCAAATTGCAGTATCTTGTACGGTTTCTGAGATATCTTCTCTTCTAATAGGGTCTATAATTGTGTATATCAAAACTGTTGCTATGTTTTTCTCAAGAACGGCTACAGCGATTTTAATAAAACTTTGGAAAATGATACGCGCTAACATATGCTAAAGAATGAAATAGACTTTGTCTTACTATATACTTATGAAGAGGCGTGGCACCGCCCCAAACTTTTAATTTGATTTGGTCATATCTTTTGAACCGTATGAAATTTTTTGATGAAAATTAGTACACAGCTACTGACTATCAACGCCTGGCAAAAATTGGGCGAAATCGGAAAAGTGCCACGCCAACTTTTTAACCATTGAAAATTTTGATTTTCATCAAAATCTGTATTGTGTAATATTAAAATCAAAATTTTCAGTGGTTTAAAAGTGGGCGTGACACTTTTTCGATTTCGCCCAATTTTTGCCCATTATAAGGCATTGATAGTCAGGAGCTTTGTACTAATTTTCATCAAAAAATTTCATACGGTTCAAAAGATATTACCAAATCAAATTAAAAGTTTGGGGCGGTGCCACGCCTTTTCATAAGTATATAGTAAGACAAAGTCTATTTCAATCTTTAGCATATGTTAGCGCGTAACATTTTCCAAAGTTTTATTAAAATCGCTGTAGCCGTTCTTGAGAAAAACATAGCAACAGTTTTGATATACACAATTATAGACCCTATTAGAAGAGAAGATATCTCAGAAACCGTACAAGATACTGCAATTTGAATGCCAGATTCGGATTTAGAATCGCCAAATACATATGAAATGACTATTTTGATTTTTGTTTGTTGCATTCTTTTAAGAATTTTTTTTTATGAAAATATAACTTTTTAAATATTGCTTAAAAAATTATATAACTCCGACCGCGCTCCAAAATGTTTCTGATTTTAAATAAAAATAAAAAAACAAAATTTTTAAAAAAAAAAAATCATCAAAATCGGAGCTGTTCTTGAGGATTTCCATCGGAAATGCTTCATTGACTCCACTATTATTAGAAAAATAAATAGTCAGCTCCGATGTATTTCTCGATGCAAACAAGTATCTTGTGTTATTATTCAACGTAAAAAGTGACGAAAAAATTGTTGATGTCAAAATTTGCGGATAGAATATCTCAAAATCTAAAAGTGCTAGAGGAATTTGAAACCGGATCAGCTTAAAACTAGTAAGGGTGTAACAAACTGGCCAAACATTAAATTACCCTACACTGCAGTATCTTGAAAATGTTCTTATATCGGAGGTGCCACGCCCTCTTTTCCGATTTCACCCAGTTTTTGCTCAGAGCTTGCTCTTAGTGTCTGAGTAAAATTAAGTTCGATTATCTCAAAAAACGCTTTCAGTATAGCGCTGTAAAGCTTTTGCTTCTATGGGAGGTGCCACTCCCTCTTGTCCGAATTCGCTCGTTTTTGCTCAGAGCTTGTGCTCACAATTCGTAGTATATATGTGTATTTTGGTTGCATTGTCGTGAAAAATACTCCTAAAAAGTTGCATTTTCAATATATTTTTGTATGGGCGGTAGGCGTGTCCGTTGACCGATTTCGCTAATTTTCAATCCCACGAGCTAACTTTGACAGCGGAGGCAGTGTACCAAATTTCATTGAATTATCTTGCTCTGTTTTCCCAAAAAATATATTTCCACACACAGCCACCCAGACAAACGGCTATGTCGACTCAGGAGTTGACGCTGATCAAGAATATATATAATTTTCTATATGTGCCACGCTTCCTTCTCAGAGTTAGAAACTGAAGTGCAAAGTGAATATACCCTGGGTGTAGGTATAAGAAATATGTACATTGTTTATTATTTTGTTAATACGCAAAAATTAAACTTTTTAATAATACAATATCTCGTAAACTATATCAGATAGAATTTTCCGGTTTGCGGTTTTTTAATCTACGGATAGGCAGGAAACTTTTTGCATACTAAATTTTTGCATCCTTTTTTTTTTTTGTTTAGTATAGAGCCCACAAATAAAAAATGGGTTTTTTGGCCCTGAATTGAAAAAGTGCCGATCACTTTTGAAAAAAGACTACCCAGTGTGCCAGACGGTGCAAATTTCCGCTTTTTTATCCGTTACGGATCCGTTACTGATCCGTTTGCGGGAGAAATTCCAAAAAAAAAAAGATTTGCTTTTTCAATTGTTAAAAAGTGCGCGTGGCACTCACTTAATGCTTTCTACTTTTTGTCCACTTCAAGGTACTTATAATTCACACCTTCCAACGAAATTGAATCAAAATATTTTATGTAGTTTTTAAGTTATACCATTTAACGTATTTCACTTGTATGGGAGGTTCCACGCCCACTGTTGATATTTCGGCCATTTTTTGCTCAGAAATACTTCATACGTAGTAAGCTCCCTGTACTAAATTTCAGACAAATTACTTCATTGATTCTGTTATTATAACGTATTAAAGTTTTGTGGGCGGTGCTACGCCCATATGCGAGACTATATAATTTTTTGACATTCTACAAATTAATGGTGATCTTTACGAATAAGTGATCCTAGCTTTTTATCAAAACCGTTGAAACCGCTTTCGAAATATATCGAATTCAATTCACAAAATGTTAAAAAGTGAGCGTGTGACTTACTTAATCCCGCCCACTTTTCGCTCGTTGCAAGGTAGTTTCACTAGACCTCGAGTTGCAAAATTTCACCAAATTATCTTGTGTCGTTTGTAAGATGTAACCTTATAAAAGAATCAACTTGATGATTTTTTCAACTACCCATCTTTCTCGTCGCCATATTGTTCCGCCATATTGTTTTTTTCCAAAACAGCACCACCAGTTACACCATTTAACGTGTATGGGAGGTTCCACGCCCACTGTTGATATTTCGCCCATTTTTTGTTCAGAAATACTTCATATGTAGTAAGCTCCCTTTACTAAATTTCAGACAAATTACTTCATTGATTCTGTTATTATAACGTATTAAAGTTTTGTAGGCGGTGCTACGCCCATATGCGAGACTATATAATTTTTTGATATTCTACAAATTAATGCTGATCGTTACGAATAAGTGATCCTAGCTTTTTATCAAAACCGTTGAAACCGCTTTCGAAATATATCGAATTCAATTCACAAAATGTTAAAAAGTGAGCGTTTCACTTACTTAATCCCACCCACTTTTCGCTCGTTGCAAGGTAGTTTCACTAGACCTCGAGTTGCAAAATTTCACCAAATTATCTTGTGTCGTTTGTAAGATATAACCTTATAAAAGAATCAACTTGATGATTTTTTCCAACTACCCATCTTTCTCGTCGCCATATTGTTCCGCCATATTGTTTTTTTCAAATACAGCACTCGACATTCAAAAGTAGACTCTTCAAGAAAAAAATGAGCTATCATGTGATTTTGGGCAGCGAGGTGGCATACTTGACGTGAAACGTCCCATATACATATTATATATATTTTATGTGGTATAAAATGTGTATGTTCTACAACAAAAAACAAGAAAAAAATGATTCTAAAAATATAATATATTGTTAAAATATGAATTAGCACAAAAAACCCATGTGAAATTTTTCAGCAGAATGATTTCCACTTATGCTTGAAAAATAAAGTGTGAAAAGTTTATAGCGAAATCTTGTTCGCATAAAAAGTCATTCAAGGTCATATGTCGAAAAAATCATTTTTTTTTGCAAGCATCACACTTGCGGATAGTTTTGCACAATTTTTTAGCCCTGGAAATTTCCTATAGAAAGACCTCAGAGTTGTTTCGTACAAGTTATAGTTTAGGAGATATTCTAATTATGAAACAACGCTTAGTAATGCATACATGCGGCTTATAAACGTGAATGGCAATATGTTGATTTTTAACTTGCTATAACTTATGAACGATGAGTAGCAACTCAATATACTTTAATAATATATTCTCCGTGTTAGTGATAATAGCCGTGTTTCTTTTGACGCGTATATACAATTGTGGATATTTTTAAATTGCGATAATTCATGAACAGTGAGTCACACAATAAAAACTCTAAGGAACTTTTTTATGGAGAATCTCGTTCTCTACAAAAACTTTTCATTTTATATTTTAAAAAATTTATCTTTTAGGAGTTGTTCTATAAAAACTGTTTTTTTTAAATAACTTCTAAATAATTATTTTTTTTTTACAAAAGATTAAAATTATTTGTAGAGCATGTGGTTCTCCCTGAAAAAGACCCTTAGACTTTTTATCGTACCACTCACGGTTCATAAGTTATCGCAATTTGAAAATTACCACAATTGTATATACGCGTCAATAAAAAACACGCCTAATATGTAAGTTTTAAATCTTCCTGATGATGAGTAGCATGATCAACTCGAAATATTGAAGAAAATAAAATAAACATAACTCAAATAAACAAACTTAAAATTTTTTTTGTTGTTATATTTTTGATGACTTAGAGCCAGCCATACAACTCTTATTAACAATAAAAGTCGCTAAAAGTCTCAACTTAGTAATTATGCATGTGAAAATATCATTTACTTAGTAATAAATGATAAATTCAATATTTTTAGAAAATTCTATAGTAATCATATGGGAAAAAAGAAGGCCTTTGGGGCGTATCTTAAAGTTGAGATAGAGAGCTAAAATTTTCAGGCGATTTTTTTTATTTATTAGCCTTTTGAGGGAGCGTACATACATTGCTTACGATTTTTAGAGCATACAATTCCCTACAAACAGATAGTTTTGTTTTTTTCGTGCGACTCATCGTTCATAAGTTATGGCAAGTTAAAAATCAACATATCGCTGTGCAGTACTATTTTTCGGAAAAAGTAACCGTTAGTGTGACTGATTTTTTCGAAATTTGACCTTGAATAACTTTTTATGCGAACAAGATTTTGCTATTTTAACGATATATTATTAGATAAAAAAATTTATAATCATTTTTTCTTTGTTTTCTTTTTTGTTGTAGAATATAAACATTTCATATATCACGGTGCTCTTGAACAGTCGATGGGTGCGATGAAAATGTGGAGTGGTCTAAAAAATGTAAACCCGCGAAATATCGCAAAACTACATATCCCATATAAAATAAACAAAAATGAAAAAGAAGAAACAAAATAAACAAATATAAAAGTATTTATTTTAAATGTTTTTTGCAATGTTTAATCCGAATCCGGCGTTTAAATTACTGTATCTCTTATAGTTTTTGAGATATCTTATCCTAAGCAAGCAATAAAGATCGCTTTTGCTTTATTTTGAAGCTATATAACTAGAATACGAAATATTTATCCGTAGAATCCGATACAGTATCTGAAAGTTCTAATTTTTGTCTTTAAAACTTAATTTAAATTATGTCTTTATTATATCTTTATTTTTCTTGGAGATATCCTAACCTAAAAAGTTAAAAAAAGTGCAAAAAACATGTTTTTTCATTAAATCAGTCTATGATATTTTGGAGAAAAATAAAGCTATTGACATGATAGTACAGTTATTTGGTAGTATTACCTGGAAAGTTTTTCGGGATTTTTGCAAATAAGTTATTTTATAGATTTCGATGTGCTCTTTCAGAATTTCAACTTTGCTACCTCGAGTCGTGTTCGCTCGCGCCGCCATATTGGAAAAATGGCGTCCAAAATCAGTTTTTTGCAAATATCTCTTTAACGGTTACATCGAAAAGAAAAGAGGAAAATATTGTGGCACAATATTGTAGCTTATAAAATTTTCTATAAAAATTACCTTTTAGTTGTTTTCATACGACTTATAACTCGGGAGATATCCTAATTCAAAATTCGAAAAAAATTAGTAAATTGTGCATGCCACTAATGAGTAGGCACTGTGATGTGTTGAGCTTAAAATTACGATAACTCATGAACGGTGAGTCAAACTTCAAAGTAAGAATATCTGTTTGTAGGGAATTACTTGCACTACAAGGTACATATTATTATTTTTTCATATGACCTATAGTTAACGAGATATTTTTTTAACAAACCTGAAATTAAGAAAAAAACCGTTTTTTTTTTTTTCAAAAAATCTTCAAAACGGTTTGTTCTATAAAATATATTTGCTCGAGTTTTGTAGAACGTTTAATTTCCTATAAGGATCGCTCCAAACTGTTTTTTCGTCCGACATACCGTTCATGAGATATCGCGTCATGAAAATCATTCAAAATTGAATATTGTACTGTGCACACTACTATGTTCAATTTTGAATGATTTTCAAGTCGCGATATCTTATGAAGGGTAAGTCTGACGAAAAAACAGTTCGGAGAGACTCTCATAGGGAATTGAACGTCTACAAAATGCATCAAAATTTTTTTTCTAGTACGAACCGTTTTGGAGCTATTTTGAAAAAAACAGTTTTTTTCTTAATATTAGGTTTGTTAAATAATATCTCCTAAACTAGAGAGCATATGAAAAAATAATATGTAGCTTGTAGTACAAGTAATTCCCTACAAACAGATATTTTTACTCTGAACGTGTGACTCACCATTCATGAGTTATCGTAATTTTAAGCTCAACACATCACAGTGCCTACTCATAAGCGGCATGCACAATTTACTAATTTTTTTCGAATTTTGAATTAGGATATCTCCTGAGTTATAAGTCGTATGAAAACAACTAAAAGGAAATTTTTATAGAAAATTTTATAAGCTACAATATTGTGCTACCAATAGTTGTATTCATGGTCTTGTTGCATCGTAGCAAATGCAAATTTGCAAGAGTAAATAACTGTGAGCATACACTGTTGGAAATTGCTATTGCAAACGTTTCAGAACAGATGTTTTTTGTTTTGCTGTCAAACATTTTTTGAACTTAAAATTTATTTGGTATCTTATTTTGAGTTAAAAGAAAGTTCTTTGAATGTTTATGCGTTATTGAGAAGAAAATCACAATTTTATTAATTATTTCCATAAGAACATATATTTTTATACAATCTTAACAAAATTGTTCTTTTCTTTTTGGCGGCTGCATGAGTTTCTTCTTAATATTTGCTATTTACTCCAGATGTAATCCGAAAACGTTGAGTCCTTACCGTTGTACATGCATTTATCGATGTCCTAAATGCAAATACTACGTAGAAGTCTTTGTAGATTAAACCGAAACGAAAAAAAAGCAAATTAAATTATATTTGTTTACATTTTAATTTCAATTTGTAACAAAAACTGTTGTCAAAAAAATAAAAGTCATTAAGCAATTGTACCAATCACAAATGAAAAAATAAAATCAGTCACAATAGACTCTTGGAAATCAATCGTGCAATAGGTTTTTGTCTTGCAAATTTGGTCTTGCTTACAAGACTCTTGCTTTTCAAAAATCAATAGAATTTGTTTTTGTAATTTCAAATAATTTTGCATTTGCTACGATGCAACAAGATCGTGAATACGGTTAATATTTTTCTCTAGATGTAACAGTTAAAGAGATATTTGTAAAAAACTGACTTTGGACGCTATTTTTTCAATATGGCGGCGCGAACGAACACGACTCGAGGTAGCAAAATTGAAATTCTGAAAGAGCACATCGATATTTATGAAATAACTCATTTGCGAAAATCCCGCAAAACTATCCAGGTAACATTTTATTCTCCCAAATGATTGTACTATGATTCAAATAAGGTTTTAAAGAAAAAGATTAGAACTTTCAGCCATTGTATCGGATTTTACGGAAAAATATTTCGTATTCTAGTTATATTGCGTCAAAATAAAGCAAAAGCAGTATTTGTTGCTTGCTTAGGATAAGATATCTCAAAAACTATAAGAGATACAGCAATTCTAACGCGAGATTCGGATTCATCATTGCAAAATACATTTAAAATAAATACTTTTATATTTGTTTGTTGTTTCTTTTTTTCATTTTTTTTTTTTATTTTATATGGGATATTTATTTTTGCTATATTTCGCGGAGATGATCAGCTACGATTTCGGGGTTTGCATTTTTTAGACCTCTAAACTAGTACAAATGAAACCCCATTCATAGATTTTCTCCACATTTTCATCACACCTATCGACTGTTCAAGAGCACCGTGATATAAAGCAAAACACGCCAAGCATACCAGCTGAAAATTTTGTTGTCTCCGATTTCGCTCAAATTTAGCAATATAGTAGGTCCAGTGTGCAAAAACAATAATCCGGGAGAATTTGGTTTTAGTACCTTTTGTTGTTACAATACAGGGTGTTGAAGTTAGAGTTTTTGGTCATTTTCATGAAAAGGGTGTTTTTGCAAAAATTTATAGCTTACACCAAAGTTTGTAAATATATATATATTAGTAACTGTTCCAATTTATTTTTAAGTGTTTTTTTATAAAAAACCCCCCTTCAATTTTTTTTAAAATTACTTGAAATCAAAACATAATTTTTAAGCTATGAAATGATGTATGACTCTAGATGGGATTCGGTTGCTAGATGAGAGTTTTTGGCTTTTGAACGCTCTCGGCAGGCAAAACTCTTTGTTTACTCAAGAGGAAGGCATCTTACGAAAAAAGTGTACTAGGCATAAAATGCTTAGAATCGTTCAAGAAAGCATTTAATGCCTCGGTTATTTGACCGATATAATTTTTTGGAATATATATAATCAATTCCACGCTATTAAGTAAACTTTGCGTAAAAACAGAACCTAATTTTATTGATTACTGACAGAATACCAGCCAAAACATATTATGATATTACTTTTGTCTCTATAAGAATTTTGAAAACTAAGCATAAAAATAAATATTAAACGCAAGGTAAAATTTTCAATCGAAAATGCGCCGAACTAAAGTTGAACGTAGAGGTATGGTTCCTTGGGCAAATATTCATAGAAATGAATGAACTTTCAGCCTAGGTTGGTGTTTTGTTTGAAAAAATCCATCCAAAAATATGAATCGTTTATTTTGAAAGTCGGTCATAATAATCGGCTATTTGACCCATATCACTTTTTTAAATATATAGCATCAATTCCACACTATCAAGTGAACTTTTCATGTAAACAGAACCCAATTTAATTGATTACTGACAGAATACCATCCAAATCATATAATGACATTACTTTTGTCTTTATAAAAATTTTTAAAATTTAGTATGAAAATACAAAAAATATTAATAAAACGTAAAATTTTCGATCAAAAATGCGCCGAACTAAAGTTGAACGCATAAGTATAGTTCCTTGGGCAAATATTCATAGAATTGAATGAACTTTCACATAGGGGGTAGCCGAGATCAGTTTTCAAATCGGCCCACCCTAATATTTATATATATATATATTTTCTTTATTTGAAAAAATCGTTTTGTAACGGTACTTCCCCAGAATTTGTTATTTCAGCTTAATACAAGCTATTGTGAATTAAATTAAATAAGGTTACCAGACTAACGAATATTCTAAAATGTACATTTTTTAAAAGTTCTTTATTTGCCCTTTTTCAGGGAAAAAATTGCTGTTGATTCGTTTAATAATAATACGAATGCGATTTTTTTTTTCTTCACGAGTATACTCGACATAATGCGAAAAGTTTTCATTTCGCTCTGACGAGTATACTCGACATAAACAGTTAAAGGGTTAAAAACATTTTTTTTTATTCAAACCTTAGCGGTTTTTTTCGAAAATCGGGCCATCGATTTTTAATTTTAAATAAATTCTTAAAAATTTAATATGCCTTCATAATATACAGTGACTCACAGCTTATTTCAACCAGCAACTCTATAAAATTTTAAGTGAGTATAACCTTTAAACAAAATGAAATATCAAAAAAATTCAAATGTAGATTTGTGCATAAAATGTGTAAAAGAAAAATTTTTAACAATCAGCTGACGTACAACGATTTAACAGCGGGCGTTAGTCTTCCACCAATTCAAATTGGCTTTTTGCTTTGGAAAATAGTGCAAATGGTTTATTTCAGATGTTCAACAGTTAACAGTATGAAAAAACGTATTCGACACGATAACAGAATGCTTTATAAAGAAAGAATTGAAGCGTTGCGTGCATTAACGCCCCAAGTCGAAAAATGGCATTTCGAGATAATTCAATTTAAAGTTTCTAAATGCTGAAAAAAAGAACAAACCTTGAAAAACAAATTTATTCAATTAAAACTAATAAATTGAGTAAATAATTACCGCTAACACATAATACTAACGCATTTTGACAGTATTCTCAAAGAAGGAAAAATTTAAATTATAGGGCGTTTTTGCATAAATCCATTTGACTATCACTGGAGTAACGTTAGCATTTTGCTTGGGAAACCGGCAAAACTGTTCCGATTTTAATGATTTTTTTTTTTTAAATGAGGGGAATGAAATATACTTTCACCTCAACTATTTATAAATGTGCGTTTTGGTTTATTTCTTTAAAATTTTAATTTTATAAAATGCAATCATATATTTGCATCTAAGTTTTGGACCTGGTAAATATTTTTTTTGCAAACGGTTATAGAGATTTTAACGAAATTTAGTACAATGTTCTATATTAGTATAACATTGTGACTAGGATCAATTCTAACCATGTTGATACTCATAGAAAGGCGTAGCAAATTCTTTAAAATTATAATTTATTGGGCAATATTTCGCACGCAGTGGCTAAATTTGGTAGACAAATGCTGATTATAAATAGCGAAATCTGGATGGGATGACAAGAGTGTCACACCCACTTTTAAAGGCTTGAATATTTTGATTCAATATTACACAAAAGCGGCGCAATGGATTTTAATGAATTTATAGAATATTGAAATCAAAAAAAATTTTCGAATTCTTGTGTTTTTTACTCTTTTGACGATAACTTTTTTAGATCAAAGATAGGAAAAGACAAAAAATAATTAGATAAGTTTCCTTCAAAATGCTTTATTGAAAAATTTCTTAGGCTAAAAATTTATCGAAATATGGCCACTCAAACATAGCAATTTTTTTACCCGGCCGGAAAAATGGTTCAAATTCAAAAGCAAGGTGCCTTACGAAAAAAAGTGTATTAGGCAGAAAATGCTTAGAATCGTCCAAAAAATACGTGTGAGTTTTTTCAGAATTTTTTCGAACATTTTAAAATTTTCAAAATTTGGCTAAAAAAGAAAAAATAATCTAAAACAAATCACACGCACTGTTTGGACAATTCCATTTTTTGGCATATAAAATTCGTTAGGCACCTTGGTTTTGAGTAAAAACCGTTTTTCCTACCGCAAACTGATTTATGCAAAAACGCCTCTAGTCGCACTACGCCCTTCTTGCACGCAACTCTTTAAACAGTATATATATATTGCTCTACCACATTCTGTGATCGTAATTGGAAGTTGAAATTAAGTACACATATATTTGAGGACCCAAGCTTTTCAAAAAAAGCGATGGGGGCAAAAACGCCCTAAGTCGACTTAGGGCGTTAATGCACGCAACGCCTCAGTTACAGTAAACAAAATTTTCAACGCAACTACTTAATTGTACGGTAAAATAAGGAATACCCAAAACTAATGGCTTCAAAATGAGCTAATGAGGTTTACCATCAGGCAAGCCCTGTACAACCGAATTATCCATTTACATCTTCGGTTGTATGAGTTGTAGGGCAAAAAAATTTACAAGAACGTCTTACTAGAAACGAACTGCAACCTTGTCTGCTGCTTTCTTTCATTAGAATGCAGAAGGCTGCGGTTCGATGCAAAGATGAACCAAAATAGGTATGATGAGGCTACATACATACATGCATACATATATGAAGCAATCCACGCCAAGTGTACCAGCTCAAAATTTTTTTTTTCCGATTTCGCACAAATTTGGCAATATGGTAAATCCGGTACGCAAGAACAACAATCCGGGAGGATTTGGTCCTAGTACCACTTGTTGTTAAAATACAGGGTGTTGAAGTTGGCGTTTTTAGTCAATTTCATGAAAAGGGTGTTTTTTCAAAAAATTCTAGCTTACACTAAAGTTTGTAAATTGATAAATCTAAGTTGCTGGTCCCATTCATTTTGAAATGTTCTTTTTATAAAAAAATATTTCTTACTTTTGAACTTTTTTTTTTAAAAACCCTTAGTTTTTTGAGTAATTTTTTAAAAAATTTCAAAAAAAAAAATTTTTCAAAAATTATTCATAAAAAAAAGTTTCCAACAGAAATCCAAAAAAATCACACATATTGCTTGAACGATTCCAAGCATCACTTTCCTCTTGAGTAAAAAAAGATTTTTGCCTTCCGCGGGCGTTCAAAATCCAAAACTCCTATTTAGCGTCCGAATCTCATCTTGAGTCATACATTATTTTAAAGCTTATAAATTATGCTTTAATTTAAAGTACTTTTAAAAATAATCTAAGGGGGGTTTTTTAAAAAAAAAATCAAAAGTACCGTAAGCAGGGGTGACTTTGATACAAAAAAACAGAATTTCCAAGTTTAGGAGCTTATAATTTCAACAATTTTAATAAAATTAATGGTTTTATTGCTCTTAATTTTTCGTGGGGGTTTCAGCTTTAATGTCATGTAATATAGTTTATACAAAGTAATTAAAAATATTTTAAAATAATATTTTTGTAAGTGGGTTAAAGTCACCTCAAGGGTGGGACGACTTTAACCGAAAAATTTCATTCATTGATTTTACATGTTATACCTTTAACAATCCAAAATCAGGGTATCAGGTTTTGGAAACTTAAGTTCACTTTACATTTTGGCATATTTATATGGGCAATCGGCCTAGGCAAAGGGATGTTTTCAAGGGCGAGATTAAAAAAAAATAAAATTTTTGATAAATGTGGTTTTAGCCTTTGGTGTGCTTTACTTATTGGTACATACGTTACATCAAATAACAATACTAATATTAAAAGCTAAGCAGAACTTAAAAAATCCTCAAATACAAGCTTAAAATCAATTGAAAATTAGAAAACAAAAAATACTTGATTGAAAAAATTTAAAAAACGAAAGAAATTCTTAGAAGGTAACTTCAAAAGTGCCTCATTTGTTAAAGGGCTTCGGTGGCTTAATTTTTTGCAAAATTTCGCTAAATAAATAATAGCAAATATCCTTTCTGGGCGGCCAATTGTTTTACAAAGATAAAAAGGAAAATATAATTTCACTTTGGCAAAAGACTAGACTTTATTTTTACTAAAGTTCACCATACCTGGTGTTTTGGGCGTTAATTTGGCCCGAGTTTGGGTTTCTTTTAAGCCAGCCTTACAATACAAAGTTTTTTGGGGGTGACTTTCGACCGGTTCAAAGTCACCCCAAAAACATTGTTTTTTAACATACTATCATATAAAATGCATTAAAAATACTTAGAGGCAAATACCAAAGTCGATGGCTTAGGGAAGTAAATTAAATAATAGTTCTAGTTATATCACTCATCTAACGCAAACAATTTTCCTTCTAGTCAATAAGTAGTAATTTTCTGAGTGTTAAGAAATCCGGCATAAGACAACTTTTAGAAAATGCAACAATATATCCGAAAGTTCGCGCTCAAATCAAATATTGAAAACAGACGCTAAAAGCCAATACCTCAAGGATACTGATTGACCCAACACAAATCGATAACTAGTCTTTGGGGTGATAATATTACGATTTTAATCTTTTTTTTCTTGCCGGTTAAAGTCGCCCCCGGATGTCAAAGTCACCCCTGCTTACGGTAAGAAATATTTTTTTATAAAAAGAACACTTCAAAATGAATGGGACCAGTGTATGTATGTATGTATGTATTCTCCTTTAACTCCTAGGAGGAGCATAGGGCCAATATGAAATCTCTCCATTTGTCACGTTCCTTTGCGATGACTTTGATCTCTTGCCACGATTTTCCCGATTCTTGAATTTCCTTTTCCAACGACCTTTTCCAGTTGGTTTTGGGTCTACCACGTCCTCTACTGCCTTGTGGATTCCACTCAAGGGCCTGGCGACAAACTTCGCTGTGTGGTTTCCGGAGAGTGTGACCAATCCATCCCCATTTGCGCAGCTTGATTTCGTTTGCTATTGCCTTCTGTTTGCATTTTTGATGTGGCTCGGCATTTGATATGGTGCGAGGCCACCAAACCTTTAGTATACGCCTTAAGCATTTGTTGACGAATACTTGCAGCTTGTTCGTTAGTTGTTCAGTAACAAGCCATGTTTCGCACCCATATAACAAAACCGATTTCACATTCGAATCAAAAATGCGTACTCTCGTTTTGGTGGATATAACGGATGAAGACCATATTTTGTTCAGTTGAGCAAACGCGCCTTTTGCTTTTGCTATTCTTGAGTTGATATCCTCTTTTGCTCCACCATCCATGGAGATAATGCTGCCTAAATACGTGAAGCTATCGACGTTTCCGATGTCATCACTGCCAGCTTTAAACGTGATGTCATTGCTTGCGTTTAGCTTCATGCTTTTAGTCTTGGATACGTTGATTTTCAGGCCGGCCTTTTGTGATTCCAAGACAAGGTCTTCAATTTTGTTTTGCATATCTGAATGTTTGGACGATAAGAGGCAGATGTCGTCGGCGTAGTCGAGGTCTTCTAGATGTTCAGTAAAGTTCCATTGGATACCCCTTTTGGCCATATTAAGAGCTTTATCTAGAATATCGTCAAGAACGATAAGGAAGAGAGATGGTGACAGTAAACACCCCTGCCGTACGCCTGAATTAGTGGTGAATGTCGGTGACAACAACCCGTTGTGTAGCACACTGCATTTAAAGCCTTCATATTGTGCACGTACTAAGTTTATGGCCTTTGCGGCAATACCTCTTCGTTGCAGTGACGCCCAGATGTTTTCTCGGGAAACACTGTCGAAGGCAGTGCTATAGTCAACGAAGACAAGTTGAAGTGCAGCACGCCACTCGCATGATTGTTCGACAATTATTCTGAGGGTGTTGATTTGATCCACGCATGATCTGTTTCGCCGGAATCCTGCTTGCTGCTTTCGAATGGCCGAATCAAGTTTTTCGCTTACCCTGCTCAGAAGCACTTTCGTCAGTACTTTTGATGGTACTGAGAGCAAGGTGATGCCTCTATAGTTTCGGCACTCGCTTAGGTCACCTTTTTTCGGCAATTTGACTAACATGCCATGTAGCCAATCTTCTGGCAAACGCTCTTCACTCCAGATTTTGGTGAACAGAGGATGGAGAATTTTAGCTGATGTTATGGGGCATGCCTTTAGCAGTTCAGCTGTTATTTGATCTATACCAGCGGCCTTGTTGTTTTTCATGCTTTGGATTGCTTTCACTATTTTGTCAATTGTAGGCGGCGGTGTTTGTATTCGACTACTACTGCGAGTCACTGCGGCAGTTGTAGTTGGTGATTCTGGTTGCAGGGATGTGGTAGACATGGGATTTAGTATATCACAAAAATACTCTTTCCATCTGTTGTTGTTAAGAGATTTCCATTTTTGTCTTTGATAGGGCGGCTCTGTTGGAGTTTTCTGCCTGATAATCTGCGGGTGATATCGTAAAGCTGCCTGAGATTTTGAGCATTTGCAGCGCTTTCGGCTTCGCTCGCGAGGTCGTTATACATTCTTCTTTTGTCTTGTCTGCCCGATCGCCTGACTTCTTTATTGAGCGAGTTAAAGACCTTTTCAGCGACGTTCTTTTGCGCTCTAGTTTTAGCGTCGTCTCTCAGTTTTTTCGCGCGTCTTCTTTTTTCGACAAGATCCCACGTTTCCTCTCTCATCCAGTGCTTCTTGTTCGAGGGTCGAAACCCAAGTATTTTTTCACTGGAGTTTAAGAACGCAGCCTTAGCGGCCCTCCATGATGTTTCAATACTTCCACCACAATCGAACGGAACTGTTTTAAGTTCTTCTACGAAAGATCTGCGTATCTCGTCGTTCTTAAGCTTAAGCACGTCGAATTTTTTTGTTACAGATTGTTCGCTGGGACGTTTATTAGCGGCAAGTTTTAGTCGAATGACCGCGACGAGAAGATGGTGGTCGGAGCCTATGTCAGCGGCCCTCTTTACTCGTACGTCCAGAAGACTCCCTCTCCATTTTCTGCTAATGCAGAAGTGGTCGATTTGGTTTTCAGTGGTGTTGTCTGGAGACACCCAAGTAGCTTTATGGCATTTTTTGTGTGGGAATAGCGTACCTCCAACGACAAGACCGGCTGTATTGCAGGCGTCAATGAGAAGCTCTCTATTGTCGTTTCTCGCACCCAAACCATGTCTTCCAATCACGTGCTCTAGGTTAAGGTTTTCTGAGCCTACTTTGGCATTCAAATCGCCCATAACCATTTTGATGTCGTTTTTGTGAGCACTGTTTATTGCTGCGGCGAGCTGGCTGTAGAATTCATCTTTGGTTTCTCTCTCTGCCAACTCGGTGGGCGCGTATGCTTGAAAGATGGTAATATTTCTTGCGGGGGTTCGAAATCTGCACCAAATGAGTCTTTCGTTTACTGGTTTCCATTCCATTACTGCCTTTACTGCAGTTTTACTTAACAAAAATCCAACTCCATCCCTGTGGATGTCATTTTGCGCTCTACCGGAGTATAGAAATTTTTCGCCGTCAGGAAGTACATATTCGCCGGCACCGTTCCATCTACACTCGCTTAATCCCAATATCTCAAGGTTGAATTTGTGGAGTTCTCTAACGGCTTGGTGTATTTTGCCTGGTTCATTTAGAGTTCGGACATTCCAAGAGCCGATGCGTGTTCGAGTTTTCATCGAAAGGATTTTAAAATTTTGAGAAACCATATTGGTTCCAGTTATAGGAGAATCATTCCTAACTATGCATGTTTCTTGCACCTCCAAATCCGATGTGCATGCTGCCGAGGCAGGTGGATTAACCACACTCTGGTGGGTACCACTTGGAGAGATATTTCCCATCGTTTTTCGATCCATGCTTCATTAGTATAATCTTCCCGGCAACGCCCCACGCAGTAAGTTATAAGCTTAAAGCTGGATCCGGCAAGCGCTGCAAATATAGTGGCCAAATTCACTTTTAATTTCAGCCGCCCAATCTGGAACAGACGCTGACCTGGGAGCCGCCCACTCTGGGTCAGACGCTTCAGGATTTTGACTTTGACAAGATGCTTATTTTAAGGCGGCATCGACTCGCCTTGTCAGTGCCAGTTACGGGCATTGTGGGTTTTCTTTCAAGGCGCAACGCTGTCCAACGCTACGCCCTTCCACACCCTGGCTGGTCACCAGCTTTTAGTCGCCTCTTACGACAGGCATGCTTACCTCGGGCATATTCTGACCCCTTACCCGCAGGGGGGACCAGTAACTTAGATTTATCAATTTACAAACTTTAGTGTAAGCTAGAAATTTTTGAAAAAACACCCTTTTCATGAAAATGACTAAAAACGCCAACTTCAACACCCTGGATTTTAACAACTATTGGTACTAGGACCAAATCCTCCCGGTTTGTTGTTCTTGCACACCGGACCTACCATATTGCCAAATTTGAGCGAAATCGGGAAAAAAATGTTTGAGCTGGTACACTTGGCGTCGTGGATTGCTTCATATATATACAAATATATATATATATTAGGGTGGGCCGATTTGAAAACTGATCTCGGCTACCCCCTATGTGAAAGTTCATTCAGTTCTATGAATATTTGCCCAAGGAACTATACCTCTGCGTTCAACTTTAGTTCGGCGCATTTTTGATCGAAAATTTTACCTTTTATTAATATTTTTTTTATTTTCATACTAAATCTTAAAAATTTTTATAAAGACAAAAGTAATGTCATTATATGATTTGGCTGGTATTCTGTCAGTAATCAATTAAATTGGGTTCTGTTTACATAAAACGTTTACTTGATAGTGTGAAATTGATGCTATATATTTAAAAAAGTGACATGGGTCAAATAGCCGATTATTATGACCGACTTTCAAAATAAACGATTCATATTTTTGGATGAATTTTTTCAAACAAGACACCAACCTAGGCTGAAAGTTCATTCAATTCTATGAATATTTGCCCAAGGAACCATATCTTCACGTTCAACTTTAGTTCGGCGCATTTTCGGTTGAAAATTTTACCTTGTGTTTAATATTTATTTATATGCTTAATTTTCAAAATTCCTATAGAGACAAAAGTAATATCATAATATGTTTTGGCTGGTATTCTGTCAGTAATCAATAAAATTGGGTTTTGTTTTTACGAAAAGTTTACTTGATAGCGTGAAATTAATTATATTTATTCCAAAAAATTATATCGGTCAAATTATATATATTTATTATTCCTATAGAGACAAAAGTAATATCATAATATGTTTTGGCTGGTATTCTGTCAGTAATCAATAAAATTGGGTTTTGTTTTTACGAAAAGTTTACTTGATAGCGTGAAATTAATTATATTTATTCCAAAAAATTATATCGGTCAAATTATATATATTTATTATAAACATTCATATTTTTACATGGATTTTTGGTATATTGTTCTGTAAAATTAAAAAAAGCGGCTAGCTTATTTCATAAAACTGCCACTAGATGTTGCCCTGGAAAAAAATTAGTGTCAGATTCGGCATCCTAGCATCCAAAAATACTTGGGTCAGTGTTTCGATAGAAAAAATCCATGTAAAAATATGACTCGTTTATTTGACCGATATAATTTTTTGGAATAAATATAATCAATTTCACGCTATCAAGTAAACTTTTCGCAGAAACAGAACCCAATTTTATTGATTACTGGCAGAATACCAGCCAAAACATATTATGATATTACTTTTGTCTCTATAGGAATTTTGAAAATCAAGCATAAAAATAAATATTAAACACAAGGCAAAACTTTCAATCGAAAATGCGCCGAACTAAAGTTGAACGTAGAGATATGGTTCCTTGGGCAAATATTCATAGAATTGAATGAACTTTCAGCCTAGGTTGGTGTCTTGTTTGAAAAAATTCATCCAAAAATATGAATCGTTTATTTTGAAAGTCGGTCATAATAATCGGCTATTTGGAGCCATATCGCTTTTTTAAATATATAGCATCAATTCCACACCATCAAGTGAACGTTTTATGCAAACAGAACCCAATTTAATTTATTGCTGACAGAATACCAGCCAAATCATATAATGACATTACTTTTGACTTTATAAAAATTTTTAAAATTTAGTATCAAAATAAAAAAAATATTAATAAAAGGTAAAATTTTCGATCAAAAATGCGCCGAACTAAAGTTGAACGCAGAGGTATAGTTCCTTGGGCAAATATTCATAGAATTGAATGAACTTTCACATAGGGGGGTAGCCGAGGTCGATAAAATTTCGTCCGTACAATTTGGCCCACCCTAATATATATATATATAGGGTCCGCCAAATAACTTTTTTTTTTTTAAATTCTATAAAAAAAAACTACTGGATATTTTCTCAAAATTCTATAAAAAAAAACTATTGGATATTTTCTCAAATTTCTTTTTTTATTTGAAAGTACAATCCTTCCGGTTAATAATTGAAAATAATTTCATTCAAATGGCTGCCTCGGCTGGCCATGCAGTAGCCTACTCGATCGGTCCAATTTTTAAGCACATTATCGATTATGTGCAGCTGTATTTCACCAATGGTTTCACGAATATTGTCCTTTAAAGCGTCAATTGTCTCTGGCTTGTCGGCGTAACACTTATCTTTGAGGGCACCCTACATATAATAGTCCAACGGTGTCAAATCGCAGCTCCAAGGTGGTCAAACGACATCAGCTCTGCGGCTGATAATGCGATCTTCAAAAACAGGGCGCAAAACATCGAGTGTAGCTTCGGCTGTGTGGCACGTAGCGCCGTCCTGTTGAAACCAAATGTTGCCAATATCCTCCTCTTCAATTTTTGTGAACAAAAATTCGTTCAACATGGCCCGATAACGATCGCCATTGACTGTAACGGCCACTCCTTGCTCATTTTCGAATAAAAATGGCCCAATTATGACTCTGGACTCTGACTCGTTTTGGGTGCAGCGGCTTTTCAATGTATGCGTGCGGGTTTTCTGTGCCCTAAATGCGACAATTTTGCTTGTTTACATAGCCGCCAAGATCAAAATGAGCTTCATCTGAAAAGATGATTTTTTTGGCAATATCGGTATCTTCTGTAAGTCGATCGAAGGCCCACTTAGCGAAGCGAAAACGCAACGTATACACAACCATATTCGTTCAGCGGAAGGATAAAACTAATTATCTGTCAAATCAGACATGAGCTAAGTGTTACTATTCACGAAATAAGCACTAGTTGAAAAAAAAACCTTAGATGGCGGACCCTGTATATATGTGGTAATAGCAAATTTGACTGTACAAGTATTAATGGAGTATTTACTTTTTTGTTCCATAAAATATCAGCATCAGCAAAACAATATAAGCAACAACAATAGTTTAAACAAAAAAAAAATAAAATAATCGGCCCTGGCGACCAACTGACGCCTACACCGGCAAGAAACATCGTTACAGCCACTGAAAGTCTGAAATTATTGAAAAACTTCGAAAAATGTATACAAAAATTAATCACAAAGTATTGAATTCAATCGAAAAAGTCGGTAAGGGCCAGAAATCACCGAAACACTGAAATTATTGAAAAAGAGTACAGAAATCAGAGTTAATCGAAAAGCATATTCGGCTAAAATCGGAAATTATCGCAGAGTTTTCGGAAAAACTGAAAAAATCGGCAACGGCCTGGTATTATCGAAAATGTCCACGAATCGGAATAAATTGAACACGAATGTTACAAGAAGTTTAATATCCCTTTGCCTTTGTTTACAGAATATTTTATTTAATGAAAATAGAATAAGTCCTACTATAATATAACAAATTTTTCAATTTGTGCTATAAATGGAAGTGGTATAAATCCATTCAGAACTTAAGAAAACTCGGCTATTTTTTTATTACACTTGTAAAAATTTTTACTGCATAGCAAAATCTGATAAACTTACAGTGGTAAAGACACCAGCTCAATAACGCTTGTCAATACTTTTAAATTGATTTAAAGCAAAACCTTCTATTTACAGTAGTAGTTGAAAAATGGACTTATTTCACTTATTTTTGTAAAATGTTTTTCATGAAATCCTTCTGCGTAATTAGTGATAAATCTTAGTTGAATGACTTTATACTTTTAAAAGAGGGCATACAGTGATTCATACGACTAACCGGACAGAGCGTTTAGCTTCTTTTGAGTGCTCAGGCTTGCCAGATTGGGCTACTTATCGCGGATTGGGCTATTTTCAGCATTCATTTACTCCAAATTTTTCGTTGGGCTAAAAGTCGCAAATTGGGCTATTTTCAATCATTTGGGTATATGTGATTTTATTACAATTTAACGCCGCCTCAAAATCTAAAAACCAAGCAACCGTCTTGTATACAAATGATCAATTGTTTGTCATATGTGCTTGAACCATAGGTAGGGGAAGAGTACCGCCAGCGCGAAGGGTTCGGGTGTGGGTACCCCCCCGTAAATTCTGACAAAAAACAAATGCGGCTGTTCTGACAAATGTTAAGCGCGTGTTATGACATTTAAATTTTTTTTAAGTGATCGGAAAATTTTTTTTTACTCAAAAAAAGGCGTCTTACGAGAAAAGCGTATACGTTTAATTTTTGGGTACATTTTATAATTTTTAAAAAATTGGCCAAAAAAAAAATATTAAAAAAGTTCCAAAAAATTCACACGTATTTCTTGGACTATTCTTAGCATTTTTTGCTGTATTCACTTTTTTCGTAAGATGCCTTGTTTTGATTAAAAACCGTTTTTTCGACCGCATAATCAAAATTTCCATGTTAGAGTGGTCGGCCAAATTTCGATAAATTTTTGACCTAAGAAATTTTTTTTTTTTTCATATTTTTTTTAAAATATATTTTCAAATTTTGTTACGTGTAGCATAAAAACGAATGATTTGAACAAATAAAATTGTGATTTTTGTGTTCACTTCGCTAATATAGTATCTTCGGGTAATGTGATATATGCATTTTTGTTTTTTAAATTACACGTACTTAGTTTTCAAAGCATAGCTGCTATCACTTTATGTATTATGTTTTATTGATGTATTGTGCAGTATATTATGATTTTGGAGTTCTTTAGCGTGAGCCAATCTTAAGCTATTTCAACAAAATTGAAAAAAGGCAAAAAAAGTTAAAAAAATAAAATTGGCGGGTAATGTGATATACTATATCCCATATCTCAACAAATTGCATTTTCGGCAAAAAGATCATCGTGTTATAAAGAAATTTTAGTTGTGGAACTTTTACTTCAGGTAAGGAGTGATAAACATTACTAAAATCGCTTTTACAAAGATTTAGCTAATTTTTCTTAAAAACTGTGACCTTTATATAAAAATGTTGGACCAACAAATTGGTAATAAGGAAAAACGTTTTAGATTTGGGCCAAAAGACCATCGTGCCAAACATTTTGCATTGCAAGTGGAACAACAAATATTTTCGGTGCCAGAAGTGCACTATATCACATTACCCGAATTTCAGTTTTAAAACAATCAGGTTATTTTTGAATAACACACTCCAGCAAATAAAAAATTCAATTGATTTATGGTTAGGTATATTCACCCACTAGCAGAATTTAATATTGCGGCTATGATATCAATATTAGTTTAAGCTAGATCCTAGCATAAAGCACACGAAAATAAAGTTTTGATTCACTGCTAAATCGATTTTACCACACTGAAGGCAGAATAAATAAAGGTGGGCGCTCAAAAACTTGTAGCACGTTTCTTTTTCAGTTACTGTGGTGTTGACGAAAAAATCATTATCGAGAGTTGTTTATTTAAGGAGATATGCTGGTATATCACATTACCCGCCTATATCACATTACCCGAAGTTGCTCTACTTCACTTTTTCAGAATTTTACTTCGCAACACTTCACTTTTTACAAAATTTCACTTCGCTCAAACTTTTCAAAACGACAGCACTGCTACTCATGTATACATTTATAATATCGAAAGTGGATAACTCGAAAATCGTAGTTTTTAGTTATGATCACTTTTGTATTGTTTTCGTTAAAATAAGAAAAACCAGAAAAAAATTGAATAAATACTTTTGAAATCTGTAGACAAAATAAATGTTTTTCGACTATTCAATCGATGTCACTATTCCAAATTGATTTACAGAGATATTAACAATTACGTGAAATTGGTAAAGTTCGTATTTTTGATACGAACTTCGTACTATTCGTACCTCGTACTTTTCGTACCACGTACTTCGTACTTTTCGTACCTCGTACTTAGTACTTTTCGTACCTCGTACCCCGTATGAGTAAGTACGAAAGCTCAGAAGCGACCAAAGTATCAAATAGGTACCAAGCCCACTATTTAACGATTAATCGAAAAAAAATTTAACACGTTATATCTCCGAAACAAAAGCGTCAAGATTAACCGATCACGTCCAATTTTAATCTCAGGCAGTTTAGTGATATTGTCGTTATCTGCATACATTTTTTTCTGGTTTTTTTCAGATTTTTATGTTGGGCCCTGACTGGTGGCCGAACGGATTAAGCTAGATGCATGAAATTTGGTACATGTAACAAGAATATTACTAGGTTGTCAAAAAACCTGTAAGGAACGAAATATTTGTGATATCCTATGAACTTAGGTAGATCTCAAAATAGCAATTAGCGTGATTTATGTCCGTAACTTCCTCTTCAATCCCCCAGTTCTTATTGGTTGATTGAAATTATTGTAAGGAATTTCTACCCCTTTCAACACAGCTCATCGCGTAGATACAAAATAAATTTTGAGTAGAAAAATATAACTTCTGATTTTTGATAAAAAAAATGTTGGTTACATTATACATATTTAGTGGCTATGTTCACCATGGTAGATGTTTTATTTAGATAATTTTAAAATTGATTCAGAAACTAGACTAAAAATACTTGAAAAAAGTGAATGCATTTTAATACTTTACCCATTAACTTCAGCTACAAGAAACTTATAAATATATTTCGTTGGTAACGTTGTTTTTTTTATTGCGGTACAATTCATCGCCAACACATATGCATAAGAACCTGGTTTTCCTTCAAAATATGAATGTAAATCCTTAATTTCCAATATTTTCTCTCTGATGGAATCAAAATTGCATTGGTACAATAAAAATAAAGCAAATTTTTATCTTCTTTTCGGGACTTGTTTTTTTGGCTTTTTTTTTTTTCTTTTCGCAAGCAAGAGTAAGTTTTTATGAAAAAAGCACCCCTAAAATCAACTTATATACTTGAAAAAGGTATTTTATTACAGCATTAGATGTAAACTTGAAGAAAAAAAAAAGTTGTATAGCTTCGTCTTACGTGGCCGTGCCCAAATATTTTAATTGTATTTTTATTTTTCATCCAAACTTAGTTGCTCGTTGTATACTCGTGCAATCTTCCTCGTAATCCGCTTGAATGAAAACATTTTGTTTTCTAAATTTGGTATGTAATGTTGCTTGCAGGTTACCGGACATAGTCCCAACGGACATAATCCCCACTTCGGAAATGGGGATTACCTATGTCCGCAAATTTTTCGGACATAATCCCAATGGGGGAAGCCGGTGTTGGATTTTTGGGAGTTTTAAAATCTGAGCTGCGGCCGCAGGCCGCCCACTTACCCCTACCCTTATGTAAAATTACTGTGGCTAGCAAACTAGGTGTTGGATATATTATAGACTGATCAGCGGCTGAAGGCCGCCGCGGAAACGGTATTGGAATTTTTGGTAGTTGTAAATCCTGAGCTGCGGCTGTTGTCAATAATAAAATATCCCCATTTCGTGGATGGGGATTGTGTCCGTGGGGACTATGTCACGGCTCCTTGCTTGCAATACATATGATTCATGCAAATTGGTCAATGAATACAACCCTTATTAAAAATAAAAAAAAAAATAAACAAAAATTTATTTTTAAAATATAAATAAAATTGGGCTATTTTTCCAAAAAAGTTGCGCTTTTTCAATGCAGTTGGTGCGCCTTGCGGTAGTAAATTCTGGCAACCCTGTGAGTGCTTAGCATAAATAAATAGGAGATTTCGGTTGTGAAAAAATGATGCATTTAATTCTGATTCCGAAAATCTCATTATTTTTTTTTTTTTATTTCGTGCCGTTTTCGAAATATCGGTCATTTTCGGTTTTTGGACAAAAAAAAATATAGTTCCACTTAAATACAAATATCTCAAGAACCAATGTTTGTGTTTAAACGTATTATATGACATATTATCTACAAATGATGTTCACATTACTTTTTGATTGGCTTGTTAGTTTCGGCGAATTACATTGATTTCTAAAAAAAACATTTTTTTTCGAAAAAATTAAGAAAAAATCAATATCAACTGCAGATTTGTACAAGAAAAAAAAATTTAAAAAATCATTTTGTTTTTTAAATTTTAAAAATTATTTTGTTTTTTAACGGCCACTTTAAGAATTTTTGGATTTTCTTATGTGTTTTACAAAAAGTTTCAAATCATCGAACAGTTTATTACAAAAAAAAACGAAAAAAAAAATAGGCAAAAGAGCATTTTAGTAATTTATCAATGAATTGTATACAACTTTTTACATTTTTCCATCGATTTTCTTAAATAGTATCTTATTTGCTTTACAAATATATAGACTAAGATATTAAAAAACAAAATAATTTTTAAAATTTTTTTTTTTTTCTTGTATAAATCTGCAGTTGATTTTTTCTTAATTTTTTCGAAAAAAAAAAAATGTTTTTTTTCGAAATCAATGTATTTCGCCGAAACTAACAAACCAATCAAAAAGTAATGTGAACATCATTTGTAGATAATTTAATTACCTTTAATATGACATATAATACGTTTAAACACAAACATTGGTTCTTGAGATATTTGTATTTAAGTGGAACTATATTTTTTTTTTTTTTTGTCCAAAAACCGAAGATGACCGATATCTCGAAAACGACACGAAATAAAAAAAAATAATGCGATTTGCGGAATCAGCAGCCCATTTTACATATAAAATGAATAATGGCATTCAATAGGAAAAAAATTTTTAATCATTTATGAACTAGTGTAATTAGCGATAATTTAAAAAAAAAACTCATTTTTTTGAGCTCAATAGTCTAACCGGACACTAAAAAATAATGTTAAAATTTGGGACTTCCATAATTTTTTGATAGTCCATTAGCATTTATAAGAGCTTGCAGACGACTTTATTAAGTTGGAGTAAACATCCGGTTGAATTTTATGCCATCCTTTGACTAATTCTTCCTTAATCTGAGTGATGTTACAGATAATCCTGCTGTAGAGCCTCTTGCTCCATCAGGTCCATAAATTTTCTATCACGTTGCTAGTTAGGTGATTGAGAAGGCGTTTGCAATAGCTTGGGACAGTTTTATATTAGCCATAATTGCGCTTCATGGAGGGAATGCTTCGGGTCTTTGGTAAAAAGCAAAATGCTCTTCAATACCAAGTTTGTTAGCATTTTGCTTAACATTATCTTTTGAAACCAAACTCATCTATTTAACTATCGATAAACACTAAAATCGCGACACCTGCAATCCCCTACGAAACCCCCACATGTGTAACTGTAGAACAAATAATTTTTATATTTAATTGAGTTTTTGGTTGTCGCCATGCATAAGCTTTGCCATTGGAATCACACAAAATACATTTCTTTCTTCGATAAATAAGACCTTAAATAACACATATTCTTGTAGTTATTCCCCTTTTTTTAAATGGTAAGCCTATGTATGGTGACAACCAAACCAATTTAATATAAAAATTATTTGTTCTACAGTGAAACATGTGGGGTTTTGTATTAGTTTGCGGCTAAAAGTCCATTGCAGGTGTCGCGATTTTAGTGTTTATCGATGATAAACTGGATGAGTTTAGTTACCTTAACATTTCGAAAGATAATGTTAAGAGACAAACCACGCCAAGTGTGTACCCCTGAATCTAAGGCTTATATTATTAGTAAACATTCCCTAAAAAAAAATTTTAATTTTTACATAATTTTTTATAATATTCAAAATTGATCGAACTAAAATTTTGAAAATTTATTTCATGAAATCTATTTATCCAAACTAATTGAAATTTTGCAGATATATAAAGAAAATGTCAGATTTTTTAAAAAAAATATAAATTTTTTTTTTTTTTTTTTTTTCATTATTTTAAGTTTTTAAACAAACAATATACTTTTTTATGCTTTCTCAATGAGATAATTTTTTTATTTTATTAGAAGCGTATAATATTTAAGTTTTTAAGTTCGTAAGAAAAAATCGAAAAGGAAAAAATCGTAAAAAATAAAACCAAGAAACTAAAACCGAAATAGTAATTTAGATATATTCCGGATGAATCCGAATCCGGCACCCAAATTGCGCTACCTTGACAGGATTTTGAGATATACTAACCTAAATGTGTAAAAACACTGTTTTTAGCTATTTTTGAAGTTAAATAACAAATAAGGATAGTTTCTGCACGGTGTGCCTTAACCCGTTCTAAATCGGACGTCGTAGCACATCAAATTTTTTTCCAGATTCTGTTTACTTATCGTTCAAATGATGTATAAACAAATTTTCACTCGTGACTCTTCGATTAAATTTTGAATAATCGCTTTTCCAATTGGGGCATATTCCCATACAAAAAGAAAAAAAAAAATTTTTAACTACATTAAACAAAAATTAAAATAATCACAATCGATGTGTTTTGCGATGCTTAACGCGAATCCAACCTCAGAATTGCTCTATCGTGTGCAGTTTATGAGATATTGTAACCTAAAGACCTAAAATAGTCGTTTTTTGCCATTTTTTGAAGCTATATAACTGTAACATATCATTTATTCGTCAAATGTGGCTTAAATAATTGAAAGCCCCAATTTTTTTCTTTTAAACCTTATTTAAATTATATTTATATCTTCATGCTTCTAAGAGATATCGTAGACCGAAATATTGTCAAAACGGGTTTTTTGCACTTTTGTGTCTTTTTTGGTTAGGATATCTTTGAGGAAAAAAAAGATATTAACATAATTTAAATTAGGTTTTAAAGGCAAAAATTAGGACTTTAAAGTTGCTTACCAGATTTAACGAAACTAAAATTTCTTTCACATTTTAAACATGTTCAACGAACCGACCATTTCAAAATTCAGCCGTATGCCATACACGTAACAACAACACTCGGGGTGTCAAACGGCTGAATTTAGAAGTAGTCAGTTCGTTGAACAAGTTTAAAATGTGAAAGAAATTTTAATTTCGTTAAATCTGGTAAACAACTTTAAAGTCCTAATCTTTGCCTTTAAAACCTAATTTAAATTATGTTGATATCTATTTTTTCCTCTATTTTTGGTCTTTAGGTTACAATATCTAATAAACTACACACGATAGAGCAATTCTGAGGTTGGATTCGCGTTAAGCATCGCAAAACACATCGATTGTGATTATTTTAATTTTTGTTTAATGTAGTAAAAAAATTTTTTTTTTTTCTTTTTGTATGGGAAAATGCCCCAATTGGAAAAGCGATTATCTCAAAATTTAGTCGAAGAGTCACGAGTGAAAATTTTTTTATACATCATTTGAACGATAAGTAAACAGAATCTGGAAAAAAATTTTATGTGCTACGACGTCCGATTTAGAACGGGTTAAGGCACACAGTGTCTGGCCATGAATATTGATAAAGTATTTGAAAGTACTATTTTTTGTCTTAACAAAAAAGTCCGCTTTTAATTACATATATCGATATCTATAAAAACCCGCAAATAACATGGTTTTTCGTTAATTCAGTTCCAGATATTTCTAAGAAAAATAAAGATTTTGATATCATTAAAACCGGGTTTTGAAGGCCAAAGCAAGTAGATACTTTCAAATAGTATGTTTATTTTCTTTTATTATTATTTAATATTTATGGCCAGAAACTACAATTTTCAAAATGAGATTTTTTTAAAACGGCCCGACGAATTTTTTTAATTTTTTCTCCACATTGTTCAGAAAACTCCAAAGAAAAACTATCTATAAGAATTTTAACTGAGCACGCATGCTTAGGTCGAACGATCTATTCCACAGCAATGATGCACGAAATTCAATAGCGTGCGGTGTAGCTTTACAGCACGCCGCTACGTAATTAAAATGTTAAATTTGGTATAAATGATGCTGGACAGTTCAATTTTCTTACGAATTTAAAAACTTAGATATTATACGCTTCTAATAAAAAAAAAAAAGTATCTCATTGAGAAAGCATAAAAAAAGTAAATTGTTTGCTTAAAATTTTGATTTAATTTAAATTTTTTTTTATATTTTTTTAAAATTTGATATTTTCTTAACATATCTGCAAAATTTCATTTAGTTTGGATTAATAGTTTTCATAAAATAAATTTTAAAAATTTTAGTTCGATCAATTTTGAATATTATAAAAAATTATGTAAAAATTAAAATTTTAAAAATTTTTAATATTTTTTTTGGGAGTGCTTACTAATAACATAAGCATTAGATTTAGGTTATATGAATTAAATTTTATCTATAAGCGGAACTTGGGGTACACACTTGGCATGGTTTATCCCTAAGCAAAACGCTAGAAAACATGGTATTGAAGAGAATTTTGCATTTTACCATTACAAAGGCCAGAAGCATTCTTTCCCTGTAGCGCAATTATGGCTGATAGAAAACTGTCCCAAGCTATTGTAAACGCCTCTTCAATCACCTGCAATCAACCTAATAGAAAATTTATGGACCAAATGGAGCAAGAGGCTCTATAGCAGGACTAACCGTAACTTCAAACAAGAATTGGTTAAAGAAACTTAATAAAATCCATGAAAAATCGTCTACAAGCTGTTATAAATGCTAATGGACTATCAAGAAATTATAGAAGTGCCAACATTTAACATTATTGTTTAGTGTCGGGTTAGACGTTTGAACTTCAAAAAGTGAGTTTTTTAAATTATCACTAATTATATGCATTTAGAACAACATTTTTTTCGTTTTGTTGGTACCAACTAAAACTAGAAAAATAAATAAAATTAAATGCGGGTCATTTCATCTCAAATCGTCCAAGCAGTTTTTTTTTTTTTTTGTGCATATAATTTTTTTTATAGCTTCTACATTGAAATCGATGAGACACGTATTTTTGCCTTTTGCTTGATTTTGAGTTCTTTCGTCGTGGGGAATTTTTTAAAATTCGTCTACAAACTCGATTTTGCGCTATTGTCGCATGTCAATTTTCACGGAAAATATGATAACTTTGCGAAAAAACGTCCGATCTTCGTAATTTTTGGTATGTTTGTAGCTAAGAGGTTCCTCTAAAAGAAAATAATATGATACAGGGTATATTTCAAAAAATAATTTTTATATCGTCATTTGAAAAAAAAAAATCAAAAAATTTTTGACTTGAAAAATTTCCAATTGCATCATTTTTTTTTTTTTTTTCATATTTTTTTTTTAAATAGCCATACATATAAACAATATTATATAGCAGCCTCTATTAGCCCAAATTCGTTGTTTGGGAATTATGATTTTTTGAAAAAACAGTCCCAATTATTTAGTAATTTTGGGCTTCATTCATGATATATTTTAATATTCGTCAAAAGTAGCTCAATCGTTATGATATTTTGTCTGTCAACAGTCAAAGGTCCGTTCTAGAAGAAAAAATCATGAAGTGTAGTACATTTTTGGATATTTTTTTTATAACCGTCTTTAAAATAGAAAAAAAATCAAATGACTTTTAGCCCAAAAATTTTAGCATTGCTACGATTTTTCCATTCTTTATTACTGTTTTTGTATATCAATTTGTAAGTAGACAATTTTCAGAAGCTTTATTCATACCTTAATTTCGTTTTTTATTCAATATTATTTTTCAAACTCTATGCAAGTAGTTACATTTATTCGAGTAATTTGATTATTGCTGCAACATTGTTCCACTGGGTCTTCTTGGTCTTTCTGAACTTTTGTTCGTCACGAGCTTCAAGTAATTTGACAGCCACATTTGGAGTATGCTTCTGAAAATTGTCTACTTATAAATTGATATACAAAAACAGTAATAAAGAATGGAAAAATCGTAGCAATGCTAAAATTTTTGGGCTAAAAGTCATTTGATTTTTTTTCTATTTTAAAGACGGTTATAAAAAAAATATCCAAAAATGTACTACACTTCATGATTCTTTCTTCTAGAACGGACCTTTGACTGTTGACAGACAAAATATCATAACGATTGAGCTACTTTTGACGAAATGATAACAACATATATCATGAATAAAGCCCAATATTACTAAATAATTGGGACTGTTTTTTCAAAAAATCATAATTCCCAAACAACGAATTTGGGCTAATAGAGGCTGCTACATAATATTTTTTATATGTATGGCTATTTAAAAAAAATTATAAAGAAAAAAAAAATGATGAAATTGGAAATTTTTCAAGTCAAAAATTTTTTGATTTTGTTTTTTAAATGACGATATAAAAATCATTTTTTTAAATATACCCACCCTGTATCATATTTTTTTCTTTTAGAGGAACCTCCTAGCTACAAACATACCAAAAATTACGAAGATAGGACGTTTTTTCGCAAAGTTATCACATTTTCCGTGACAATTGACATGCGACAATAGCGCAAAATCGAGTTTGTAGAATAATTTTAAAAAATTCCCCACGACGAAAGAACTCAAAATCAAGCAAAAGGAAAAAATACGTGTCTCATCGATTTCAATGTAGAAACTATAAAAAAAATTGTATGCAAAAAAAAAAAACTGCCTGGACGATTTGAGATGAAATGACCCATGCATAACTTTTTTCCAACTAAAATCTCATATTTCTTTATGCTAAGCACTCAAAAGAAGCTAAACGCTCTGTCCTGTTAGTCGTTTGAACCACTGTCCATATACATTAGAGGTGTTTTAAGAATGTATGGAGATCCTTAGTTACAACAGTTTGATACTTGACACCCCTCTATTTTGTGAGGTTAGAAAAAAAAATGAGTTTGAACAAAAAATTTTTGGGGTGGGGTGAGGGTAAAGGTTGGCGCATCGAGGTCAAAGGTGAGAGAAAAAGAGAAAAAATTTACATACAGCCACACAAATGCTTAGGGGTCCCCTCTAGAGGGGTCAAGTGTATGACCGACCCACATTATTTTTCCCCCTCAAACATTTTTACCCAGCATACTTGCCCTCTATCTCTAACCCCTAAGGGGGCTCCCATACAAAATTGACATTTTTAGGAAATCGACCCCCACCACTCCCTGGGTGCCCCTAGAAGAGTCAAATGTATGACTAGTCCCTGATATTTTTTCCTCCACAATATTTTTCCCTAACATACTTACCCTCTATCTCTGACTCTTTAGGGGACTCCCATACAAAATAGATGTCATAGACATGAAAAATAAGGAAAGCAAATCGTTGAATAGGCCCATAACTGCCCAGAAGTCACTTCTAGAGGAGTCAAATATATGACCGACCACCATTAGCCCCCCTTTAAAGTTTTTTTCTCACCATACCTACCCCCTATTTCCAATCATTAAGGGGGCTCCCATACAAAGTTACTGTTTTTACATAAAATGCCCCCACTGCCCTAACTCGCCCACGGGTACCCCTAGAAAGGTCAAATGTATGACTGACCCCCATTATTTTTTTGCGGCCTATACTTTTTGCCCACATACTTGCCCCCTATTTTCAACCCTGAAAGGGGCTGCCATACAATATTTTCTTTTTTAAATTTTCCTAGAAATAATGGGGGTTGGTCATACATTTGACCCTTCTAGGGGTACCCATGGTCCAGTTAGGGCAGTGGGGGCAGTTTTAAAAAAAACCGTAACTTTGTATGGGAGCCCCCTTAAGGGTTGGAAATAGGGGGTAGGTAAGCTGTGAAACTTTGGAGGGGGGATAATGGGGGTCGGTCATATATTTGACTCCTCTAGGAGAGACTCCTGAGCAATTATGGGCCTATTTGACGATTTCCTTTCCATATTTTTTATGTCTATGACGTCAATTTTGTATGGGGGCCCCCTTAAGAGCTAGAGATAGAGGGTAAGTATAGTGCGAAAAAATGTTGAGGAGGAAAAAGTATTAGGGGCCGGTTATACATTTGACCCTTCTAGGGGCACCCTGGGAGTGTTAGGGGTCGATTTCCTAAAAATCTCAATTTTGTATGGAAGCACCCTTAGGGGTTAGAGGTAAGAGGTAGGTATGTTTGGTAAAAATGTTGGGGGAGAAAAAATAATGTGGGTCGGTCATACATTTGAACCCTCTAGAGGTGGCCCCTCTTGTAGGGCTGTAAGTAAATTGTTTCTCCTTTTCTCTCATCTTTGACCTCGATGCGCCAACCCTTACCCTCACCCCACCCGCAAATTTTTTTTTGCAAACTCATTTTTTTTTTCCAACCTCACAAAATTGAGGGGTGTCAAGTATCAAAATCCAAAATTCGTGCACTAAAACACCCCTAATATACATACATATCGCTAAGTATTTATAAGTCACAGTTGGCTTGCACGAAAAAAAAAACACGTTCCACGATGCCACTACGTACCTCGACTCTTTAAACCATGTATAATCAGATTATAATAAATACAAAATCGTTTTAGATCCTTCTTGCGTTTTCTTATACTTTATGTTGCGGCATTATCTCCATGTAAAAAAAAAAATGAGAAAAAAAGTACTACAAACAAAAATAAAAATAGCAATTCAATCGGCGATTTTTTAAAGGGGATATATGGCAAAATTAAAACTTGTGGCAAATTTAAGAAAAACTCTCAAAACCAAAACACAACCAGAAATAATTTATTTATGGAGAGTTGAACTAAACATAAAGATAAAAGAAAACCAAAACACAACCAGGAATAATTCACCAGTTTTTACGCGTCAAAAAAAAAGTAATCCAAACAATAATAATTACAAAAACTAGCTTTATATTACAGATTAATTTTTGAGTTGTTTTCCTTTAGTCTTAAATACCACATTCAGTCTCCTAGGAATAGAACCGACCAGATTTTTCGTAATATCAGGGGTTATTTCGCTCTATTGTTCCCTAAACATCTGTTTTAGATTCTTCTTGATGGAAATGGTCTTTTCTCTGATTTTCCTGTCAACATTTTTCTACAAATGTTCACTAAGGTTACCGTTTTTATGAAGTTCTCTCTTGACGGTTATGACACTCATTGGTGTACATTAGGCATGCGCTTATTTTACGATTTTCTGATTTTCGTTGATGCCACCCCCTGAAATCCTTCCAATGGTCATAAAAACAAATACTATGAAGTTTCACTACGATTGGATAACGATAACCCGGCCCTCAAGAAAGGTCAAGGTCAAGTTGAGGTTTCAGGCAAAAAATAATGAAAATTTTTTTTAAACTTAATTAAATTAGTCAAAGCATAATTTTATCTTATAGCAAATTGAAATACCTTTCTAACAAGCCATAATTGTTTAAAATCGCGTAATAAATACGAATTCTATGAATTTTTCTTTTATCGGCATTAGCAAAATTGCCGCAAAATGCTATACTACTACATAAAGTATTTTGCGGCAATTTTGCTAATGTCGATAAAAGAAAAATTCATAGAATTCGTATTTATTACCCGATTTTAAACAATTATAGCTTGTTAGAAAAGTATTTCAATTTGCTATAAGGTAAAGTTATGCTTTGACTAATTTAATTAAGTTTAAAAAAAATTTTAATTATTTTTTGCCTGAAACCTCAACTTGACCTTGACCTTCCTTGAGGGCCGTGTTATCGTTATCCAATCGCAGTGAAACTTCATAGTACATATTTGTTTTTATGACCATTAGAAGGATTTCAGGGGGTGGCATCAACGAAAATCAGAAAATCGTAAAATAAGCGCATGCCTAGTGTACATGATGCCAGTACATTTTTTTTTCCGAGATTTTAATTGTACTTGAAGCTCTATTCATTGTATCAAGTAACAGTATCTTCCAACAGGACAACAATATAAAGCAAAAGCCCAAAATTATCAAGGAATGGTTACAATACCACATACCTAAGACCCTTATTAACCCCCTCAGTGACAAGATCGTAACCCTAGTTAACATTTGTAGAAAAATGTCGACAGGAAAATCAGAGAAAAGACCATTTCTATCAAGAAGAATCTAAAACAGGTGTTTAGGGAATAACAGAGCGAAATCTCCCATGATATTACGAAAAATCTGGTCGGTTCTATCCCTAGAAGACTGAATGTGGTATTTAAGACTAAAGGAAAACAAAACAAAAATTAATCTGTAATATAAAGCTAGTTTTTGTAGTTATAATATTATTTGGTTTACTTTTTTTTGACGCGTAAAAACTGGTGAATTATTCCTGGTTGTGTTTTGGTTTTATTTTATCTTTATGTTTGGTTCAACTCTCCATAAATGACTGCTGAGTTATACATTATTATTTTTTATTTAAAGTTTACTGCAATTAAATTTTGAAAATTTTAAACGAAGTGTTTATTTTTTTCGACGCTCACTGTAGTTGAAATTGACTTTTAAAGATAAAAACTAGTTCTCTTAACGACTACAGGGTGGCTGATTCGAAGTGTTACCAATTCAAAAGACTATATTTTTAGTTTCCACGCACAGATTTTATTGATCAAACGCTATAATTGTTGGGAAATGTTCAAATTTTAAGAATCTATTTGAGATTTTTGATATGGCCACCTTTGGCCTTAACTATGGCCCGTAGACGGTCGAAGAACGAGTCGCATGCTGCACGAATTTGATTTTGTGGAAGTTTGCGCCATTCTCGTTGAAGGGCCACTTTTAGCGCATCAACGCTCTGGTATTTTTTAGTCAAGACCTTTCTGTCCAACATACCCCAGATTGAGAAATCCAGCGGATTCGCATCAGGCGAATTTGAGAGCCATTGTTGAGCAGAAATGAAGCTAGGAACGTTTTTTTCTAACCATTCTTGATTCACACGAGCTTTGTGTGACGGTGCCGAGTCTTGTTGGAATGTCCATGGCTTGTGACCGAAATGTTTGCGTGCCCACGGTAGTAAAGCACCCTCCAACACTGATTCACGATACACCTGGGCGTTTACTTTGACGCCAGCGGCCAAAAAAACGGGTGGTGAGCGCCCATCAGCAGTCACTGCAGCCCAAACCATCACATGCGGTGGTGCCTGCGTCCTGGTGGCCAAACGAACATTCAAATTTTCGTAGGGCCTCTCTGTCAAGTAAACCCGATCATTTTGTTTGTTTACATATTGCTGGATACAGTAATTTTTCTCATCAGAGATGACAATTTGTGACAGATTTCCGGCAGCGTGCAAGTGCAACAACTCCTTGGCTCTATCGAGCCTAACTTTTTTTTGAGCAGGAGTGAGATCATGCTCCTTTTGGAACTTGAGGGCCTTTAGTCCGAGCTTGTTTGACAATATGTGTTGCATTCGTTCACGCAATATTTTCAGCTTGGCAGCCATTTGTCTGCCACTGCGTCTCGGATTTTGCTCAATTCTGGCCTTCACCTTTCGAACCATTTCTGGTGATGTTGCAGTTATTTTCCGACCACCACCATGTCGTTTGGCAACGCTGCCGGTACCATTGTAACGTGTTATGGTCCGATACACAACCATTTTATTCACTTTTAAATGTTTCAGCTCACGAACAATTGCTGGTTGCGATTTTCCAGCCAAATAAAGAGCAATCACACTATTACGTTTGAATTCCATTTCGAAAATTTTTTATTTTCAATAAATTGACGCGCAAATGCTTTTGGCTACTTGTTGACAATAGAATGAACTAACATCATGCCAATTTTTAGACAGCTGTCATGTTCCATCTGTCAGATAAGTCCATCTGAAGTTGGTAACAGTTCGAATCAGCCACCCTGTATATAAAGTTTTATGTAAAGAAATTACCTTGCCATGTTATATAACCTCAAATATAGCAAAAAACAGTATTTTTTGAACTTTTAGGTAAATATACCTCAAAAAACATACGAGATGGAGCAATTCTGATGCCGGACTCGAATTCAGTATTTTTTTTTATTTTTTTTTTTTTTTTTTAAAGATATAACAAAACGCAAAAACGATCTGAAACGATTTTGTATATATTATATTCTGATTATACATGGTTTAAGAGTCGAAGTACGTACTTGGTTTTTAATGGCATCGGGGAACGTGTTTCGTTCGTTCATGCCAACTGTGAACTACCATTGACACAAATTTTCCAAAATTGAACTTATTTCACTTTTAAATAAACCCATTCATATGTATAAATATTTTTATATTCAGGTTTATGTGGTCGCCAGAGCAGGTCGCATATCATTCTACAAGGATCAAAAAAGCAGTAAAATTAATCCAGAGACTACTTTCCGAGGAGAACCATATTACGATCTACAAGGAGCTGTAGTCGAAATTGCTAATGATTATACGAAAAAGAAACACGTTTTAAGAACAAAGTATTTTTATTTGACTTATCAATACTTTATACTAAAAAATGTATACTAAAAAATATTTGATTTTAGGCTTTCAAATGGTGGAGAATTTTTGTTGCAAGCACATGATGACGCTGAAATGACTCAATGGGTTTCTTCCCTAAAATCTCATAGCGATCCTGCAGCTGTTGCAGAAAGTCGTTCCCAGACATTGCCTGCTACTTCACAAAAAGATGAACCAAAACGTAGATCATTCTTTACTTTAAAAAAAAAGTAAATTAAAATTTTAAAGGACATATTGCTAAAGCACGATAAAATTGCTATTTCATATGCGTTTTCTGTATCTTATTTATTTAATAAATGTATGCATTTTACTGTAATCCATTGACAAAATAATCTTATTCAATAAAAATAAAAATTGGTCTAAAATTTATAATTTTTCGTGTACCTAATTAAAACTATAGGATGAGGTATGCATACGTAAGACAAAAGATGGGTATGAAAAGTTTATTTTTTGACCAAAAAAAAAAGAAAGTATTATATTGTTTGAAGCTCAAGTGTATATCTTTAAGAAAATGAAAAGGTTTGCTCATTTGGTTGAGATATATCGTAACTTTGAATAAACACCTGCCATTAGGCTCTGCACATCACTTTGGGTGACCTGGGATGATACCTTGATCCATCTTTGTTTTAGTTTCTATTAATTTTTGACAACTTTTTAAGAAATTTTTTCTTCACAGTATTTTCCAATCGGCCGAAGCTCAGGGCATTCTTCATACCAATTCATGGCCAATTTGCCATATGACAACTCGCCAAATCTGACCAAAATAACACACGGTTTTCGTGAAGGCGTATCAATCATATTCAGCAGACGTTTCTATTAGCACTCTTTCACATAAATTTGGTAGTTATTTGTACCAGTTGTGACAAGTAGTACTGAGCTCTTCAAACAGCATTCATAAATAGCTTGCCACACCAAATATTTTTTTTTCAAACTAGTCCACTTTTATTTGTTTAAAATTTGGTGCAACATCGCTTTTTTTGAACACTTCCAACTTTTCTTTCCGTTGTTAATCGTTCACTAAAGTTCTTAAGTACGCAAGCTACCGTAGATTTTGCAATGTTTATACTTTATGCAATGTCTTATGTTGAAAAGCGTGTTTTTTGCGCACGATTAAATCTAGCACTTTTTCTTTCGATGAACTCATTTTGAAAACTTTCAAAATTCTAAAAAACCAAAGATGAGGAAATGTAAGACAAAGAATTCTAAGGCGACTACATCCATCATATTCGATTTTACTGTTGTATTTGACGCGACACTTTTTTACGTATACATACCTTATGAAGATAACTTCCCACTTCAGTTTAATTTGAAATACAGTGGCTCACAGCTTATTTCGTGCAGTAATTTTTTTAACTTCAAAACACTATATCTTTAAAACGAATACATTTATCATTAAATTTTGAACGCAGGCGAAGACGGGCATGTCTATTGTTCATAATGAGTAGAAGAAAATCCACAAAAATTGATTCAGATACGCTCAAGGCGGAAAAAATCGATTGAATAGGAGAAATTTATGTCACAGCTTATTTCGTGCAGATGCTTATTTTCCCTTTGGAGTCAGCGTTTCGCGATATTTAACGGAAATTTAATTTTTTATGTTCTCTGTGTGGTATTCACAACCAGATGCAGCCAATTTTTAGTTTGATCTTCTATATGTCAGGGTAAAAAAGTACATTTTGCAGAAATGGGTCGTCTAGCAGCGAAAATAGGTGATAAGTCATCTTAAGAACGGCCAATCCCTTCGCAAAGCTGCTCAATATGTTAGTTTAAGTCCCGCCTACAATGCAAAGCACAATTCACAGCTTCATGCAAGTAAATCGGGTCCAAAATAAGGGGTTAATTTCGTAAAACAAAATTTCTAATCCCGCTGACGGTCATTTTTGTATCCACAAAATTAAGACAACTCACATTATTGGCTCCAAAAATAGTCACAAGCATGCAACACAAACTTAGCAAGCCGCAAAGTGCGAAAACTGTCCACTTCGTGCACCAAGATCACAATTTTAAAGCCTAAGTAGCCCTTCATAAGCAAAAAAAGCCAACAGAGCTTACATTCTAATTGACATCGAGCTCAGTATTAGCACAAAGATTCGGACTTCTAAAACAGCATGATATTCATGGATGAGTCTAAATTTAACATATTTGAACCTGATGACATGGCATACGTATGGTGGAAACGCAATACTGAGCTGAATCGCAAAAGCTAGTAGACTTTTTGGGATGTTTTTTTGCTTATGAAGGACTACTTGGGCTTTGAAGCAGTGATCTCGGGACACGCAGTCACCAGTTTTCGCACTGTACGAGTTACTTAGTTCTTGATGTATGTCCTTGATAGTTTTTGGAGCCAATAATGTGGAACTGTATTGATTTTGTGGACAATAAATGAATCGTCAGCGGGATTAAAAATTTTGTTTTTACGAAATTTAACCCTTATTTTGGACCCGATTTACATGCACGAAGCTTTCAATTGTGCTTTGCATTGTAAGCGGGACTCAATCTAACATACTGAGCAGCTTTGCGCAGGGATTGGCCGTTCTTAAGATGACTTATCACCGATTTTCGGTGCTAGACGACCCATTTCTGCAAAATGCACTTTTTACCCTCACATGTACAAGATCTAAATAAAAAAAAGGCTGCATTTGGTTGCGAATACTACATAGAAAAAGAAATTCCCGTTAAATAACGCGAAACGCTGGCTCCAAAGGGAAAATAAGCATCTGCACGAAATAAGCTGTGACATAAATTTTTCCTACTCAATCGATTTTTTCCGCCTTGAGCGTATCTGAATCAATTTTTGTGGATTTTCTTTTACACATTATAAACAATAGCCATGCCCGTCTTAGCCTGCGTTCAAAATTTGATGATAAATGTATTCGTTTTAAAGATATAGTGTTTTGAAGTTAAAAAAATATTACTGCACGAAATAAGCTGTGAGCCACTGTATTTTAAAGTTTGGTTTTCTAAAAATAGTTTAATGTGAGAAACACAATGTTGCGACAACGAAAAGAATTGAAAAGCTATGAGCATTTGCGATTATAATAAAAGCAAGCTTCGGTAGATGTACTTACAATGTATAATACAAAAATTATTAAAACTCAAAGCTCACTAATTTTGCAACTCTTTTATCGTGTGGTTGCATTGCGTATAAACGATGACAACGACACTACACTGCAAAAATGTGGTCTCGCCGTCGTCTTGTTGTCGCAGCATTGTGTTGCTCGCATAAATCTCAATTCCGATAAATGCCAATCAATGACTATCGAAAAAAAAAAATTGTGGGTTTGATTATAAATTTAGGGTTCGTTCGCGAGTCTGTAAAATTTTGCTGACTCGTCAAATGGACTAAATTTGTGTTAATTTGCCTGTGTAAAAAGGCAAACACAACCACGCTTTTCTTATTGTTCAAAATGAATTTCAGTAGGGTTTTGCTCAAACAACAATTTTTAAGTAAAAATAGTTCGACCATGACCGCAAATGCTTTATATTTGGACATTGCTTTTGCCTCATTTTGGAATTGCCCCACTTTCATAATAAACGGCTCGAAAAGTCCACTGCAAAGTCTGCTCATAAAAAGTTTTCAGGCTCAAACGTCGCACAAATCAGTTTTTTGCAAATATCTCGCTTCCTTTTACAGAAAAATGGGGTGCAATTCTTTGTAGCACAAGAATTTTCCTACAAAACTGTGCTGGGATTGTCGGGCAGCTTGTAGTTTAGGAGATAGGCCAATTTAAAAAGTGACGAGTAAATGTCTGTCAATATGTTTCGCTTTTTAATTTAGCACAACTCTTGAGTGAGCAGTCGCACAAAAAAAGTAAGAGACTCTTATAGAAAATTATATTCTCCACAGACCAATATTTTTTTCTTGCGAGTCATGGTTTAGAAAATATTTTTTTAAAAACCGACAAAGTTTTTAAATATCACTGAAACCGTGAATCGTACGATAAAAAGTAACGGTAGATATTACAAGATATTCCGAAAAAAACCTTCCAATGGCGAAAAACTGGCTTTTATTAACTATCGTCTAAGAGCTGGTTCACACACATGACTAAATTGTCTAGCGATAGTACTATTTGTAGGCTAGCGGAGGCACCAGCTCTAAGCGGTTATTTATATACAGTGGCTCACAAAAGTATTCGGAATTTGATAATTTTTGAAAGAGTCATGAAATTTTTTAATTACGAATTAGCTTTTTTGCTTCACTCTTAATAATTATAACTCGGTAAGTATCTAGTTTTATTTATTAAAAGAATCTTTCCAAAAATGTAACTTAAAAATGTAAGTAAGCAAGTAGTAAGTAAGTAATGTTTTTTGAGACTTTAAAATGTTACAATGAATAATGCATTTTTTTCTAACAAATGAAAATTTAAAACTATTAGTATTATTCTAAAAAATGTACAAGAAAACGCTACATGCTAATTAATAGAATAATAGAATGGAATAGGAAGAACTGAATACCGACACACAAAGTTTGCATGAGAGGCAAGTTCTCAATAAAAAAGACTAAACTAAATTAAACATACAACTAAACTTAAAAATAATTATTAAAAATAACATGTTACACATGACAACAAAATATTTTGTTAGCTGGTACATTTTTACTGTTAAACATTTCAAATATTAGTATTCTAGTAAAAATTATATTGTGTACATAAATGTTAAATATGAAAAAAATTTGGAAAATTAAAATAGGTAAATTTTTAGAGTTAACCTCTGCGAGTGTCGGGAGAGACCTTTGTGTAAAAGTCAGGCAAAAGTGGTACTTAAAAATCAATTTCTGCCAAAATATTTATATTGCGTATACCAATCGGAGATAAATACCAAAAGTTAAGCCAATCTTCATTAATTTTACTAAAAAAAATCAAATAATTTTCATGAAATTCAAGCTTAAGAACAAATCTTTTATGTAACGAAAGAGCATAATGGCACATGATGAAAGCTTTGCTGTAAATGAATTTATTTGAATATTTTTTAGTAAATGACTCATAATGACGATCCACACAGAATTTCCATTTGTTTGGCAATCGATGGAGAAAACAAAACCAGACCGGAAAACCATAAGTAATAACAGATCTAATAGAAACTTTGTAAACTAATAACACTAGTCTACAGCCAAAATTCCCAGTGAATGCCACTATCCATTTTATATGTAAAATGGGCTGCTGATTCCGAAAATCGCATTATTTTTTTTTTTTCGTGTCGTTTTCGAGATATCGGTCATTTTCGGTTTTCGGACCAAAAAAAAAAAAAAGATAGTTCCATTTAAATACAAATATATCAAGAACCAATGTTTGTATTCAAACGTATTATATTTCATATTAAAGGTAATTAAATTACCTACAAATGATATTCACATCACTTTTTGGTTGGTTTGTTAGTTTCGGCGAAATAAATTGATTTCTAAAAAAAACATTTTTTTTTTTTCGAAAAAATTAACAAAAAATCAAAATCAACTGCAGATTTATACAAGAAGAAATAACTTTTTTATAATTTTTTTTTTTTGTATCATTGACTATATATTTGTGAAGAAAATAAGATACCACTTAAAAAAATCGATGGAAAAATGCAAAAGTTGTATACAATTCATTGAAAAGTTACCAAAATGCGTTTTTCCCTATTTTTTTCGTTTTTTTGTAATAAACTGTTCGATAATTAAAACTTTTTGTAAAACACATGAGAAAATCCAAAAAATTCTTAAAGTAGGCGTTAAAAAAAAATACCCGTGTCTCGTCGTTTTTCTCCAGCACGTCAGATTTTTTTTACCTAAATGTGGGGGGGTCAAAATGACCCACTTGTAAGGGTCTTAGAGGGTTAAAATTTTCTACAAAAATATTTCTCGTAATATCCTGCATAAGTTTACTGAACACATAATACACCTCAAATGTAGGGATCATATAGCTAAATTCATCGATTTAACACAAGAATGCGCTATTTTTGTATTTTTCATGTACAGTGGATTAAAAAACTTCAAAAATCGATTAAAAAAAATCTGACGTGCTGAGAAAAACGACGAGACACGGGTATTTTTTTTAACGCCTACTTTAAGAATTTTTTGGATTTTCTCATGTGTTTACAAAAAGTTTTAATTACACCGTGCGACAAAATGGAAAAAAATGTTTGCCCCTGGGGTCTCATAAAGTTCTTCTGATAAGTTATGAAAAATAAAAATACACGTACTTCACCAAATATGTGTGTCAGTGATTTTTTCCATTTTATGGCTCCTCAAAGCTTAAAATTCGCGTTTTATATGAAATTTTGAGATTTTATGAAAAAACCATCTTATTATGAAATGGTGCTCATATCCTGTCCTTTAATTTAAGATATAGCACTTGAGAATCCGCATGGTAGTTTTTGTTTTATAAGCAAAACCATTTTCAATGTATTTTTTTTTTTCATATATTTCGGAAAATAAAAAAAAAAAAAAATTATCACAAAGTCTTATAATGAAATAGCAAAATTTTTACAGTTTTGCTTATAAAACAAAAACTACCATGCGGAATTTCAAGTGCTATATCTTAAATTAAAGATAAGGACACGAGCAACATTTCATATTAAGATAGTTTTTTCATAAAATCTCAAAATTTTATATAAAACGCGAATTTTAAGCTTTGAGGAGCCATTCAATGGAAAAAATCACTGATACACATATTCGGTGAAATACGTGTATTTTTATTTTTCAAAACCTATCAAAAAAACTATATGAGACCCCAGGGGCATTTTTTGTGTTGCACTGTGTTATCGAACAGTTTATTACAAAAAAACGAAAAAAATAGAGAAAAACGCATTTTGGTCAAAATGACCCACATTTACGAGAAAATTTAAAGTTTTTATTACTAGCAATGCCTAGTCCTTGAGACGAAGAGTCCCGAATCTAAGAATAATTTTCTAAAGAAATATTGACATCGGGGGATAGATGAGTTTCCTGAATAAATGCGATATCAATATTGTTATCATATAGAATTTTTAGTAGATCTATTCTACGGCTAACATCTTACTTTGAAGGAGAGCAACTTTAAAGAATTATGGACCATATTTGGAACTTATTTCAGCTAAAACCTTTTAGTATTCGGATTTAGCTTTCGCTTTAGGCAAAGAGCGATAGTTATCCATGAATGACTGGATTTTAGATTCTAAAGAAATTTGTTCTGGATCCAAGAAGTATTTGGCCATGATAAGAAAAGCACTAATAATGGAAGGCTTGTTACTCATATTATTAGAATTTGATAAAGAATTGTTACCTTGACTTAAAAGACTAGCCCAAGATTAATTCGGATTAACCATGTTAAAATTTTAAACAAAAATATTCCTCGTAATATCCTGCATAAGTTTACTGAACACATAATACACCTCAAATGTAGGAATCCTATAGTTAAATTCATCGATTTAACACAAGAATGCGCTATTTTTGTATTTTTCATGTACAGTGGATTAAAAAACTTCAAAAATCGATTAAAAAAATCTGACTTGCTGGAGAAAAACGACGAGACACGGGTATTTTTTTTAACGCCTACTTTAAGAATTTTTTGGATTTTCTCATGTGTTTACAAAAAGTTTTAATTATCGAACAGTTTATTACAAAAAAACGAAAAAAATAGGGAAAAACGCATTTTGGTCAAAATGACCCACTTTTACGAGAAAATTTAAAGTTTTTATTACTAGCAATACCATGGGCGTACGCAAGGGGGGCAGGGGGGGCAGCTGCCCCCCCTAGCTCTAGCTTTAGAGTTACAAATATATCATATTCATTCATTTTTACAGTAGTTTTTACAACTTTTCATATTAAAGCCAAATAAAACACGATTTTTTGGACAACAGTTTATACAAATATGTACACTTTTTTTATCTTAAATACACTATTTATTTACTTAATTGCAAACAATTTGAAAGTAAAATCGGATAATATTTTAGAAAGTTATTAAGGTTTCACTGAAGTAGGACTATTCGTTTTTTTATCGAAAAAATAAACAGGCACAAAAAAATGTTCCCTGCTCATAACTTTTTTTTTTTTCTCAGAAGGGATACCTAAAGCTGCTTAAAACTAAAGACTATGTTTTTGCAAAAAATGCTGCGTTAAAAAATTCAAAATTTTTTGTGCAGGTAGTATAGATAAAATCCGGTTCCAAAAGTCTATTTATTTATGTTTTTCAATTACTTTAACTCAGCTAATTTGAATAGGATTTTAGTAATTGATACATTGAAAAGAAGCGTAAGAATTTTTCTTTAAAATAGTGTATAAAAAAATTCGATCAAAATTGGGTTTCTCGAAATATTTTCTTATAAAATTAGAGCTATGACCTCAAAAATCGAAAGTGTCGATTATATCTAGAACGGTTCCTCGAAAAAAAAAAATTAATGAGTTTTTTGGAGTCAGCGACCTCAAATTAGTTTAGAAATGTGATATATATTTAAAAGATAACATACCCAAGCAAATTTTTATTTAGAAAGTTATCTAAGAGTACTTTCAAAATTACCTTGAAAATCTCTACAGGAAAAGGAATACACTCTAGCGTCTTTTTTGGACATTTAAGGAGCTTTTAATAACGTCCTTCCAAGTGCGGTAACTGCTAATCTGCGTCGCATAGGCACAGAGCCTTGTGTTACTGCTCTGATTGAAAAAGTTTTATTATGAAGGGTTGTACAATCTGAAATTAACAACTGTACATTAAGCAAATCAGTTTAAAGAGGAACTCCACAGGGTGGAGTTATCTCACCACTACTCTGGAATATGGTTGTTGACGACTTGATAAAAAGTTTAATCAAGTACGAGTAGTGGCATACGCTGATGATATTTGTATAATGGTAGTGGGTAAGGACTGGTAAGGACTAATATCTAAAGTGATATCATGTCTTTGTCACTTAAATCCATTAAACTTTGGACAAGCTCAAAAGGCTGAGGTTGTTGTTTTTTCAAATAAACATCAAATACCTCAATTTAGGCATCCAATTTTGGATGGCGTTAGTCTTCCTATAAAGGAAAGCGTGACTTTCCTGGGTATTGTTCTTGACCGTAAACTTAAATGGAAGTTAAATGTTGAAAATAGAATTAAGCATACGTTGCTTTCTATTTTTGTAAACGCTTGTTTGGTAAGAGATGGGGCCTTAAACCGAAAATATTTTTTTGGATGTATAAGGCAATCATCAGGCCGATTCTCATGAACGGAATTTTGCTGTGGTGGAACTCTTTACATAATCAAAGTTATTTGGATATTCTGTCCAGGGTTCAAAGAGTTGCGTGTCTCAGTGTGACTGGGGCTTTTAAAACTACTGCCACTGCTGCACTGGAAACTCTTCTTCACCTAGAACCACTTAATATTTTTGCCAGAAGCATGGCCGTGAAAAGTGCTATCAGACTTAAAGAATTGGGTTTCTGGAAATCAAAATCTTTTGGTCATAATAGTATTTTACTCCAATTTATGGATTGTGATGTACTATGTGGTACTGACTACCTCTTACCACACCTTTTCTTCCCAACGAACTTCAAGGTGGTAATACCTGAAAGAGAAAACTGGTCTCCTTTAAACGCATCTTTTGAAATATACACGGATGGGTCAAAATTGGATACAGGCATTGGATCAGGCATTTATTCTAAGCCTTTAGACTTAGCAAAGTCTTACAGACTGCCGAACGACTGTAGTGTCTTTCAGGCAGAGGTTTTTGCTGTTCTTAAAGCTTGTGAATTCTTCAATGCCCATAAGTCCCAATTTCTTGGAAGCGTTGTTATTTACATTAATAGTAAGGCGGCTATCAAAGCAATCTCATCAAATTATATCACGTCGAAGCTTGTGTTAAGCTGTAGAAATATCCTTTGCGATATTAGCGAGGACTATAATTTAACACTTTGCTGGGTTCCAGGTCATAATAATTTCGACGGCAACGAAATTGCAGATGAACTGGCTAAAATAGGGTCAAACCAAAATACCCTTTTCGCTGACCTTTCAATAAAAAAACCCATTAGCGTAATCAATGGAAAAATCGAAAATAAATGTATTCAGCTTGCTAATTCTAGATGGTCAAATCTTCAAACTTGCAATCATATTAGATCTATTTGGCCATCATATAGTATAAATCGTTCTAAGTTTTTAATAGCAATGGAGAAACATAATGTACGGATCTTAATCGGTGCTATTGCTGGACATTGTGCCATGGGAATCCATGCATCTCGTTTAGGTTTCTCAAACATTGGCGACTTTTATAGAAGTTGTAAAGACCCTGATTTGGAAGAAACAGTCTTTCATTTCTTTTGTGAATGTCCAGCGCTTGCGCTTGGACGTAGAAAGAATTTTGGTCATTTCAATTTGGAATCGCTTGACTCACTGTCTGAGGTTTGTCTTAAATCCAAGTGGTTCTCTTCTTATACTTTCTCTGCTAAAGCTCTTAGTATCGGGTATACAATGGGCCCTTTCTCGAGGCCTAAGTTAATGATGACAACATGTTCATCTCCCGGATCTAACCTTACCTAACCTAACCTTCATAAGTTATTATGAACTTTTATTTAATATATTAGTGCACAAAAATCAAAAATATACACAGCTCTTACATTGAAATTTCTCAAAAAAAAAAGATTCGCAAAATTTGAGTTTGCCCCCCCCCCTAGATGGAATCCTGCGTACGCCCTTGAGCAATGCCTAGTCCTTGAGACGAAGAGTCCCGAATGAAAGAATAATTTTCTAAAGAAATATTGACATCGGGGGATAGATGAGTTTCCTGAATAAATGCGATATCAATATTGTTATCATATAGAATTTACTTTGAAGGAGAGCAACTTTAAAGAATTATGAACCATATTTGGAACTTATTTCAGCTAAAACCTTTTGGTATTCGGATTTAGCTTTCGCTTTAGGCAAAGAGCGATAGTTATCCATGAATGACTGGATTTTAGATTCTAAAGAAATTTGTTCTGGATCCAAGAAGTATTTGGCCATGATAAGAAAAGCACTAATAATGGAAGGCTTGTTACTCATATTATTAGAATTTGATAAAGAATTGTTACCTTGACTTAAAAGACTAGCGAAAGATTAATTCGGATTAACCATGTTACTTGAGATCGAAGCAACAGCTTTGGCAGCTTTTTGGTTGATTTCTTTAGCAACAGCACGAAATTTTTTTATTTTTTTCTTGTATTCAAGGCAGCCCTTATAATTAGCTGGATGCCCAGACTCATTGCAATTAATGCAGAACGGTAGAGATTTATCATTTTTGATTAAAAGACTCTCACCTTGTTTATGAGGTTGGTCACATTTTAAACACGCAAATGCTCTATTACAGTTGCGGGCGCTATGACCCCAAGATTGACAACGTTTGCATTGAATGTATTTTGAGTTAGATTTTGGTGCTTCCCAGGTTATGGATTGATTCAATACTTTTTTTTTTTAATACTTGAATTCATTTATTGAATCTTCTCATCTTAGGAGACTAACAATAAGTTTAAAAATCTTAATCCTAAATAACATTATTATACATAATTAATCTTATATATAATTTAGTGTTCAATGTGTCTCCAGAGTTAATAGGGACTGGTACATCCTAAGAGTTCGGTAAACGCGCAGAAGAACGCAGTTTTTGTACGTTCAGTCTTCTCACAAACATGCTGCCCGCCTAGCAGGATGTTTGAATGAAAAGAACTCCATACAAATTTGCGCCAGTAGTTCCGGCTGCATGTGTAGCAGGAAGAAGAAATATAAGAAAGAGTACGCGCCAGATACCGGCTGCATAGAGAAAAGTACGCGCCAGATACCGGCTGCATAGAAAAAAGTACGCGCCAGATACCGGCTGCATAGAAAAAAGTACGCGCCAGATACCGGCTGCATAGAAAAAAGTACGCGCCAGATACCGGCTGCATACAAAATTTAGAATTCAGTCAGCTTCACATAGCTAATTGCTAACGATATTCATAGCAGGACGAGCCTTTCTTTTCAGTCTGGAGAAATTTTCTAAATTTTTCAACCTCCGTGCCAATGGATTAGGATGATACAGCAATCTTGTATTTGTTGATTTCGTCTTTGACCAAGGGGATGCAAAGGTCCCGATGTATGTTTTCGTTCCGTATATACCATGGAGCACCTGTCATGATTCTTAGAATTTTTGACTGAGTCCGTTGTATTAGTTCAATGTTCGAGGAGCTGGCGTTACCCCATAACTGTATACCATATAACCAAATTGGCTTAATGATGGATTTATATAAAAGGATTTTATATTCAAGTTTAAGACGGGACCGACTATTTATGAGCCAATGTAGACTGGGGGCTTTTAGTTTAAAATGCGTTTTTTTGGCTTCAATATGCTTTCGCCACGTTAGCCGTCTGTCTAAATGAATACCTATATAGTACAATCATTTGGGAGAAAAAAATGATGTTGCCTGGAAAGTTTTGCGGGATTTCTGCAAATGAGTTATTTTATAGATTTCGATGTGCTCTTTCAGAATTTCAACTTTGCTACCTCGTATCGTGTTCGCTCGAGCCGCCATATTGGAAAAATGGCGTCCAAAATCAGTTTTTTACAAATATCTCTTTAACGGTTATATTTAGAGAAAAACTTTCTAGGACAATGTTGTAGCTTATAAAATTTTCTATAAAAATGACCTTTGAATTGTTTTCGTACGACTTATAACTCAGGAGATATCTTTATTCAAAATTTTAGAAAAATTAGCAAATTGTGAATGCCACTTATGAGTAGGCACAGTGATGTGTCAAGCTTATAATTACGATAACTTATGAACGGTGAGTCGCACGTTTAAAATAAAAACAGCTGTTTATTGGGAATAACATGCGCTACAAGTTACATATTATTTTTTTTTCATATCACCTATAGTTAATGAGATATTTTTCCCACAAACCTAAGATTTTGAAAAAAAACGTTTTTTCAAAATGGCTCCTAAACGGTTCGTCCTAGAAAAAAAATTGTCAATGCATTTTGTAGAACGTTCAATTCCCTATAAGAGTCTTTTCGAGCTGTTTTTTCGTCAGACTTACCCTTCATGAGATATCGCGTCTTGAAAATCATTCAAAATTGAACATAGTAGGGCGCATAGAACAATATTCAAATTTGAATGATTTTCAAGTCGCGATATCTCATGAAGGGTAAGTCTGACGAAAAAACAGCCCGAAAAGACTCTTATAGGGAATTGAACGTTCTACAAAATGCATTGACAATTTTTTTTCTAGGACGAACCGTTTAGGAGCCATTTTGAAAAAACGTTTTTTTTCAAAATCTTAGGTTTGTGGGAAAAATATCTCCTTAACTATAGGTGATATGAAAAAAAAATAATATGTAACTTGTAGCGCATGTTATTCCCTATAAACAACTGTTTTTATTTTAAACGTGCAACTCACCGTTCAGAAGTTATCGTAATTATAAGCTTGACACATCACTGTGCCTACTCATAAGTGACATTCACAATTTACTAATTTTTCTAAAATTTTGAATAAAGATATCTCCTGAGTTATAAGTCGTACGAAAACAATTTAAAGGTCATTTTTATAGAAAATTTTATAAGCTACAACATTGTCGCAAAAAGTTTTTCTCTATATATAACCGTTAAAGAGATATTTGTAAAAAACTGATTTTGGACGCCATTTTTCCAATATGGCGGCTCGAGCGAACACGATACGAGGTAGCAAAGTTGAAATTCTGAAAGAGCACATCGAAATCTATAAAATAACTCATTTGCAGAAATCCCGCAAAACTTTCCAGGTAAAACTACCAAATGACTGTACTAATAGGTATGTGACGTTTACAGATTGAGGGATTGAAGTGTTATTTAATGTGATAGCAGGGCAATTACCTCGCCTAAGGGTAAAAGTAACCTGCTTGCATTTTCGTTCATTTACTTTTATGCGCCATAGCAGCAACCACTTTTCGATAGAGTTTAAATAAAATTTAAGTTTTCGTGCCGCTTCTAGGGGACAACGACTACAACTTAAAACTGCAGTATCATCTGCGAAAGTAGATATGGTTGTGTCAGTGATAATAAGTAAATCAGAGGTATACAGTAAGTACAGAAAAGGACCCAGCACGCTTCCTCTAGGGACACCTGCATTAATTTTTAAAGATGATGAAATAAAACTATTATGTCTAATTCTAAAATGCCTGCTTTCCAGATAAGAAATAAATGTTTTGTGGACATTAAAAGGCAGTGTTTAATATTATTGATAAGGCCTTCATGCCATACTTTATCAAACGCTTCAGCTAGTCGAGAAATACTGCGGTACAGTATTCACTTTGTTCGAAAGCGTTCCTTATTTCATTTGTGATTCTATTAACCAGTTCAATTGTTTCGTGGTATTTTCGGAAACCGAATTGATGGACCCGAAATAAATTTTTTTCGGTTGCATAAGGTATTATTTTTGATAAAATTAGTTTTTCAAACAGTTTGGATATGCATGGTAAAAGACTGATGGGTCTATATGAAGAAGGCAATGTACGATCTTTTCCAGGTTTTGGAATCATGGTTATTAATGAGATTTTTCACTCTGTTGGGTAATACCTATACTGAATTATAGCATTAAAAAGTCTGGTTTAAAAGACAAAAGCTGAATTTGGCAGTTCTTTTATCATTTTGGGAGTTATATAATCGCACCCAGGAGCTTTTGTGGGACACATCTCTTCAACTACACCCTTTGCGTTGCTAATATGAAAGTTCAATTGCATAAAATCGCTGTTTAATGGCAAATTAGGAGGAAGAAAACCTTGAATAGGAGGATTGGGTTGAAAAACTGTGCTTCAGTGATTTGCAAAAGCATCAGCTTTTTCTTCATCACTTTGAGCCCAGTTCCCAAGGCTCTTATCGGCAGCTCACTCTCCATCGGAGTTTTAATACTTTTGCTAGCTTTCCACAAGGACTGTTTGCCGTTCTTATTAGGATTCAGTTTCGAGACAAATTTTTGCTGCTCTATATCTTCCTTATTTTTTAGCGCAGACCTCAGTTAAGAAGTAGAAATTTTTAAGTTTGCTTTAGAAGCGGGAGATCTATGTAGCTGCCATTCGCGCCTAAACTTTCGCTTCTCAGCTACGAGAAACTCAATTTCACTGTTGGTGGAAAAACTGGTTTTTGTGTTTTTCACAACCTCATAAGGCGTCGAGTGTTCCGCTACTGAGCAGAGGATTGAATTAAAAATGGCAACAGCATCATCTATATGTTCCTTACATTCTACCGAGTAGCTCGTGTGAATGTGAGAACTTATATATTTCCTGTACATAACCCAGTTGGTCTTATATGAGGTTAGCTTCTTAAAGGTCTCTATATACGATGGTTTTTCTAAAAGGCAAAATAAGATTGGAGAATGGTCAGAAGAGAGAGCTAATTTTGTTTCGGCTGTGATTAGGGTTCTCTCGATGCCTCTTTTAATAGCAAAGTCAATGAGGTCTGGTATTTTGCTTCGGTCGGCTGGCCAATATGTAGGTTGACCAGGCGAAGCAAAATTGAAAGTGTGATTTTTTATAAGCATATTATATAATTGTTTCCCTTTTGGATTTACAAGACGAGAACCCCAATATGTATGCTTGGAGTTGTAATCTCCAGCAGCTAAAAATCTGATTCCCAAAGTGTCAAAGAATTCTTTGAATTGATTCTCACTAATTGCAAATCGAGGTGGGCAATAAACCGCCGAAACTATTAAATTCTTAGAATGATTTTGTAGGCAAATAGAGGTAGCCTGAAGATAGTTTTTTGAAAAAGATTCTAAGCAGAAATGTTTGAGGCGATTACGAATTAAAATTCCTGCCTCCATGTGCTTTGCCATCAGGATGATTGGTTTTATGGAATTTATATCCAGGTATATAGAAATTATACTTATCAGTCAGATGTGTCTCTGAAACAAGCATAATATCGATACCTCCAATGTAAAAGTTGGTAGCTTGAGTTACCAACTTTTTACGGGACAGCGATTTTTGAAATCTACACATTTGGTTCCATCTTGTGTCAAATTTCGGTACATGTAGCTTGAAATTTGAAGGCCTGGGAGCTATTTTTGAAGTCACAACCTAAATTTATTTTATATAGGTTTTCATACAAAAAAAAAAAAAAGTTAAAATACAAAAATGCTCATTACTCAAAACTACGATTTTCGAGTTACCAACTTTTACGTTGGACGTATCGATATCAATTTCCTCTTTATTCAGGTAATGAGAAATTTAATTTTTGTGTTGGTTGATACCGTTTGCATTCCAGGCACAAATGTTTAATTTACTTATTTTTGAGCAATCAAAATTTGGAGGAGCTGGTTTTGCGTTTTAACTAACTCTTGAAGAGTTGATCGCATTGACATCTTAAATTGATTCAATGTTTGCGTTAAGTTTGTTATTTGACTTTCTAAACTATTTTGTTGTGGATTTATTGTGCCTGATTTCAATGCACTTGAATATCGTTAGCTTAATATGGAAAAGGCGTAACTCACATTTTCAATATTTTACAGGAGAAGGAAAAAACTGAATAAAATTTGATACGCCAAACATTTAAAAAAACTTTAGATGCAATTTACAACAAAAACTATCAACAATTTTCATTCTAGGATTTTTTTTTTATTTTCTTTGCTTTTTGGGTAGTTTTGTGTGTTAGGTCTTTTCATTTTAAAATTTTTTTTTAAAAAAAGTGAGTTAGGGCTTTTTACAATAATCAAAAATTATGAATAAAATTAAAGTTATTCAATATAAAATGAAAAGGAAAACCTTTACAAAGAAAGTTAATTGGATTGGACACAAATTTTAACGAAAATGTTTATGTTTTGTATGGAAGATTATCATAAAAGTGGTGACAATTAGCAGCTAACAACAATTTAAAACATCAAGTAAAGTTTATGATAATAAAATACCCACAGCAACTAATGTTTTCCCATCAGTATATCTTGATATTCTTCGTATTGACTATGAAGCATTCGGGTGACTTTCGGGAACCTGCGGATGCCTTAGAAAACAATCATTTTATCCTTTTTGATAGTCCGCCATAGATGCTTTCCTTCTAGTATAGCTAGGAATTCGTTGTTTTGATTTGGAAGCCTCGGGTGAACTTCTGGAACCTTCGGATTTCCCAAAAAACTGCCAGTTAAACCTTTTTGATAGTCCGCCGATAATATTTTCCCTCTAGTATACCGAAATATTCTTCGTTTTGACTATCAAGCCTTCGGGTGGCCTTCGAGAACCTTCGGGTATCTTAGAAAACTATCAAATAAGATTCATTGATAGTCTACCATAGATGTTTTTCCTCTAGTATACCCAGATGTTCTTCGTTCTGACCAGAAAACCTTCGGATGACCTTCGGGAACCTTCGTGTATAGCATAAAAAACTTCTCATATTTGAGATTCACTCACTGCCAAGTTTTCAGCTTAATTAACAGAATAGCTTCTGAGTGATTTTAACACTATTTACACGCTACATATTGTGAGTTAGGGCTTTTTTCTTTCAAGAAAATTTTGTTATGTGTTAGGGCTTTTTTAAAATTGACTATAACTTGGCTATTTTTGATATTATCATGCCAAATTTTTGTAGGGAGGTGTGTTAGAGAGTGGTCAACCAGAATATGCAAAAAAGTCGATTTCGAAAAAATTTGAGATACGCCTTTTCCATATTAAGCTAACGATATAGGGATCAATTAAAAGCCAGCAAGGATGATGAATTAGCCTTGCAGATTTTAAATAAAAACACCAAGAAAACTGTAGGCAACCATTATGAAACTGCGCTTTTGTGGCGCTATCCTAAATTTAATATGCCCGATAGCTATGAAATGGCTAAACGTAGATTGCTCTGCCTAGAAAGAAAGTTGGCTAAAGAACCCATGCTTTAAGAGATTTTTTAAAAGACTATGAAGGACTATTTAGCTAAGGGCTACATTCGCAAAGTAGATAATATTGAAGAACCCCAAGCTAACAACAATCGCGTATGGTATTTACCAAATTCGCCGTTTTTAATAAAAATAAACCTGGCAAAATACGTGTCTTTTGGGATGCAGCTGCTAAATCAAACGGTGTGTCCCTGAATTCAATCCTGCTGAAGGGGCCTGAGTTGTTGTCTTCGCTGTCAGCTATTTTGTTTCGGTTCCGCGGTCGCTGTCAAGACGCTCAGCGATTTCTGTGGCGAAATTGTGATAATAAAAAATCACCTGAAATCTGCGCCATGAACGTTATGATATTTGGAGCATCCATGTACATCGCAATTTGTGAAAAATTTAAACGCTTCGCTATTTGAAAAAAGTCATCCCGCAGCAGTCAAGGCTATTAAAGATATTCATTATGTAGATGATTATTTAGATTCAGTAGACACAGCAGAGCAGGCTATAAAGCTAGTAACTGATGTTATATACGTTCATCAACAAGGCGGATTTAATATTAGAAATTGGATCTCAAACAATATTGAAGTTTGTTCATCAATATCTAGCGATCAACTTTCTGCAGTAAAATACATCAACTTAAGCGGTGAAGGGTCAATCAAAAAGGTTTAAAATATCAGATTCTATTTCTCAAAGCGATTTATTTTGTGGCAAACGACCACCAATAAAAAGAGAAATGCTGCGCATCCTAATGTCCATTTATGATCGTTAAGGACTCCTTATATATGACAAAATATTCCTTCAGGAAGTTTGAAGAAGTGCTATAGAGTGGGATGATCAAATTCACCCAGTCCAAATGGACAAATGGATCAATTGGGTTAAAATAATTCCTAATTTAACAAAGATTGAAATACCTCGTTGCTGTCTCCAGCATTTCATTAACTACCCTCTAAGAAAAGCGGTATGAAAGCGTAACGCCGGCGAAGTTTATAAGCCATACAAGACTTCGTAAACGTACCGCTTTGGCGATACAATTGCGAACCGAAAACGTAAATGTTAGAATAAGAACAGTAGAATTAAAAACGTAGTAATTTCTATGTATTGGTGCTACGTCTGGAGCTCGCAAAATAGTAACGTTTACGTAGAACGTTGGAAGCTACAACATTTCCTCATCTTTCAGGCAATTTATGAATTCCATCCCAAAAAAATTTCGCCGGCTTGGCGGCCAAAAATGAATCGAGTCAATTTTCGATATCTTGAACTTAAGTGAACCGTATTCCTGATAGGGCATTCTGCATCGATCGAAACAAACGGTAGTCAGATGGTGCAAGGTCTGGGCCAGAGATCTCAAATGAAGAGCTCGTGTTTAGCTGCTCTTCATATTTTCGTTGTCTTTGCCTTGCTTTCTTTCAACATCGACAGCAGCGAGTAGTGTGCTGCAGTGTTGACGCTTGGTCAAAATAAAACGCAACGAACTTCGGCAAACACGAAGGCGAAAGCAATAAAGACAATGAAAAATGCAACTAATATTGAAAAAAGCAACGAGAGTAGTCTGTTAGAACTCATTTTTCGAATAGAACTTCTCTTAAAGAGAAAGGTTGCCGTTCATTGCGTATGAAGTTATGTAAATGCAAAGTAAAATAAGAAAAATTTGTATTTTTTGTATACAATATATGCACTTACACATGTCGCCCCTAAACAAGTGAAAAGCAATATGTAATTTTTTCCTAGTTTTGAGTTAATTGGAATTTCTGGTAAAAAATATTATAGTCTTAAGTTTGATAAAAATCGTTCAGAGATATATTAAAAAAGAGTAATATTCATCATAAAAGTAATAGGAAAACGATTTCGGTACAAAAAAAAAGTTTTAAGTTTTTGAACATGAAATATCTCAAAACTCGAAAAACTGACTTAGTTCTTTTCACTTGTATAGGGACGATATATGTCCATATTATTTATTTTATTTTTTAAACATGAAAATAAAATTTTTATTTCAAGTAACAAAAAGTTATATTATATCAATAAGGAGAAAAAAAACACAAATTTTATTTCATAAATAGAAAAATAAAGTAACAAAAAATTCATTTCACTTAATAACTAAGCGCAGCCTTGTTTCCGTCTTCTCGAGTAATAAAGTTCTAAAATAAAATTTCAAGTTTAAAAGTTTTTATGTAAAATTTATTGTAATATAACAGTACCTATTTTTGACGTCTATGTCCGCTCGTGTTTGTACACAAAATTAAGAAACAGAATGTCGTTAACTGATAGTGGTGCCAGGCGATTTCTTTTTTCTGTGATGACATTCCCTGCAGCAGAAAATACCCTTTCGGATGGTGCACTACTAGCTGGAATAGACAATACAGTTTTTGCCAAAATATGTAGTTTTGGGTACTCTGCTGCATGACTTTCCCACCATTGTAGAGGATCGAAATTAATGTCAATGCTAACTTTTATTGCGGAGTAATGCTCTACCTCATCTATTATACTTTCTCTCGCAGATTCATTTGCTTCTATTAATGAAGAAAAAAACAGCTCAAAATCTTTTGGAGCAGTTTCGACGTCGTGTGGCTCTGATAGAATAAGAGAAGTATTTGAATGGTCGGAATTTTCATATTTTGCAATTTCGGCTTTGCAGAATTGTTTGACTTCAGCCAATGCTTCTCCTGTTAACACAGAATTTGTTGGGGGATCAAAAAACCGGCTGCTTTATGGTAGATACTTAAATTCGGTTTCCATGTGCTCTCGATAGATTCATTAATATTAGCTTTTAACTTTGCCACTATAAAAGTATCAAAACTTGTTTTTTCGCATATTGCAATTACACTATTGATTGATAAGTACACAAAATTAATTGTGACGTAACGAGTACCTTGTAACTTTTTGCTTATAAAGTCAAACTTTTCAAAAAGTTCTACCAGTTGTCGAACAATATTTATATTTATGCCACTCACTCGATGTTGCTCTTTCTTTTCTGTTAAAATTTCGATAACTTGCAACCAATTATTTGAAATGGATTGAAATAGGGTCAGATACGAGTTCCAGCGTTTTACGCAATAGTTCTTGAGAGTAGTTGTTAACATATGCTGTAAACTAGCCTTTTTGTAATATTTCACAAGCTTTTTACAGCTCTCAAATATTGGTGTTAACTCTGCAGTATTTTCAAAAGCGTCATCCAAAACATTATTAAACAAGTGATTTGCACAATTTAAACGAGTTATTCCTTTTAATGCACTCAAGATATTAGATCCTCTATCGGTAACATATATTATGTTTTCTATTTCGGTAATACCGAAATCTTCAAGAAGAGAACTTAGTTTTTGCAGAATATTTTCACGTGTGCACCTTTGAAAATCCATCGATTTAACTCCAAGAACCAATTCTTTAAGTTGAGGTCCTTTGCAAAAATGAAATGTAGCACATAAATAGTGTCTGCGAATATAATTATCAGTCCAAAGATCGCAAGTTATGGACGCGGTTCTATTTGCAATTGCAGTTTGTACTTCTTCTTTTATATGCAGCTTTTTTCCCTCGGCAAGTGTGTGAACACGTCTCGAAACGGTCCGGGAATCTGGAATCATGTCATGAATATCGACTTTTTTGCCATATTTGGCTCCTATATTGATCAATGTTTGTGCCGCTTCACTAAATCCGATTCCATCAACTACTGAAAATGGCCGACAGTCTTGAGCGACCAACTGCACGCATGAATTCACTAGATTTTCCTTATCGTCGTTATTAATTTTTGAAAACAACTTTTTGTTGTTGTTTTCAACGTAACATTTGTGCCGTACAAGATTAGAAGTTTGTTTTCCGTTGTAACTTAAAATGTTGGTGCAGTCCCGGCAATAGACAACGCCATCCAAAATTTGTTTGTCCTATTTTTCAACTAATCTAAATATATCCCAAATTTTGCTTGTGGATTTTCGTTTTAAAACTAACTGAAATAGTCCACTATTAATTTTTTCTGTTATTAGTGCCTTATCCATTATAAAGCACTGCGTAATTCTTTCACTAAAAATTCACAAAAACTCCGCGGAATGCACAAAAATTTTAAAATTCGATGTTGTGCTTTGAAAACTACCGAAATAAAATATAAAATCATACTAACGGTAAATTGAACGTGGCGCTCACTACGGCTGCCATCTATAAAAAAATTATAACTATTAGGAATATTGCAATAATTTTACCCAAATTTTTTTTTTTCGCTAGCACAATACAAGTGTCGTGAGTCACGACTCGTGACCAAAAATTATTCACATCAAAAAATTTTTCATTTTGGAGGACTCATGCAAAAATAAAACAAAAACTATTTCAGTACCTAGTCAAATTTAAAAAAAAAAAAAAAATAAAAATTGTTTCAAACCAGTCCGGTAGATTGCTTAGAGAAGTCCTTAGAGTTGCACCGAAATTTGAAAAAGACTTCACGCCGCTCTTTTGTAGTGTTTTTTTGGGCCTTATTTTCCACTAAATTTAATGCAGGTTCATGAACTCGAGCTTTTCTGTGGAAAACCTCAGAGAACGCAGCTTAAAATACTGTATTTCAGTGTAACACATTTAAATGTCATAAATTAGCACACTTCAAAATTCTTGTACATAATTAAACAAAGGAAAAAAAAAATGTACATATATTTATAACATGTACGCAAATATTTGTACCAATAAAATGCATTTCCCCCATTTTACATAGCATTTATTTTCCTTTATTCGCAAAGCGTGGCAATCTTTCGCTTCAACAGTATGCAGAAAATTGCATGAGTGAACTATTTATTGCTTTTTACAATACTCGTTACTTTTTTCAATGCCTTCATTGCTTTTCGACTTCGTGTCAGCAAAGCTCAGATTGTTCGTTGCCTTCTTCACTGCCTCTATTGCTTTTCGTCTTCGTGTCGGCGATGCTCGTTGCATTTTTTTGGCTACTGTCATGCTTGCATTCGTTTCGTTTGTTGTCTAGTGATGATTCTCGGCTCGTTTTTTAGCGAATGTCTCATAAAAGCGTTTGAATGGACATCATGCACATCTCTGGTCTGGGCTATAAAGCGGGTGAGGCAAAATTTCCATCCGTTGTTTTCCAGATAATTTTTGACTGGGGCAGCAATATGTGGCCGAGCGTTATCGTGGTGGAAAATGATTGACTCGTGTCTGCTCGCATACGTTGGCCGCTCTGCCTGGATTTTCTGCTTCAATCGGATCAATTGTTGACGATAGAGTTGAGCATTAATGGTTTGGCCACCTGGCAACAGCTCATAATGGATCACACCTAGCTGGTCCCACCAAATACAGAGCATTACCTTCGAAGCGTGAATATTTGGCTTCGGCTGTGATGGGCCGGCCTCACCTTTCTTGACATACGCTGTTTTGCGCTTGGGATTATCGTAATGGATCCACTTCTCATCGCCAGTGACAAAACGATGCAAAAACCCCTTCCCTTTGTGGCGTTCAAGCAGCATTGTGGACATCAAAAATCGGCGTTCGACGTCCCTTGGCTTCAACTCGTATGGCACCCAATTCCCCATCTTTTGAAAAATTCCCAAGGCTTTCAAACGTCTGGATTGTTGCTCGATCAACTTCCAATGGTTCTGCAAGTTCTTCTTGCGTTTGACATGAATCTTGATCGAGTAATGCCTCCAATTCTTCATCCTCAAACTTTTTCGGCTGACCAGGACGTTCTTTGCCTTCGACATCAAAATCACCACTTTTAAACCGTCGAAACCACTCACGACAGCTTGATTCAGCTGGAGCATAGTCCCCATAAACTTCTACAAGCAAACTATGACTTTCCGCAGCAGTTTTCTTTGCAAAAAAATGACCCAACAGAACCTCCCGCAAATGCTGTCTTTTTCTCCAATTTTCGAAGTTATTCATCGTGAAAAATAATAATGATGTTGACTGATTTTGACAACTGTCAAATGTACCTTCAAAATGACATATATATAAAGTTCGAGCTTTCACGATATTTGTTAGTACGGACATCCACCGTCAAATTCCGGTTTTTAAGTTGTACACCCAATATAATAAGCAAAATATTTGTATGAAGTGATAGTTGGTGATAGCAAGCGTCGCTTAGATCATAGTTAAGGATACACGCCAGTGCTGCCCATCAAAGATGAGTATTTATCGCTAAATTTCAAACAAAACTACCAAAAAAAAAAAAAAAACAAACGAAACGTCAAAAGAATTGATATTAAAAAGGGCAGAACAAGATAAAAGGTAAATTACAATATTTAATTTATTTAACGAAAAATAAGAATGAAATCCTAATTTTTATTTGTAGCAAGTGCAAGAAGTGGAGCAAGGAAGAAACTTTGCTGTTATTATTTTTTTGATTGCTGCCAAATTTTTTTCAGTGCTGCCAAACTTTCGATTGTTATGTTTAATTGCAGATGCGCGTTTTTTTTTTTTTTTTGTCACACATATACAATTATATATACGCGTCAAAAGAAACACGCCTTATATATCGACAAGCGCAGCAAGAATCATTTAGCGAAGAAATACAGTGCTTAGAATCTAAAATCGAGATTTAAAAATCAAGCCCTTTATATAGACTGTCTGCATACCTAGACGAGGATAATATTTTGCGTGAGGATGGAAGAATATGTAGATGAGGCGTCCATACCACATCAGTTTAAGAGCCCTATCATTTTACCACGTAAAAGTTATACAACAGCTTTAATAATGATGAAATATCATATAATATTTCGTCATTTAAACCAGGTTCGTCAAAAGTTTTATATTTCACGTTTACGCAGCACCTTCAAGTCACAGCTTCGAAATTGTTAAATGTGTGAAATTCAGAAAGCTACACCTGAGCCGCGTCAAATGGTTAAGTTGCCTCGAGTCCGACTTTCTGCATATGCAGCCCCTTTTACATTTACGGGCTTAGATTTTTTCAGACTAATTTTTGTTTTGATAAATCGACATCAAGAGAAAAGATACGGTGCTCTTTTCACATGCCTGACAGTAAGAGCTGTTCATGTTGAAAGAGTATATACTCTCAACACTAGTTCCTGTATTTTAGCGATCAGAAAATTTATTGCACGTCGTGGGACGCCACAAAAATGTTTCAGCAATAATGCCACCAATTTTGTCGGCGCTGAACAGGAGTTGCGAGAAGCCATAAAAGATGTAGATACCAATCAGTTCATACGCAGCTTTACCTCAGCTACAACATAGTGGAATTTTATTCTGCCCGCATTACCCCACATGGGAGGTGCTTGGGAGCGCTTTATAAAGTGTCACCTACGCGTTTACCTAGTGACGAGTTACTACAAAGTATGATGGCAGAAGCTGGAAATATTGTGAATTCGCATCCGTTAACGTATGTATCCGTCGACGATTCAACATCAGAAGCATAAACGCCGAATCATTTTTTGCTAGGGTGCTCCAACGGCATGAAACCAATTGCAAGTTTCAGTGACAGCGAAATGGCACTTACACAGAATTTGCTCTGCTCACAACAATATGCAGACCATTTTTGGAAACGGTGGCTGTCAGAATACCTACCTACGTTGACCTGCAGAACAAAATACTTTGGAAAAGCGAAGCCATTAAAATTTGGGGACTTGGTAGTCATTGTTGACCCTGCATCTCCGAGGATCGATTGGCCTCGCCAAAGATGGCCAGGTACGCAGCGCTAAAGTTTTAACAGCACATGGCATTATGGAGAGGCCTGCCATGAAGTTAGCTATTTTGGCTGTGGAGCAGGAGTAAGGCGGCGAAATACTTCTTGCCATACTGAAGGGGGGAATGTTACCGCCACTGCAAAAATTATATTTATTATTTATCGAAAATTATTGGTTAAGTTCGCTGGTTAGGATTTGTCTCACTGAACAGACTAAATTTCATTTTGACATTGAGTGTAAAGCAATAAGAAACACGGTTAAACATTCATTTTGTAATCGATCTTTGAAAGGAAACGTGCTCAGTGGGACAAATTTGTAACCAGCTAAATTTGTATTCTTTGGTGTCAAAACCATATGTACGTATTAACATTTATATAAGATTAATGATATGTAATTAACAATGTACTACCTTTTAGAATTTTAGTATTGAAGATATTGACGTTATAGAGCTACAGGTGTAACGTATTTGAATAAAATTGAAGTACTAGAATAAGAATTTAGAATAAGAGCTAAGAAATTCGCCTTCTAACTTCATCTTTAGGTGCTTGCGCTGCTTACGTCTATCTTTGTATTCAAAATTCGACGCCAGGGAATTAGTTTTGGAATTAGCTTTTCCAACCGAGGCAAATTTCCTCAACAACAAAAAATCGGACGTGACGGGACACGGGTATTTTTTTTTAACTTTAAAATTTTTGGATCTTCTCATGTGTTTTACAAAAAGTTTGTAATTGTCGAACAGTGTAATATAATGCAACGACCAACTCCTTACACCACAAATAGTACATAATTTATAATATACCATCATTAATATTCTACAATCAAGCAGCAATTGACTATAATTTCATAAAATTATCTTTCATTACTAGTGCTTGTTTTTCATTAAAATTAAAAATAAAGGCGCGCACAGTGGTCCGAAAGGTCAATCTAGATGGAATAAAGTCAATTTTCTAGTTTTTCAAAAGCATACAATTTTTTTACTAGTTGATTGGGAACTGACCACAGTTCATAACGGTATATCATTTGTTTACATTTACGCATTATTTTTTTTGCTATGTTGATCGAAACATGAGCAATTGCATTGATGCGGTTATTATAAGACCACAGACTATTTTTAGCAGCATCTTTGATGAGTTCGTGTGCTTGAACTAGAAAACTTTTTTAAATTATTGTTTTTTTCCTGAATTATGCCATTTATTCAATTAGAATATTTTTTGTTTGGAAAAAATTAATGTAAAAAGTGTAATGTTTTTGTACTACTTTTTTAAGGTTACGCACCTATTATACGGAAAAAGCTTTATAATGGGTAATTTAACAAGAAGCGAGGAAAGAAGATGTTTGAAAGTTATTCAGGTATATTGTAATTGTTTTCGTTAACCATCTGATGCATTGTTATAATGATGATTAAGTAAATAAAAAATGATTTCTTAATTTTTTACCTTTTTTTTGCACTAAACTTCAAATCAGCGAAAAAACGAAAAACGCATGTGCCACGCCCACTTGACATACACCGTTCATTTTGGTGTAAAGTACTGTTTCCGTAATAAAGTAAAGCCCTAAAAACTCGGATCTCTACCTACTACCATATAGAAGTTGCGCCACGCCCACTTGACGTATACCACGTGTGAAGTATCTTTTCTATAATATATTTCATCGCTCAAAACTTCAGGCTTCTAGCTGCTTCCAAACAGGAGTTATGACTTTATTCCATCTAGATTAGCCTTTCGGACCACTGTGCGCTGGTATATAGAGGGCAGCACGTGCAGCGCGCACATCAAGAAACGCGTATGCTGTTACTTAGAACGCGTAAAGCGTGTTTTCAAATACACTCAGAATGACCTTTATTAAATAGGTAGACTTGCTCCTGCACTTCGCTTATTCGTTTTTGTTCATTTTGAACTTTATTCTTGTTTAATTTATGCGATTATTTCTTACAAATAAATAAACAAAAGAAACGAAGTGTCAAACGCAAATGATGCGTTCAAAATGTTGAAAGTTGTTAAATTTTACGCATTGAACACAGCGCGTGTGTTGTTCGCTTTTCTGTATGTATCACTCTACATAAGTAGCTATGTTTTCAAATCAACTGTCAAAGCTTATGATGCGCGCGCTGCATGTGTTGCATTCTATATACCAGAGCCTTAAACTTTTAAAAAATATATCCTTTTTCATAAAAGTAAAAATGTGTTTTTTGAAGTATATCCCTTCACAAAAATATCTACCTGTCACAAACACAATATTCTTGCCCTATAGGCGTTTCTAAAATGATACATCTTCAAGTCAACATATTTGGCAACAGTTTTTATTCATATGGTAAGTACTCAATATCATTACTAATATTAGAAAAATTGAACCATTTATTACATCTCACCCACTAACTATAAAAAAACCCCTTTCTGTTCTTTGTACCATATTTTTAAAGCCAATTGAAGATTCCTCAAGGCAAGAATAAAAGTAGTTAATGGTTCTTACAAAAAACTTTGCTTTTTCTTAAAATGTCTTACCACATAAATACACAAAAATCTTATGCGGATCAATGAAATCGGTCAATTCTTCTTCTCTAATTTTTTCGACCGAATAAGAACTACTTGTTAGCTCTTAGTTTCATTATGATCCACACATTTTATATATATAAAATAATTATATACTCAACAATATAACCCACCGTCTATAATTTTCTAATTGTGCATAGTGTATCAAAAAAGTAGGTTTGCATCTTATTATATAGGATACCTGAAAAATTTGTGTTTTATCTTTATTTTTTACAAACACCTCTTAACTAACCCACTTTTTTAGACATTTCTTAGGCCTATTCCACCTCCGCTGTTATAAAATAAAAAACTCAAAAATTTCCAAAATTCAAAAAGTTAAAATAACCAAATTTCATTGAATCATCTTTCTCAGTTTTCCCATAAAATGTATTTCGCACAGCCAGACAGCCAGACAGACAGACATGGCTACATCGACTCAGGAGGCGACGCTGATCAAGAATATATATACTTTTCTATGCTTTTCCTGCCACTCCCCCTTCTCTGCGTTACAAACGGAAGGACAAAAAAATTATAAAATTAAAATCCATTTTCAAAGTGCTTACAATTCATAGTATTTATGTGTATTTTGGTTGCATTGTCGTGAAAAATGCTCCTAAAGTTGCATTCTGTCACGCCTTTTCCTCTGCAGAGTATACAAAATTTAACTTTGAAAAGCATACCTGAAATTGTCGAACTTGCAACTCCTGGACTCCCGCTGGGAAAGTTTCGCCGGTACCTAAAACATTTCTTTGGTTTACATATTTTTTCCTAAATGTACTCGTACTCGTAACCGAAACATATGTCACCATGGCCATGTTTATTAGTTTTTTCTCTTATCCTAATTGGCATGATTTTCTAAGTTGAAAAATGCATGGAATTTTCGATCCTTGCAAATAATGACTAAATTTAGTATAAATAACGTTTTGTTAAAACTAAATTGGGTTTTAAGTTCAAAAGTAAGTAGTAGTGTTTGTTCTGTTCGACAGAATTCCTTACATTTAAAAATGCGTTTTTTCACTATGTAAACAATAATCGATTTTAATTTTTATATTATTTATATTTTTTCTGCCTTAAAATTTTCCAAACTATTTCATAAGTGAATGAACAACGGCGTTAACATTAAGAGCTTTAAGGTCTGAATATGTTTGGCCGGTTCCAACAAATACAATTGGCTGCCCTGTAATATATGTCATTGAAATAGCTGCCCCAACCTTATCATCAATGGTGTCAAATTTCGTAAGTACAATACCATCAATTATATGAGGATTTTCATTTGACGAATAATCTGCCAGGGATTGATTGAATTTAACGAGCTGATCAACTGCTTCATTCCCAACAAGAGCTTCACCAACAAATAATACAAGATCCGGATTATTTACTTTAATTAATTTTGATAAAGAGCGCATAAGTGGTTCATTATCTTGCATTCTACCAGCTGTGTCAACTAGTACAACATCAATTTTTGTATCATTTGCAAATTTTATGGCTTCCATTGCGATACCTGCAGCATCTTTACCGTATCCTTTTTCATATAATTGTACCATTGTCCGATTATTATGCTTTTCAGCTGGATGCAATGCGTTTATATGTCGAGTATGCGTACGTAACTGTTCAACTGCTCCAGCTCGAAATGTATCACACGCTGCTATTAGGACGTTAAAATCGTTTTCTATGAGCCAAAAACAAATTTTTGCTAAGTTTGTAGATTTTCCTACACCATTTACACCACAAAATATTATTACATATGGTGTTCCATGTTTTCGAGACTCTAATGCATCGCGTATAATATCTATCCTTCTCTTAGGAGACAGAATTCTGATAAGCGATTTAGTCAATGCGTCTTTAATAAGCGATGCAGTCGAATCAAGTGTACTTAAAGCTTTGCCTTCAAGGTTCATTGCAATAGACTCACAAAGTTTTGCAGCTATTTCTGAAGCTACATTTTTAGATATTAAGTGTTCGCGCATTTTTTCAAGAACTGGGTTTAAATCATTTCGTGACAGCTTTTTTGAGCCAACGATTCCTTTAAGATAGGAAAGAATTCCGGAGTTTTTTTTGCTATCATTTTTGATCACATCTTCATTATTTATTTTAAGTTCTAAGTCCTGTATTCCTCCTTGCATAGTTCCAACAATCTGAAATAAAAAAGTTTTAATGAGCATTTTATAGCATCTTTTTACTTTAAAATAGTTAAACTAAACAACAAAATTTTTGAGGTCCCAGTTTTATTCGTTTTTATTATACAAAAAAAGTGAATTTTTATTAAAAAAGTTATTTATTTTTGATAAACTACAATCCTCCACCAACAAGCATTTCGAGTTTGCATCCTGCATTCAAGGAAGGACTTTTTAACAAATAAAATCGAACTGCGACTCCTGAAGCCTTGTTAAATTAAATTTAATTTAAGGAAAAGAAATCCAGTAATCGCACCATGGCAACAGATCTGGATATCTTCAAAGCAATTGTGGACCAGTGTTTGGAGATCCAACTGCAACCCGGCTAGGGTTCAATTTGCTTTTTCCCGTATTTCCCTTGCGCAATCATAAAAAAAAAATTAATTTACATCTTTCTTTCCTGCATCCTACCCTTAATCCTCCCCGGCACACCCCCAAACGTAAAAGATTTGTATTTTATTATGTATTATTAATATGAAATTAAAATTTAATGTAATACATTTTTTTCTACTGCTAAATTGCTTAAAATTATAAAACTAACTTACATAATATAAAGTCAGTTGCTAAGCAACCTTTATTGAAGATTAACTATAGTGTTTTATTTAAAATTCTTCGTTGCAAAAAGACTCCGCTATTGCAAACTAGCATTAGCGTCATCAGTACTAAATAATACAATTAATATAAATTAGCATAACAATTTCATTCGTCCTATATTTCACCCCAAATATAGCCAAAATCCGATTTTTATATCTTTTTCAACTTTTAAGATATTGATGTAATTCAAATTGGGTTTTAAAGAAAAAGAATGGGTCTTTCATCTTCTGTATCAGGTTTTAGGACTTACACACGGTGTTCAAGAAACAGATTTAAATAAAATTTCAAATTACCAATTTTTTTTTTTTATTTTATATTGTTAGTAGGTTAATTTTATAAAGAACATTGCAAATTTCAAATCATATATGGAGCACTTTTCAAAAAATTTTAAAAATTTGATATCCCATATAAAATACAAAAAATTAAGAAAAAAAAACAGAACAAATAAATATAAAAATAGTTACATTTAATGTATTTTGCAATGGTGAATCCAAATCCGGCCTTTGAATTGCTGTATCTTATACGGTTTTTGAGATATGTTAGCCTAAGCAAGGAAAAAATACCGTTTTTACTATATTTTGAACTAGAATATAGAATATTCATACGCAGAATCCGATACAGTATCTCAAAGTTTTGATCTTTTTCTTTAAAACGTCATTTAAATTATGTCCATAGCTTGATGTTTCTTCGAAATATCGTAGACTAAAATAATGAAAACACATGTTTTTCCCACTTTTTTAACTTTTTAGATTAGGATATCTCTGAGAAAAATAAAGGTATCGACATAATTTAAATGACGTTTTAAAGAAAAAGATCAAAACTTTGAGATACTGTATCGGATTCTGCGTATGAATATTCTATATTCTAGTTCAAAATATAGCAAAAACGGTCTTTTTTCCTTGTTAAGGCTAAGATATCTCAAAAACCGTATAAGATACAGCAATTCTAAGGCCGGATTTGGATTCACCATTGCAAAATACATTAAATGTAACTATTTTTATATTTATTTGTTCTGTTTTTTTATTTCTTAATTTTTTGTATTTTATATGGGATATCGAATTTTTTAAATTTTTTGAAAAGTGCTCCATATATAATTTTGAAATTTGCACTGTTCTTCATAAAATTAACCTACTAACAATATAAAATAAATAAAAAATTGGTAATTTGAAATTTTGTTTAAATCTGTTTCTTGAACACCGTGTACAATTATCTGGTCTTATGATATAACATCAAAAATTACGAAAAACTGTCATTAGTCTTTTTATATGTTAGAATATCTCAAAAACTATATGCGATAGAGCAATTCTTCAGATTCAGATTAAGATTCGGTAAATCCATTATAAATGACAATTTTTGCCTTAATTGATTGTTATTTTTAAAAGTTTTGGGCCAATTTGCAAAAAACCCATTTTTTTACAAAATTGCAAAGAACTACCAATGGTTTGATTTCAGAACCCTGTTTTTTAGATTCCATTAGTTCTCACGAGTGATTTCACATGATTTCGTGTTGAATCCATGACATTTTGATTTAAACTTTTTTGTTACTGTACAGTAGAAAATAAAAAACCATGTAATTGGTTGTAACTTATGAAACCGATCAGCTCCGATTTTACTTTAAGCAGTTTTATAATTCTGAAATGAGTACGAACACATCCCCATACCACGATTTTATCGTCAATAAAGTCAAACTCAAAACACGTAGAAGCCCACTGTGATCTATGCTTATAAAGAAATTCTGAACTTATGTTATAACTCATGCAAAACTGGTGTCAAAAAAAAACTAATCTCCTTTTTTTTTAATATGTTCTTAGATCTAAGTACAATGTCCTAAAAAGTAAACCCCTATCGATACTAAATACATAGTAATATAAAACTAAATTATAGATAAATGTAAATATATGGGTATTTCTAAGGTGTCGCACGTGACCTTCGAACAAATTTGAAGTAAAAAAAAGTCAAAATAAATCGGATTTCTCAGTGAACATTATAAGGACTGCGTTCGATAAAATTGTCCGGTACAAAATTCAAAAAATCTCTGGAACTAGTAGTCCGATTTTAAAAGTTAGACTCATTCTTGAACCGCCATTTTATTACAATTTTTATAACTTATCTAAAATTTTAATAATATTTTTTTTTACAAATTTTTTCGTATTTTTTCTGACACTCCTTCCATTAAGGATTTTTTGGTATTATTTGATAACTTTCTAGCTGCTGAGCACAACTTTTCTCGAAAATTTTTAGCACCCCTGGCAACTTTTTTTATTTCCTTTATCTCCTATTTGACCAAAGCCCAGTATCTTTCAATTGGCCAGAGTTCTGGACAGTTTTGAGGATTTGCTTCACGAGTCACCAAAATCAGATTATTTCTTGAGTACCCCTCCAAAGCCAATTTACTATAATGACAAGATGCTAGGTCTGGCCAAAAGAAAGTGGAAACTTCATGCTTTCGTAGGAAAGGCTTAAATTTTTTCCAAGCATTCCTTAATAGAGAATTCGGAGCATACTGTTCCAGTGGTTACAAAAGAATTGCTTTTGCCACAACTGCAGTTTGCTTGCCAAACCAAGAACTTACGAGGAAATTTTGACTGCTTTTTTGACTTTAGCTTTTCGTCCGCATTCCCCCGCAAGTTTACAGTGTAAACTTTTTGGCCTGGAAGCAGCGTAATATCGGCTAAGGCATACGTTTCGTCGTCCATGATGCAGCATTTGAATTTTTGGAAAAAAATTAATTTTTAACTTTATGGCGTGCTGTTTTGCTTTCGTGTTCTTCATAGCATTTCTGTCAGAAACTTTTTGTACCTTGAATGTCTTCAAACTAACCTCGTTTTTGGCCTTGCGAACTAAAATCTCGGAACACTTTACCTTCTGTGTCAGTTTTCTGCATGAAATGTTGGGGTTCTCTTCAAAATTGTGACGAAGTTCTTCGTTTTGTTTTGGTCACGAATGCCTTTTTCTTTCGCGGAACCTGGTTTTCGAAAGACATCAAAGTCTTTTTAAATTTTTTCAGAACTCGTGATACCACTTTCACATTAACTTTGCTATTCCGAGCAATTCTATTGGTAGTCTACTCGGTTGGTCTTCAAAAATTTTTATTATAGACTTTCGAACTTATATCTCGTTTGCCATTTTTAAGTAAATATGACTGAATAGGGACAAAATTTGAAAACCATAGTTTTGGTAAATTCAATTCAAAGCCTACTGCGAAAAAAAATTTTGAATTGAGTAATTTGAAAACAAGTTATTGGATAAAATGTGTTGGGCAATTTTATCGAACGCAGTCCTTATGTCCTGGCGCTCTGTATTCAAATCTCGTTCATGTGCGTTAAATATGTTCAGAGACATGATGAAGTGATTTTTGTGGGGGCGTGATACCTCCATTTTCCCCAATACACATTATTTGTCTTGATGCTTTTTACATACATATGTACCAAATCTCATTCATGTATGTTAAATAGTTTCATAGATATGAATTATTGCACGGTTTACCTCTCTGTGGAAATACCCATATACTTAGTAAATAATGCGCAGTAGGCCGGGTCGGTCTCCATACAAAAAAAAAAGTTTGAAAAAACAGCCAAAATGGTATTTTTTCCATAACTTCGTCAGATGACGCCCTTTGTTCAAAAATTTAATATCGTTAAGGAATTAACAATGCCTAAATTTTTCTTTATGTATTTTTTACCTCCGAGGTCAAATTTGGCTAGTACAACCTAGTTGAATTGAATCTGTCATTTTTAAAATAAAAAACTCCATAAAGTTTGGTAAATTTTATTTTATGACGATTTTGCTGATGATAGATAACTAACATTGATATCAAGCAGTAACCTGCGTACTTAGAAAACAAATAGACCAACCAGCGCCAACGCCCCAACGCACACTGGTTCAAAATCCCTAAAAGCTAGCCAAAATTCGAAATCATTAAAGTTTCGAGACGAAATTTTTTACCTGGGGGTTTTTGAGGTCGCTGATTACGAATTTGATGTTAGATTTTTAAAAAAGAAAATGGCGGATCCAAAATGGTGGACGAATTGCATAAATATTCAACCAAATCCAACAAAAAAATTTACTCGGGGGTTTTTGGGGTCACTGATTACGAATCTGATGTTAGATTTTTAAAAAACAAAATGGCGGATTCGAAAAGGCAAAAAATAACACTTGCACAATTTTTATATCTAATTTAAAAATTTATTTCAAAACTTTAACTTTGATAGAGTTGTGTGCAACGGTAAATAAATCTACATAAAAATGGGTTTTAGATTCCGTTATCACGGAGTATAAGCTGTATAATAATATAAAAAATTTTCCATTTCAGGCGTGCAACACATATTGACACTTGGTAAGCAATATGAGTTAAATTTTCCTATGGGTGCTTCAGAAAAAATCGCGTCAAAGAAAAAGGGCACCTAAATTTTTTTATATGTGTTAGAAAAGGTTTTAATCTTCTTAAATTCAAAAAATCCTGGTGGTATGACTTGGTATAAGTTAGTGATTTTGTGAAATAATTTGACTTTAAGCTAATCATAATTACCGTAAAAGTATAAATTATTGTACTCAAACATTAAATTCGGTTCAGTTTTACAGTAACCAAATAATTTTTACAGTGAACACTTAATTTTTACTTTTAACTCACAGAATTTTGTGTCTGAGAAGCGTATTTTTGGAGAGATCCCAAGAGCATTGTAGGAATATTTGGATCTTTCTTACAAATTTTTTGAGGTCTATGAATATCTGTTAGACAATACGGTAAAAAAAAAATTAATTTAACAAAACTTTTTTTTTGACTTTAGCAACGGCTTGAAATTTTGCACATGTCCCCTTTTAAAAATGACTTTGAACTAAAAAGTTAAATAAAAGTCTTTATTTACTAATACTGTCCATTAAATTAATTAACGAAATAAAATACACATATTTAAATCATCAAACATTAAAATGGCTATTTATCTCACTCGCTATCACGCTTTGGAAGGTTTTGTTGGCGTCATGTCGAAGCTTCATTCGAGATTTTAAATCAAGGAGGTTCTTAGAATTAATAGGTACCTAACCTACTTCTTAAGCTCTTTTGTCTGGAAGAGGTGGAGGTGTACTGGCTGCAAGGGCGAATGTAAGAGTTGCAGATCAATCATTCTTATTTTCAAAATATTTATAACTTGATATTTTGGTCGAAGTTTCGTTTTAATTCCTTTTTTTTTTTGGAATGGCCCATGCCATTTATATTAACTTTTTTGGTCTTTTATATTTTCAGTTTTTACGCTTTTACGATGAACCTTCCTAATGAACTTTTTTTATTGGTTCCATGTATTGTTCCATTGTATAAGTTTAACCATTTTTTATAACTAATAGATACACAAGTTTCATGTGCTTGCCTTGGTTATGAAAAAAAAATACAAGTTTTCAGTTTCACATATCCTATTTTAAACATGAACGAAAATTATATATTGCAAACAAATACGCCTATAACAAAAGTAAATGTTTGCAATTTTTCAACCTTAGAGGTATATCTACTTCAGTAATATGCAATGAAGTAAAAAAAAAATTTCGGCCGAGCGACTCATATCCCTTTTTAAAAATTACAGATTCAATTTTTTTTTTTTCATGACATTTAAGTCTTTGAAAATATATACATATACATTTTGCCAACAAAGTGCTCGATTAAGTTTACAAACATAGAAGTTATTAAAGCAGTTCAAAAATACATTAAGAGATTTCTTAAAATCAAAACTTGTTCAAACAATTTCTTGTAGTTAATGTAATAAACGATGCGCAGGGAAAAATTATTTAATTGTGAAATATATTTTATAAATTTAAATTCGTGTTCATATAATGAAATTTATTTTAAGAGTGAAAAAATATTTCCAGAACTTCATTTATGTGATTATTGAAAAACATGAGAATACAATACAAATTATAAGAAGTAGTTTCACGAACAACACCCCATAATTTAAGGTCAGTTCTGACTTGTTGAAATCTGCTAACGTCCAATGCTTTTGTAAAAATATCAGCTACCTGAGATCCTGTTTTGATATGTTCAATTTTTATAATTCCTTTAGAGATGTGATCTCGGATGAAATGGTGCTTGATGTCTATATGCTTTGACCGCTTACTTTCTGCATTCTTCGCCATTCCTATACAGCCTCTATTATCCTCAAATTTCGGTTAACACGTGCAGATCAGATAAAATGCCACGAATCCACAAACCTTCTATAACGGCTGCACTTAAGGCTGTTTGTTTTTTGCTACACCATAATATTGGATTTCCAAATACTATAAATACAAATCCACTTACTGACTTTCTGTCATTTGAATCATTTGAATCACTTAAGGCTATATATTCAGCCTCACTGGATGAAGTAGCCACAACTGTTTGTTTTTTGCTACACCATAATATTGGATTTCCAAATACTATAAATACAAATCCACTTACTGACTTTCTGTCATTTGAATCAGATGCCCAGTCTGCATCTGCGTAACCAACCAATTCTGCTACACCTGGTTGCTTTGTAAGTATAAATACCATTTTTAATTTTTTGTTTCCTTTAGGTATCTGACAACTCGCTTCAAAGCCGAAGAGTGAATTTCAGTAGGGTTCTGCTGTAATCTTCCTAAATAGCTCACATTGTAACATATATCGGGTCGAACACTTAATATTACGTACATCAGGCTACCTAAAAACCCGCGATATGGTTTCCCAATACTTGCTCCTTCAAAGGAAAGCTGTAATCCCTTTTCCATCGGCGATTTCATGGTATTGCATTCATTCATGCCAAATGTATTAATTATCTTCTCTATATAATTGGATTGACTGAACGTCATCGTTCCAGTTGCTGGGTTGTAATCTATTTTTGTTTAAAGATAAAAACATAGCACTCCACAGTCTGAAATTTCAAAGATTGAATAAACCCAAGCTCTTTTTTAAATCTTGAATGACTTTCAAATTATTTTCTGCAATAAGAACATCATCAACGTACAAAACCAGGAACAGAATATTTTCCCAAAAAAATTTCGTGTAAAGAAAGTAGTATAGTTATGATCGTTTAAATCCACATTCGATTAAATAAGTATTTAATATTTCGTTCCAACATCTTGGAATCCGTAAAGCGATTTGTTAAGTTTTCCATAAAGATCTGTTCCTTTAGTTCCCCGTGAAGAAATGCAGTCTTAACGTCCAGTTGGTGCAAATACTTTACTTTACTTTACTTTAAAAACCCATTTCGATTTCAACGGTTTGACATTGGCTGGGCGTGGAACAAGATCCCAAACGTTATTTTTATACATGGACTTCAATTCATTTTTAACAGCTTGCAAATAAAAATTTTTGTCGTAACGATTCTCAATTTCAGCATAGACCACAGGCTCAGAACTTTCATCTACTTCAGCTGAATAACCGGACAAATACTTTAATAGTCGGTTTTTACCCTTTCGCTACGTCGCGGTTGATCAGCATTGGTATCAACATTACTTTGCCGTAGAAGCATCAAACGACCTGATCCGAAGCATTTTACCATAAGCTTTGATCTTCTCCACTATCATCCTCAATAACAGAGTTGGATGCTACTTCAACGGTAGAAACAGCAACGTTATTTTCAACCCCCCTTGCTCGTTTTTTTCAGTTAAAATGAGAAGATCAAGATTTTTGATTGGTAAGTTCATTTTTTTATACGGATAAGTGCTTTCATCAAATCGAACATTTCTATGGATTTTGAATCTAATTTTGTTTCTGTTTTGTTCTGGAACTCATACAAAAACTTTGCTTGTACCAGACGTCGATAGCTTCACGTATTTAAGCAGCATTATCTCCATGGATGGTGGAGCAAAAGAGGATATCAACTCAAGAATAGCAAAAGCAAAAGGCGCGTTTGCTCAACTGAACAAAATATGGTCTTCATCCGTTATATCCACCAAAACGAGAGTGCGCATTTTTCATTCGAATGTGAAATCGGTTTTGTTATATGGGTGCGAAACGTGGCTTGTTACTGAACAACTAACGAACAAGCTGCAAGTATTCGTCAACAAATGCTTAAGGCGAATACTAAAGGTTTGGTGGCCTCGCACTATATCAAATGCCGAGCTACATCAAAAATGCAATCAGAGGGCTATAGCAATCGAGGTCAAGCTGCGCAAATGGAGATGGATTGGTCACACTCTCCGGAAACCACACAGCGAAGTTTGTCGCCAGGCTCTTGAGTGGAATCCACAAGGCAGTAGAGGACGTGGTAGACCCAAAACCAACTGGAAGACGTCGCTGGAAAAGGAAATCCAAGAATCGGGAAAGTCGTGGCAAGAGATTAAAGTCATCGCAAGGGATCGTGACAAATGGAGAGATTTCATATTGGCCCTATGCTCCTCCTAGGAGTTAAAGGAGAATACATACAGACTTCAGAAGGTGTTTGCATAACTCCAAGTGACCGACATGGACTGCGATTAATAAGGTATGTTGCGATAAGCGCCGCTTCACCCCACATTGAATTGGGCATATTTGGTTCAAGTAGCATTGAACGACCTTTTTGAACAAGAAACCGATTGAATCGTTCCGCTACACCATTTTGCTGCGGGGAATAAGCAACAGTATGCTGGACTTGAATACCTTTATTTTTGTAAAAAATATTTTCTTCTTTGGACATATATTCTCGACCCTAAAATATGGTCATCATTGCAATAGGAAGATTAAACATTGCTGTTACCATAGCTTCGTATTCTGATAATTCTTCGAAAACTTCAGATTTTCTTCGCACCAAGTAAATGAAAAGTGACTAAAATCGTCAATGAAGCTTATGAAGTACTTGTATCTATCCCAAGTCATAGGAACTAAAGGACTACAAACATCGGAGTGAACCCTCTCTAAAGGACGTGATGATTTCGGAGGGAACTATTAAATGGAATACGTGATTGCTTACCTTGAATGCAGACATCACAAAAACCAACTGATGTATATTCGTCCAAACCTCTGCCCATCTTGTATCGCACTAAGTTCAGAATACAATTGTCACTTGCATGGCCTAATCTTTTATGCCAAAGCCAATCTTGCCCTTGCTGACTTAAATTTGCTGCTGTCTGTTTTATATTCAATTTCATTTCATAAAGGTTCCCACAACTTCACACTTATACCCAATTCGGTTGGTTTTAAAGCAGAAAGAAGGTTTTCGCGAAGTTCAAGAACATAAAAACATCGCTCATCACAATATTTAGACCATTGGATAACCTTCAATACGTCGTGCATAGTTCGCAAAAATGTTTTGATTTTCTTTGGCAACATTGATAGCAACTTGACTTTCCAGTTTCTGTAGAAGCTCTAGAATCAATCTTGAAAATTACCAAATTATTCAATGATTTCGAATTTAAAATTGGTTGAGCCGATGACATAAAACATACCGAATTCTGACGCAATGCAACATTAGCTTTACCAGATTGTAAACGCACATGACAATCTTTCTGAATATGACCCTTTTTCTTACACCGGTGACAGGTTCCGTTAAATTTAAAGAACTTTTTCTTCTCACCAACAAATGCCGAATTCCTTTGACTGTCCCCTCCCCTTGTCTCTTTACATCTCGATACATTTTCTTAAATTCTTCCGCTTACAGTCTTTGCTTCACAAATTCTAGGGTTATATCATTCTCACTGAGATTTTCCAAAGCGGTAACGAGGGGATCATATTTATCGGATAGCGATGCAAATAATTGCGCAACAACATCGTTCTCCATAAGACTACCACCAGCAGTTTTAAATTTCCGGATGAGCCCATCAAATACAAGGAAATGCTTGTGAAGATCTTCATTTGACTTCATTTTTAAATTAGCTAATTGTTTTCTTACCAAAGTCTGATTAGTAATAAAGTCAACCACATTTCCTTTGCCGTACTCTTTTCTCGAACACACTCAATATAGTCGTCTGCTATTAGACTGACCAACACAGACTTAGCCTTCTTATCCTTTTGCTGGAACGTAGCTGCTAAGCCAGGCTCCGCGGGCGGCGTTTCATTTGCTCCAATTCTCATAATTTTCGCCACGGGATTGCAAAATTCCATGCGATGAATCCTTTTTGCTGTCGCCCATAACCTCTTGTAATGTAATAGAGGATGCGCAGGGAAAAATTATTTAATTGTGAAATTTATTGTATAAATTCAAATGTGTGTTCATATAATGAAATTTATTTTAAGAGTGAAAAACTATTGTCAGAACTCCATTAATGTGATTATTGAAAAACATGAGAATACAATACAAATTATAAGAAGTAGTTTCACAAACAAGTATTATAAAAAACACAATTATTTGGAATTCATAAAAAACTGAAAAATATCTGTTATTTTATCATGAAAAATGTTATAAGGTATCAAATACACTATTCTATCAGGTCTATGATCCGAGCTATCTGTGCTTTTAAGTGCAAAAAACGTTATTTCCAAACTTATGGCGTACATCCAGGAAGTAGTGTAGTTCACTTTGTCAAAGTCAAAGGATAGCCATAATCTTCCTCATTATATATAACTTTTTCATTCGGATCATTACTTTTCGAGATTGAAGTGATGGTATCTTGACTGTACAGGGTGGCTGATTCGAACTGTTACCAACTTCAGATAGACTTATCTGACAGATGGAACATGACAGCTGTCTAAAAATTGGCATGATGTTAGTTCATTCTATTGTCAACAAGTAACCAAAAGCATTTGCGCGTCAATTTATTGAAAATAAAAAATTTTCGAAATGGAATTCAAACGTAATAGTGTGATTGCTCTTTATTTCGCTGGAAAATCGCAACCAGCAATTGTTCGTGAGCTGAAACATTAAAAAGTGAATAAAATGTTTGTGTATCGGACCATAACACGTTACAATGGTACCGGCAGCGTTGCCAAACGACATGGTGGTGGTCGGAAATTAACTGCAACATCACCAGAAATGGTTCGAAAGGTGAAGGCCAGAATTGAGCGAAATCCGAGACGCAGTGGCAGACACATGGCTGCCGAGCTGAAAATATCGCGTGAACGAATGCAACACATATTGTCAAACAAGCTCAGACTAAAGGCCCTCAAGTTCCAAAAGGCGCATGATCTCACTCCTGCTCAAAAAAAAGTTAGGCTCGATAGAGCCAATGAGTTGTTGCGCTTGCACGCCGCCGGAAATCTGTCACAAATTGTCTTCTCTGATGAGAAAAATTACTGTAGCCAGCAATATGTAAACAAAAAAAATGATCGGGTTTACTTGACAGAGAGGTCCTACGAAAATTTGAAAGTTCGTTTGACCACCAGGACGCAGGCACCACCGCATGTGATGGTTTGGGCTGCAGTGACTGCTGATGGGCGCTCACCACTCGTTTTTTTGGCCGCTGGCGTCAAAGTAAACGCCCAGGTGTATCGTGAATCAGTGTTGGAGGGTGCTTTACTACCGTGGGCACGCAAACATTTCGGTCGCCATGGACATTCCAACAAGACTCTGCACCGTCACACAAAGCTCGTGTGAATCAAGAATGGTTAGAAAAAAACGTTCCTAGCTTCATTTCTGCTCAACAATGGCTCTCAAATTCTGCGACGGGATGTTAGCACCCCATTTATGGAATTTCGGGAAACCACTTATGCTATTCAAAAGGTCATAAAATGGTCAAAAAAGGTCAGTTGGTTTGGCTAATTGGTCAGCGATGGGCAATTTTTAAAAAAAATTTTTAAAAATTTTCAAGGTCAAGGATATGTTAGCACCCCATTTATGGAAGTTCGAGAAACCAATTATGTCATTCGAAAGGTCATAAAATGGTCAAAAAAGGTCAGTTGGTTTGGCTAATTGGTCAGCGATAGGTTATTTTTAAAAATTTTTTTTAAAAATTTTCAAGGTCATTGGAGATGTTAGCACCCCATTTATGGAATTTCGAGAAACCAATTATGTCATTCGAAAGGTCAACGAATTGTCAAAAAAGGTCAGTTGGTTTCGCTAATTGGTCAGCAATAGGGAATTTTTCAAAAATTTTTTAAAGATATTTTTTCAAGAAACCTAAAATTTAGAAAAAAACCGTTTTTTCAAAATAACTTCAAAACGGTTCATCCTAGAAAAAAATTTAGAACGTTGAATTCCCTATACGGGTCTCTTCAAACTGTTTTTTCGTCGGACTTACCCTTAATGAGATATCGCATACATACATTAGAGAAGATCATATTTTTTTTTTTCACTTACTTTCATTCAGTTTCGGATTCTACGGTAAAATTTATGTTAAAAACTCCTTGAGATCATATATCTAAAGTGAATTTTGACTCAGCCAAAAATCGTTTGAAGTTTTGGGTTTTTTCGCTGTTGCGAGATTGTCTTTGAAAATGTATAACTTCAGAACAACTTGTTGTATTGCTATGATTTTAGCACAGTTCAAACGATGTAAAAACGTAGTATCAATGCCTTGGAAAAGGTCATCTGGTTCAAAAGTTATGATCTTTTGAATGAAAACATGTAAAAACTTATACGAAATCTTTCAAAAATTTCATATTTTTAAAAAAAAAAAAATTTACTTTTAAGATTTTTTATCCAGATACGGCTAGTCATTTTAAAGTTATGTCCTTTTGAATAAAGACAGATAAAAACTTTATCAATACAAAGTATATTAGGAATTAACTCCTCCTGGAAAAAAAAAAAAAACTGTTACTTTTGAATTTATGTTTAGCTCATCGAAAGGCCCAACGCAGGTCTGTTTTTCAAGATACGGCTAGCCATTTCAAAGTTATGACATTTTAAATGTAAGCAGAGGAGAACTGTTGGGAGAAAAAATACATATTTAAGGCAAACTTCAACAAAAAAATTTTTTTTTTTTTTTCAATGAGTTCTAGTGTAACACTTTCGATTACCATTAATTAGTATAAAAAAACTGCCAAAGCATTATGAGCTATAAAAAAAAATTCAAAAGTAACGGTTTTTTTTCTAGGAGGAGTTAATTCCTAATATACTTTGTATAAAGTTTTTATCTGTCTTTATTCAAAAGGACATAACTTTAAAATGACTACCCGTATCTGGATAAAAAATCTTAAAAGTAAATTTTTTTTTTTAAATATGAAATTTTTGAAAGATTTCGTATAAATTTTTACATGTTTTCATTCAAAAGATCATAACTTTTGAACCAGATGACCTTTTCCAAAAATTAGCCAAGGCATTGATACTACGTTTTTACATCGTTTGAACGGTGCTAAAATCATAGCAATACAACAAGTTGTTCTGAAGTTATACATTTTCAAAGACAATCTCGCAACAGCGAAAAAACCCAAAACTTCAAACGATTTTTGGCTGAGTCAAAATTCACTTTAGATATATGATCCCAAGGAGTTTTTAACATAAATTTTACCGTAGAATCCGAAACTGAATGAAAGTAAGTGGAAAAAAAAATGTGATCTTCTCTAATGTATGTATGCGATATCTCATTAAGGGTAAGTCCGACGAAAAAACAGTTTGAAGAGACCCTTATAGGGAATTGAACGTTCCAAATTTTTTTCTAGGATGAACCGTTTTGAAGTTATTTTGAAAAAACGGTTTTTTTCAAAATTTTAGGTTTCTTGAAAAAATATCTTTAAAAAATTTTTGAAAAATTCCCTATCGCTGACCAATTAGCGAAACCAACTGACCTTTTTTGACAATTTGTTGATCTTTCGAATGACATAATTGGTTTCTCGAAATTCCATAAATGGGGTGCTAACATCTGCCATGACCTTGAAAATTTAAAAAAAAAATTTTAAAAATAACCTATCGCTGACCAATTAGCCAAACCAACTGACCTTTTTTGACCATTTTATGACCTTTCGAATGACATAATTGGTTTCTCGAAATTCCATAAATGGGGTGCTAACATATCCTTGACCTTGAAAATTTTTAAAAATTTTTTTTAAAAATTGCCCATCGCTGACCAATGAGCCAAACCAACTGACCTTTTTTGACCATTTTATGACCTTTTGAATAGCATAAGTGGTTTCCCGAAATTCCATAAATGGGGTGCTAACATCCCGTCGCCCTCAAATTCGCCTGATGCGAATCCACTGGATTTCTTAATCTGGGGTATGTTGGACAGGAAGGTCTTGACTAAAAAATACCAGAGCGTTGATGCGCTAAAAGTGGCCCTTCAACGAGAATGGCGCAAACTTCCACAAAATCAAATTCGTGCAGCATGCGACTCGTTCTTCGACCGTCTACGGGCCATAGTTAAGGCCAAAGGTGGCCATATCGAAAATCTCAAGTAGATTCTTAAAATTTGAACATTTCCCAACAATTATAGCGTTTGATCAATAAAATCTGTGCATGGAAACTAAAAATATAGTCTTTTGAGTTGGTAACACTTCGAATCAGCCACCCTGTATACAAATTTAATTTAATCCTTAACATACATAAATAAAATAAATTTGTGTACAATCAAGGTACCCTTACTTCAATGAATGACATCTCGGAAAGTGATGATCCGATTGAAAAAGTTATATATAATGAAGAAGATTATGGCTATCCTTTGACTTTGACAAAGTGAACTACACTACTTCCTGGATTTGATTTTTTAAAATACCACCCGCGATATTTTTCAGGGATAATGTTGGGGGAACCTTCTAGTGTCAAAATCCACGAACGGCGAAATCGAACGTCCAGCCGTTTTTTTTTCGACATTTTAATTTTTTAACGATTTTTTGAGTAGGTCTCGGTTTTTATATACATATTATGTACATATATATGTATTTACGTGCATATATATACTTATATATGTATATACGTTCATATGTATATACAGTGGTTCAAACGACTAACCGGACAGAGCGTATAGCTTCTTTTGAGTGCTTAATATAAAGAAATATGAGATTTTAGTTGGAAAAATATGATGCAGCTAATTTTATTTATTTTTCTAATTTTGGTTAGTATCAACAAAACAAAAAAAATGTTATCCTAAATGCATAATATTAGCGATAATTTAAAAAAACTACTTTTTAAACTCAAACGTCTAACCGGACACAAAAAAATAATATTAAAATTTAGCACTTGCATAATATGTGGATAGTCCATTAGCATTTATAACCGCTTGCCAACGATTTTTCATGGATTTTATTGAGTTTGAGGAAACATCCGGTTGAATATCATGCCATTCTTTGACTAATTCTTCCTTTAGCTGAGTTATGTTACGGATAGTCCTGCTGCAGAGCTTCTTGCTCCATTCAGTCCATAAATTTTATATCACGTTGATGCCAGGTGATTGAGGAGGCGTTTACAATAGCTTGGGAGAGATTTGTATCAGCCATAATTGCGATACATGGAAAGAATTCTTCAGGTCTTTATAATGTTGAAATGCAAAATTCTATTCAATACCATGTTTTTTGGCGCTTTGCTTAAAATTACCTTTAGAAATGTTAAGGTAACCAAACTCATCCATTTAACCATCGATAAACACTAAACTTGCGACACCTGCAATGGACTTATAGCCCCAACGCACTACAAAACCGCCCCATATATCACTGTAGTACGAATATTTTTAAAATTAAATTGAGTATTTGTTTATCGCCATCCTGACATCTTACAAAAAAACCAAGCTCAGAGTTTTAATAAGGTGATTCCATTCAACCATAAACGGCTTTAAAGACCGAGGACGGAAAACTATGGCTGTACTGAACGGAGGTTAGGGGATAAAAAATGGACCACCGCAGATCCTGGCAACATTCTTATTACTTTGGGTTTGCCTATATGCTCAGTTTTTGGTGCTCCTATATTTCATTGGTCCAGTTTTTTTTATCCTCTAACCCCCGTTCAGTTCAACCATAGTTTTCCGTCCTCGGTTTTTATATCCGTTTATGGTAGAATGAAATCTCCTTATTACGACTCTGAGCTTGGTTTTTTGTATGATGTCAGGATCCTGAGTTATTCCCTCCCAAAAGTGAAGAAAACACTTTTTTGAGACCTACTTAAAGCTAAATAACTAAAACAGCATAAAGTAAAATTATTTTTTGTCATTTGATACGGATAGCTAAAACTACCACCAAAAGTGCGTACTTTAATAATTTTTACATTTAGTCCTTTCTCTCCAAGTTATAAGCCTTTAATGAAAGGATATCTCTCAATATTATACAGAACCTATTTCCAGACTGAAAAATTTAGAAAGTAAAAATTTTATTATTTTCATCAGTAACGTATTTTATTACAAAAATTTTGAGCCCTCGCGGTCCAAGATCGGATGAAAAATTACCACTCTATTTCGGATTTAGTGAATAAACCTACTAAATTACTTGCTTCATACACTAAATTCAGAATCTGAAAAACAGACCTGCGTTGGAAAGGCATTTTTATGCGCTATAAAAAAATTTTGAAGTTACAATTTTTTTTTCGAAGAAGATGTGATTTTTAATACACTTTGTATGAAGTTCTCAACTGACTTCATTCAAAAGTGTCATAGCTTTGGAATGGCTAGTCATATCTTGATGAATAGACAGAAAGGTATTTTTATGCACTATAAAAAAATTTAAAAGTTAAAATTTTTTATTCGAAGAAGATGTGATTTCTAATACATTTAGTATAAATTTTTCATATATCTTCATTCAGAAGGTCATAACTTTAGAACCTGATGACGTTTTTCAAAAAATTAGCCATAAATTGATAAAACGCAGCAACACCTTTCCAAAGAAGCCAATATCATTGTACTATAATAAATCGTTCGGAAGATCTAAATTTTCAAAGACAATCTCGCAGTAGAAAAAAACACTCAAAACTTCAAACGATTTTAAGGCGCCTCGAAATTCACCGCACATATATGGTCCCTAGGAGTTTTTTACATGAAATTTGACGTAGAATCCGAAACTGGATGTTACCAAGTCAAAAAATGAATTGATCCTCTCTAATATATAAATACATACATACATTTATATGTGGAGGGCAGCAGAAAAGCACACCGGAAAAATTCAAAAATTCACTGACGATTTGGTCGAATTCTCCCCATTCGACTTTTCATAACTCAATAACTAGCCATTTTTGAGCTTTGTGCCCATTGAGACTTTTAATCAGCAGGCTGAAAACTATATTATTACGGGGTATCAGCTATTTTGGCTGAAAGGCTTTTTCCATATGATTTGTGCGGGGTCCTTTCTGTTTTGAATTCTTATTCCTATTTAATTTTTCTTTAATTTTACTAAAATGTTTCTAATTTTAATCTTATATTATTTTCCAAATTTTCCTAATTTTATTATTTATTTATTTTTTTAACAAATCCTTTTAAATTATTTTAACTTTAATTTTTTTATTTTAAAACGAAATATACGAAAGAAATATATTTTTAAGAACAAAGCAACTTAGCTGGTACTCCTTTAATCCAGGGAAAAAATACAGAATCTTTGTTTTTTATGCAGGATTCGTCTATAGCTGCATCCGTGGATAATTTAATCCCACATCAAAACTATATGTATTTTTGTGCCTTTTTACTGCGTTCTTTTTATTATTTCTGTCAGAAAATTTTATGTATTTTATTTTATATCGTTTTTGGCATATATCTTGTTTCGTCACAATGTCCTTTGCGGATCTCTAGTTTGCGTGAACACTGTTTCTTTTAATTTCATAAAAATTTTATTTGTGTTAGTAAAATTATTTTTTTGTTCACTGTAAATAAACTTCGCGCACTTGCAATTTTAAAAAAAAGTTGTTTTTTTTAAAAATGTTTTAATTGACTTAATTTTTTAAAATTTTAAATGTCCTTTTAATTTACTAGGACAATTGCAAGGATTAACTTCACGATTTTATTTTTTTTATTTCGAAGGAAATGACGAAACGATTTTAAATTGCTAATGCCCGACGATTAATGCTGCTATTTTTGCCTATGCAAAAAAAAACTACCCGTATTTGAAATTATTTATTTTTTTTTAAATGAAGAAATTTTATTTTCTTTTTTTAAACCTTTTCATAAATATTTTTTTTTTTGTCCTTGGCATACCAAGGATGTCTTTGACCCCAAATTACAGAAACATTATCTAGAAAAAAAAAAAATATCTGGAACCTAAAGCGTAATGAAACTATCATTGCCCAACCATGGTATCAGGCGCACAGACGCATATGACTGCAACAAAAAGTTCAGTGTGTTTTCTAATTGATATCCAAAAAAAAACTTCTAACTCTTGTTTTGATTCTTTCTAATGCAATGCACACGTACATGGATCATTGCAATTTGACCGTCGCGTGTGTGTGTGTGTGTATTAGTGCAATAAAAAAACCTTTTGGTTATGGCCTCGCTCATTGTTTACATTTTTTTTTTTTTTTTTTGCAGACCTTTTTTAGGAATTTTGTTTTGCTTGTTTTTTTTTTTGTTTTTACCCCACACAGTTTTTTTAACATGGGTAATTCCATGGTAACTCGCGTTACAATTAGAACATTTTTTAAGAGTTTAATGGAGCTTTTGAGGCTCAGCCTTTGGATTAACTTATAAAATTGGATTTTTTATAAACAAAATACATTGTTCTTGTTGCATATTAGTTGAAATTTTTAGTGATAACTTAATATTTAACCAGTAAAATAGTGAATAGTGCTGGTAACTCGCGTTACCATTTTTGGACAACATGGTCAGAGCGTAAATTTCTTTCGTCAGTTTCTGCGAAATTTGTGGGTAAATTTCTTTACATTAGATATAAATAAAGGCAGCAGGATATCAATAAGTATTTCTTTATTAAAAACAACAACATTAAGTGGTATTTTTTAAAATAATGCAAAAATTATTTGGTAACTCGCGTTACAAAAAAATTGGTAACTCGCGTTACTATCGATTTTTAGACCAATACAGAGGGCTTTTTCAAGTTCATAGGTATAAAAATTAAAATTGGGTCAAAATACAAGAATAATAAAGAACTACTTCTGGCTCTTATGCACAGGAACCAAAACTAGATCAAAATTTAATAATTGTTTAACTAAGTCTATTATATCGCGATTGAAATTATTTATGGTTTAAATGCAGATGGTATGGGAGAAGGGGGAGGTTTCGACACCCTAACAAGAAAGTACTTATATCTTCCATATGCAATTGTGCATGTTATTTTGAATAGACACAAACTATGCACGAATATGTGTGCTTCTTTTGTAAATTACAAAAAATTCGATATGTTCGCTATTTTCGGAACTGTGACCAAAAAACCATAGTTAAAATAAATGACGAAACCTCCCACTTTTGGGGAGGCTTCGTCAGTCATATAAATTTTTGATTCCCTTGGTTTTTGGAAACCTTCAACCTTTTGAATGTAGATGGTAAAAGACGAATTGCTTCCGGTTATACAATGGGAGAACGAAAATCAGGGATGTCGTCTTCAACCGGGGCCATATCCAGCAAATCATTCGGAGCAGGAAGGTCAGAGCCTTGAACGAGTTCAAGACATGATTCAGGCTGATTCTATATCCATTTGTACCTCGGCATTAGAACCGAACTCCATATCTTGTGAAAATTCAGATTCATGGTAAATAATTGAATCATATGTATAAATTTCAGTTGTCGAATCCTCCCATTTACACTTGACGAATCCTCCCTTATCCACTTGTTTCCAAATTTGCAAAATTTCGCAGTTATCTTTTATTTATTTTGCAAACCTTAAATTTAGTATTAACAGTAATAATGCATTTAAGCATCTGCTAAAAAAAAACAGAAATTTTATAGTTTATTAACCGAGTATCACACAAAAAGCAAGAAGCAAATATTACATCAACTTGCTATAAAAATACAAAATCACGAATAACAACGCACCCTAGCCGAATTTTGCAGAGAAATTTTAATGATAGCTGCGTACCATTAGGAGTAAGACTTTTTGGTTTACACGCGGAAGTAAGTGCGAATAGAAATCGCAAAATTTGGAACTGATGAAGCCTCCCACGTGTCGAAACCTCCCCCTTCTACCATATATAATCATGACAACTATTACTGTCACCACCAGAGTCATAACTTTCCTCGCAGAAGTACCGTTTTATTTTTATGCCCGTTTTTACTTTTTCTGATGTGCAGACATTAACTAAAAAACGCGATAATAACGAATTGCAGTGTCCAATCTTAATTTTGACGCTATATGATAATGTTTCTTCAATTAAATATAAGTTTAAATATAGTTGAAGGTTGAAAAGAAACGAGAAATTTTTCAATACCTTGTCCACATTTACATGGAAATACCCACATAGTTTTTAACTATTAAGCATATAAAAGAAATTTTTTTTTTTTGGGCAATAACAACAACAAGGCATATACAAAATTGACTGCACATATGGTATGAAGAACTAATCTTCTTTTTTGTTCATTCTTCTTTGTGGCAAATTAGTATCTTTTACTAAAGTTAAGATACGGTTTATGGATATATATGAATTTTTCAAATGCGACAGACACACGCTACAACATACATAAATAAAATAAATTTGTGTACAATCAAGGTACCCTTACTTCAATGAATGATATCACGGAAAGTGATGATCCGATTGAAAAATTAAATTTAAATTTTAGCGACCATAAGTTAACCAAAAAAATTATACAGATCTCATTCAAATTTTTTTCTCTTAATTTGTTGCTCTGAGCTATCACGTTCTATATACAAAATTTATGCGCGCCAGTTAACAAACATTCATAACATGGGTTGCACTAAAATTTTTTTCCAGATAAATAAATGTTTGTATGTTTGTTGTTTTTGTTTTCCAAACATATGGGGAGTTCAGTAAGCAATTTGCAATTGCATATTTCAAAATGCATTTTTATTAGTAAAAAAATGTTAATTCCACTAAATCTTGTGCATTAACGGATATACTGAGTGAAAAATTTTTCAATTTTATCAAGTATTGCTGAGAAAAAAACAACTACCGAAAGTTCTACTGTACATAACATATAGAAAAATGTAAATTTTGAAAAAATTTTAACTCCAAAAAATTACTGACTTTAAACGTACACGAAAAAGGAAAAAAATTTCATTTCGAAAATCGAAAAGTCCGTTTTAGGTGGCTCAGTTGAAAAAATTTTACGCAAATATTAATTTTGCTACTGCAGCAGAACTTTCGCAGCATGTAGTTAATTTCTGAATACATCTCTTGTTTCTTTACTTCATTTATTTATTGAATCTTGTCATCTTAGGAGACTAACAATAAGCTTAAAAATCGTGATCCTAAATAACATTATTATGTCTAATATCTTAGGCAAGATAGTCCAGCGCCTCTTGTAGTTTACTTAGAGGGTTTTCCATCCTCACGCATTATATTTGTTTGTTTTTTCAAGTGGCTCTTTTAATTTTCTTCCCATCTTTCTTTTTCTTAAAACGAAGTCCTTCTGACAAAACTGAACTGAGTTACCGCAAACAAAATGTAAATTGTTTTTTAAGAGTGTCGCCAATACTTTTGGATAATTCTTTGATTTAGTGTTCAAGATATTGCCATATTTTTTGGAATTCCAAAAATTTTTGTGCATTGAATTTAAGTAGGATTTTGCTAATAATACATTTTGTGAAAGTTTTTGTTAATAAATAAAGCGTATTAAGGTCTTACGTATGTCTAGGCTTTAACCTCATGTCTGACAAGTGTACAGAAGATAAAGCCCGTTATCATAGATGTGTATTAAAGTTAAAACTAGCCTTAGTCTAGGAGATGATGAAATTGATGTATCCCATTTATCATTAAGTACCGAATGTAAAATATACCAAGGAAAGTTAGAGTATGAAACAGCAAAGATTATGTATTAGTAATTAAATTAAATTCAATGTATGTATTTAAATATTCAAGAGTTATTGAATAATTTTGCTGAGTTGGAAATATTAAATGTTGATTTTGTATGTTTAAGTGAGACACATTTAACAGATCGTGATGAAGAGTCGCTTGTAAAAATAAATAATTACAAATTGATAAAAGTGAATAGCAATTCTAGGCATACTGGTGGTGTTGTTTTCTATGTTAAGGCTTTATGGAATGTTCAAGTAATAAAAAGTTTTTTAATTGAACAAGAAAGTAAATTATAATCACACCGTGTTATACTTAGCTGGCCCATATAAAAGATCACCTAAACCACTAAATATGAGCTCAGAATTTTTTAATATATTTAATAACTTCATTGAAGAGTTAGGTGAATTGAATGAAAATATTATTACAATGGGAGATTTAAATATAAACTGGGAAACAAATACTAATACAAAAAAGAGGATGCAGGAAATACTGAATGATCGTGCTTTTAAACAAATTGTAAAAGAACATACTAGAATTACAAGTGAAACAAGAACATTAATAGATTGGCACGGTGAGCCTTAACCAAAATAAAGTTTTATTGCAACCACGTAAAATTCGGCGTATGCAGGATTATTCTGTTTAAAAATACTAATTAATAACTGTAAATAAAAGTTTCGTACCTGATCGTCTGAAGAAGATATTGCATTTTTACTAATTTTTTTTCTTTGAGTGCATTTATTTTCATATTGTTTTAAGGGGACATTCGCTTTTGTTATTGAAAACAAAAAAACTTTTTAAAAATTTTATTATGAAAAAACTATTATATTTATTGACAAAATTTCTTTTGAACATTGTTAAGTATTTTCCAAAAAATATGAAAAAAATTTTATTTTTTTTATTTTTAGTTTCCCTTGGTGGCTGTAGAGGGCGTCATCCAAACGTTACTTTTCAAACTGGTAGGAAATTTTTCTCCGAATCTGCTCGACGGATTTTAAAAAACCAAAAAGCATTCGATTATTCATAAAAAATATTAAACAATATACCTCTGAAAGCTTTAAAAAATACGCCCCCCTTTTTTTACGGGGCATTTTTTGAGGTTAAGTCCCTCAATTTTTTCGCATTTTTCATAAATATTCATACAAAACCTTCAAAATATAAAAAGTATGAATTTTAAAGGCTTATTGTATAGTTTTGGGTCTCAAGAATAAAATTCATTTTGAATTATTCAAAAATCTGTTACAGGAGGTCTAAAATATTTCCTACCGTTTAAAAAGTAACTTTTGGATGGCGCCCTCTACAGCAGGTAAGGGAAACTATAAATAAAAAAAAATAAAAATTTCATATTTCTTAAACAGTGTTAAACAATGTCCAAAAGAAATTTTGTCAATAACTATAATAGTTTTTTCATAATAAAATTTTTAAAAAGTGTTTTTCTTTTCAATTACAAAAGCGAATGTCCCCTTAAGTTTGAAGAAAAAAATAAAATAGTGAGTATGCAGAAAATTTTCCGCATGTCATTAAATTTAAAAACTGCAAACCAAAAAATCCAAGCTGATTCCATTCAGAAGATATTGAATTTTAAACTATTTTTTATGCATTTTTTTAAAAAAATCGGTTTTTTCGTATATAAGACAAACACAAAGAAAAACCTGAAACACTAATAGTCACTCCAGATATGATTTTTGATGCTTAATCCGAATCCGGTCTTAGAATTGCTATATTACGTCTGGGTTTAGAGATATCCTTACGTAAAAGTTTTAAGGACACTACTTATTCCTATTTTTGAAGTCATATAACAAGACAAGGTAATTTTAAGCCGAAAAATCTGGTATGACAACTAATAGCCTTTTTTGGCTTCAAATTGAGCTATCAAACGGTTATTTGTAATATTTCTCTGCAAAGTTATGATAACTTTAAAATCTCATCATGAAACTCAAAGTCAAAAATCTCGGTTTTTGGCTATATTTGAGGTTGTACACAGTACGGACGAAATTCGTCTGCCTTTTTTTACTGACCGAATCGTACAATACCATTCTTTATCTCCGAAATGAGCTATAAAGTGGTGTTCTATGATTATTTTCTACAAGCACTTCACTTTTTTTTTAATCGATTTTTGAAGTTTTTTTATCCACTGTACATGAAAAAACAAAAATACCGCATTCTTATGTTAAATCGATGAATTTAACTATATGATCCTTACATTTAAGGTATATCATGTGTTCAGAAAACTTATGCAGGATATTGCGGGGAATATTTTTGTAGAAAATTTTAACCCTGTACAACCCCCACATGTGGGTCATTTTTGCCCTTTCTGAAAAAGGTACAAAAGGTAATTTTTGCCCTTTCTGAAAAAGGTACAAAAATGACACCTAAAACAGGTTAATATTGAGTCAGTATGTACTACAGAAGTATTTGCTATATAATTTCACTTCTAGTCGCTGAACACTAAAAAGCAAAATTTTATCCCGAAAGCAAAAAAATCGTTAAAATCAGTAAGCAGTTCTAACAATAAATATTTTCCAAATTTCACCCCACTGTAAAACTCTAAAACTACATTTTGAACAAAACTCGTTCTCACAAGATCATAACAAAATCACACAAGGATAATTTTCCTAGAATACATTAACCTATTATATCCTGTTTTTATGGGTCTTTTTGACCCCTTTTTCTTAAACTGAGCCACAATGGGTTAAAAAAAATTTCAAAAATATCCTACAAAAAAATTTCACTAAGAGTTGCCAAAGACGAAAAATTCTTAAAAATTAATTATTATACATTATTATGTCTAATATCTTAGGCAAGATAGTCCAGCGCCTCTTGTAGTTTACTTAGAGGGTTTTCCATCCTCACGCATTATATTTGTTTGTTTTTTCAAGTGGCTCTTTTAATTTTCTTCCCATCTTTCTTTTTCTTAAAACGAAGTCTTTCTGACAAAACTGAACTGAGTTACCGCAAACAAAATGTAAATTGTTTTTTAAGAGTGTCGCCAATACTTTTGGATAATTCTTTGATTTCGTGTTCAAGATATTGCCATATTTTTTGGAATTCCAAAAATTTTTGTGCATTGAATTTAAGTAGGATTTTGCTAATAATACATTTTGTGAAAGTTTTTGTTAATAAATAAAGCGTATTAAGGTCTTACGTATGTCTAGGCTTTAACCTCATGTCTGACAAGTGTACAGAAGATAAAGCCCGTTATCATAGATGTGTATTAAAGTTAAAACTAGCCTTAGTCTAGGAGATGATGAAATTGATGTATCCCATTTATCATTAAGTACCGAATGTAAAATATACCAAGGAAAGTTAGAGTATGAAACAGCAAAGATTATGTATTAGTAATTAAATTAAATTCAATGTATGTATTTAAATATTCAAGAGTTATTGAATAATTTTGCTGAGTTGGAAATATTAAATGTTGATTTTGTATGTTTAAGTGAGACACATTTAACAGATCGTGATGAAGAGTCGCTTGTAAAAATAAATAATTACAAATTGATAAAAGTGAATAGCAATTCTAGGCATACTGGTGGTGTTGTTTTCTATGTTAAGGCTTTATGGAATGTTGAAGTAATAAAAAGTTTTTTAATTGAACAAGAAAGTAAATTATAATCACACCGTGTTATACTTAGCTGGCCCATATAAAAGATCACCTAAACCACTAAATATGAGCTCAGAATTTTTTAATATATTTAATAACTTCATTGAAGAGTTAGGTGAATTGAATGAAAATATTATTACAATGGGAGATTTAAATATAAACTGGGAAACAAATACTAATACAAAAAAGAGGATGCAAGAAATACTGAATGATCGTGCTTTTAAACAAATTGTAAAAGAACATACTAGAATTACAAGTGAAACAAGAACATTAATAGATTGGCACGGTGAGCCTTAACCAAAATAAAGTTTTATTGCAACCAGGTAAAATTCGGCGTATGCAGGATTATTCTGTTTAAAAACACTAATTAATAACTGTAAATAAAAGTTTCGTACCTGATCGTCTGAAGAAGATATTGCATTTTTACTAATTTTTTTTCTTTGAGTGCATTTATTTTCATATTGTTTTAAGGGGACATTCGCTTTTGTTATTGAAAACAAAAAAACTTTTTAAAAATTTTATTCTGAAAAAACTATTATATTTATTGACAAAATTTCTTTTGAACATTGTTAAGTATTTTCCAAAAAATATGAAAAAAATTTTATTTTTTTTATTTTTAGTTTCTCTTGGTGGCTGTAGAGGGCGTCATCCAAAAGTTACTTTTCAAACTGGTAGGAAATTTTACTCCGAATCTGCTCGACGGATTTTAAAAAACCAAAAAGCATTCGATTACTCATAAAAAATATTAAACAATATACCTCTGAAAGTTTTAAAAAATACGCCCCCCTTTTTTTACGGGGCATTTTTTGAGGTTAAGTCCCTCAATTTTTTCGCATTTTTCATAAATATTCATACAAAACCTTCAAAATATAAAAAGTATGAATTTTAAAGGCTTATTGTATAGTTTTGGGTCTCAAGAATAAAATTCATTTTGAATTATTCAAAAATCTGTTACAGGAGGTCTAAAATATTTCCTACCGTTTAAAAATTAACTTTTGGATGGCGCCCTCTACAGCAGCTAAGGGAAACTAAAAATAAAAAAAAATAAAATTTCATATTTCTTAAGCAGTGTTAAACAATGTCCAAAAGAAATTTTGTCAATAACTATAATAGTTTTTTCATAATAAAATTATTAAAAAGTGTTTTTCTTTTCAATTACAAAAGCGAATGTCCCCTTAAGTTTGAAGAAAAAGATAAAAAAGTGAGTATGCACAAAATTTTCCGCATGTCATTAAATTTAAAAACTGCAAACCAAAAAATCCAAGCTGATTCCATTCAGAAGATATTGAATTTTAAACTATTTTTTATGCATTTTTTTAAAAAATCGGTTTTTTCGTATATAAGACAAACACAAAGAAAAACCTGAAACACTAATAGTCACTCCAGATGATTTTTGATGCTTAATCCGAATCCGGTCTTAGAATTGCTATATTACGTCTGGGTTTAGAGATATCCTTACATAAAAGTTTTAAGGACACTACTTATTCCTATTTTTGAAGTCATATAACAAGACAAGGTAATTTTAAGCCGAAAAATCTGGTATGACAACTAATAGCCTTTTTTGGCTTCAAATTGAGCTATCAAACGGTTATTTGTAATATTTCTCTGCAAAGTTATGATAACTTTAAAATCTCATCATGAAACTCAAAGTCAAAAATCTCGGTTTTTGGCTATATTTGAGGTTGTACACAGTACGGACGAAATTCGTCTGCCTTTTTTTACTGACCGAATCGTACGATACCATTCTTTATCTCCGAAATGAGCTATAAAGTGGTGTTCTATGATTATTTTCTACAAGCACTTCACTTTTTTTTTAATCGATTTTTGAAGTTTTTTTATCCACTGTACATGAAAAAACAAAAATACCGCATTCTTATGTTAAATCGATGAATTTAACTATATGATCCTTACATTTAAGGTATATCATGTGTTCAGAAAACTTATGCAGAATATTGCGGGGAATATTTTTGTAGAAAATTTTAACCCTGTACAACCCCCACATGTGGGTCATTTTTGCCCTTTCTGAAAAAGGTACAAAAGGTAATTTTTGCCCTTTCTGAAAAAGGTACAAAAATGACACCTAAAACAGGTTAATATTGAGTCAGTATGTACCACAGAAGTATTTGCAATATAATTTCACTACTAGTCGCTGAACACTAAAAAGCAAAATTTTATCCCGAAAGCAAAAAAATCGTTAAAATCAGTAAGCAGTTCTAACAATAAATATTTTCCAAATTTCACCCCACTGTAAAACTCTAAAACTACATTTTGAACAAAACTCGTTCTCACAAGATCATAACAAAATCACACAAGGATAATTTTCCTAGAATACATTAACCTATTATATCCTGTTTTTATGGGTCTTTTTGACCCCTTTTCTTAAACTGAGCCACAATGGGTTAAAAAAAATTTCAAAAATATCCTACAAAAAAATTTCACCAAGAGTTGCCAAAGACGAAAAATTCTTAAAAATTAAGGTAAGCGCGTCAGGGATGTAATTAATATGCAATGTGAAAAGTCCTAATTGATTTTAACGATTTTTTTGGTTTCGGGCTCAAACTTCGCCTTTACGTGCTTAGAAGCTAGTAGTGAAATTTTATAGCGAATATTTCTGTAGTACATACTGACTCAATATTTCCGTTTTGGGTGTCATTTTTGTACCTTTTTTTAGAAAAATCACCCACTTGTGGGGGTCAAACAGGGTTAAAATTTTCTACAAAAATATGCTCCGCAATATCCTGCATAACACATGATACACCTCAGATGTTAGGATCATATATGTAGTTAAATTTATCGATTTAACACAAGAATGCGGTATTTTTGGTTTTTTCATATACAGTGGATAAAAAAACTTCAAAAATCGATTCAAAAAAAATGTGACGTGCTGGAGAAAAACCACGAGAAACGGGTATTTTTTTTAACGTCTTCTTTAAGAATTTTTTGGATTTTCTAAAGTGTTTTAAAAAAAATTCGAAATTGTCGAACAGTGTAATCAATGGTTTACGGGAGAGTTAACGCAATTAAGAAATTAAATTAGTAAGGGTGTAACCTTTGGCCTGGCCAAACATTAAATACCCTACACTGCAGTACATATTTTTATAATTTTGCTCTTTAGGGCGGTGCCACGCCCTCTTGTCCGAGTTCACCCAATTTTTTGGTCAGAGCTTGCATTTATAGTTCTTAGTGTCTGAGTGAAATTTGGTTGGATTATCTCGAAAAACGTTTAAAGCAAAGCGTTTTGAAACTTTTGCTTATATGGGAGGCGCCACGCCCTCTAGTTTTAGCTTAGAGCGTGCATTTATAAACCTTAGTATCTGAGTGAAATTAAGATGGATTATCTCAAAAAACTTTTCAGTATAGCATTTTGAAACTTTTGCTTATATGGGAGGTGCCACGCCCTCTTGTACGATTTCACCCAGTTTTCGCTCAGAGCTGGCATGTGCCTGAGTAAAATTTAGTTCGATTATCTCAAAAAATCCGTTCAGTATAGCGTCTTGAAGCTTTTGCTTTTATGGGAAGTGCCATGCCCTTTTGTCCGAGATCACCCAGTTTTTGCTCAGAGCGTGCATTTATAGTTCTTAGTAGTCTGAATGAAAGTCGGTTGGATTATCTCAAAAAACGTTTTAAGTATAGCGTTTTGAAGCTTTTGCTTATAAGGGAGGTGCCACGCCCTCTCGTCCGGTTTCTCCCAGCTTTTGCTGAGAGCTTACATTTATAGTTCTTAGTGTCTGAGTAAAATTAAGTTCGATTATCTCAAAAAAGGCTTTCAGTATAGCGCCCACGCCCTCCATTCGTAGTATTTTTGTGCATATCGGTTGTACTGTCGTGAAAAATACTTCTAAAGTTGCATTTTGAATATATTTTTTGTGTCCGTTGACCGATTTCGCTCGTTTTCAATCCCACGAGCTAACTTTGACGACGGAGGCAGTGTACCAAATTTCATTGAATATTCCCAGAAAGTGTATTTCCACACACCCCCAGCCACCCAGTCAGACAGACGGACATGGCTATATCGACTCAGGAGGTGACGCTGATCAAGAATATATATACTTTTCTATATCTGCCACGCATCCTTCTCTGCGTTACAAACGGAAGGACAAAGTGAATATACCCTGGGATTAGGGTATAAAAATTACGCAGTATAAAAAATCAAAGTGGATAAATAACACGAACGAGTGGACAAAATACAAGGCAGTTAGAAATACGTACAAAGTAGAAATTAATAATAGGAAATATTTGTTATCCGCAATAAAATAGAATATTCAAACGATCAAGTTGCTATATGGAAAAATATTAAAAACTATATACTAAAAAATGATGATAATGAAATAAGTGAAGTCTATTTTGACAATGAAAAAATTTGTGACAGTTTACTTACGTAGGGCCTAACAAAAGTTCGCTTGGTTGGTGTCATGTTATACATTTTTAGTAAATTATATTAATTATATAATATATTATTTGTTATAGTCTTACGATATATCATTTTAATTTTCAGAAAGTGTAGCGTGTGTCTCTAGATCGAATTTCGAAAACTTCTCATTTTGAATCCATACGATCCATGATCGAATATACATTGCATATCTAAAATGTTATGCATCGTAAAATATCTTTTTGAGCTTATCCAAAGCTTTCATATGCGTTATCTCATTTGTTGTTGTTGTTGCAATTATACGATTTACTTAAAATATGTTTATGCGTATAAACATAATTGCAAAAAAATCAGAAATTATTCTTAAAACAAAATTGCCTAAGATCAATGTAAAACATTTGCGTTTCTATTGCAAACAAAGCAATAAAACTTGGTTGTACATACATACATACATACGCGTACTAAAAAAAAAAAGAGGTAGACAAGTTGAGTAGTGGTACTTCTTGTAAAATTGCAACAACACCCACAATAGAAAATTAGAAAATTGCAGACCAAAACAGAAGATGCAATTAGAGTAAAAAAAAAAGCGTTTATGATATGCGCAGACACATTTTTGGAAAAAGAAGTGTGTGTGTGATCTTTTCTGTGCTCCTGGTATTGCATCGTTAGGATAGAGGACTTAGGTATCTTATAGATAGGGTTTGATTGAACTGAGAACCGATTTAATTAGTGGCATAGGCTGAATAATTTGTTTCTATTTAGTAGTACCAACAATTTATATAGGTAATATAGGAATTTCAAGGTTTCGTATCTAAGGACGTTGAACCAGGAAGAACCTTCATCAGATATGAATATAAACTGTTAAGCCGTAGTTATTTTTTTTTTTAAGAACTTAAAAAGGAAAATTGTTGCATGCTTTTCTAAGTCGCAGAAAACAAATTCAAGGTTTCATATCTAAGGACATTCACCCTGTAGAACGGTTTCGCAAATCGTACGATTTTTAAAATTTTCAGCGCTACCAACTGAAATCATCGTTAATCATTTGTGTAGCCAAAAGAAGTAACGAGGTATAGGAAATAGAAAAATAGAGTCAGTCAGTTTTTAGTTGCACGCAACGTCGGGTTGGAGAGTTAAAAGTAAATTGTCGAATCGGGATAAAAAGTAAGAAGTCGGTCGATCTTGCGCGCTATCCGTGAATTAAATAAATAAAAAAAAGGATACGCGGTAAAACAATTATTATTATCCAAAGGACGTACAAAAATTAAAACTTCAAATCAAAGTCGTCCAGTTTTTATTTTGGAAAATATTAATATATTTAAATTTCGATTCGTATCCTGTGCGCAATCCTACGAGTGAAAAGGATACGCGATAAAACGAGCAATTGTTTTGTAAGGACGTTAAAAATTTAAACTTTAAATTAAAGTCGTCCAGTTTGTTTTTATAATTTATGTTTTGAGAAATATTAAGAAGTTAAAATTCGAGCGATTCGTGTCCTGTGTGCGATCCTTCAAATAAATAAATGAAAATAAAAGGATACGCGGAAGAACAAAAAAAAAAAATCCACGATTTTTAAAGTTTTAAAAAAAAAATTAAAAACGTGAAATACGTGAAACGATATAACGAATCGCGAATTCGAAAATTTTTCAAATAAAGTTCGTATTTCGTAAATTAACAAACAAAAAAAAAAATAATTCTAAATAAAAGTGCCAACCCGGTAGTGCAAAAAGAAAGGACGAAAGGATGTAAAATAAAATAGTTATTATATTGTCCTTAAAAAAACGAAACAAAAAAAAAATATATAAAGGAAGTTAAGAAAATTATTGTCCTTTAAGAAACTAAAGTGCTTAAGCAAAAGATACCATTTGGTACAAAAAAAAAAAAAAAAACTTCAAAATCATCGGAGAAAGAAGTTTTAATGGTGCTGCTTTTCATCGATGGACGATTGCTGAAGAAGGAGTTTAAGAAGCCGAAGGATTTCATGCAAAATTGCGGCTCCAGCTAAGTGCCTTATTTATATTAGGAAATATTATATGTTGATTTTGAAAATATGTTTATTTAAAAAAAAAAAATCTATAAAAAAAAAATAAGAGAATATTTTTTTTCTGATATAAAAAAAAAGGAATTAGGATAATAGTGTTAGTGATTTTTTTTGTAGGTGAACTTATGTAAAACCTTTATTATCCTTTGGGGTCATAAATCTTAATCGTGATTTTTTTTACCTATTTAAATTCCCCCTCTAATGAGCTCGTTCGAGGTAGGCAGGTATTAAATCTAATTTTTTCTTTCAGAAAACGTAAAAATTTTTAAAAATAATCGAAACATAGACGAGGCATGAACGCCCGATTAAAAAAGATCCCATAAGGTAGTGTAGGTTAATTTTCGTTGTGTTAGTTAATTGTAGAAAAACTACACAGATTTAACTTTAATATTTCGTTATATTTAAGATTTAGATAAGAGGTTTTTCAGTTTTTTGTTTGAATTTTGTCGTTCTGTTTAATTCTTGATTATTATGAAATAGTTTTTTTTCTTAAAAATTAAGGACATTTTTTTTTTGTTAATCATAACAAAAATTAAATTTTGTTTAAAAATTAAATTAAATTTTTCGCTTGTTAGGAAAAAAACATTCGATGTAAAAAGAAAGTATGAAAATTGTTTTTTTTTTTTTTTTTGTTCAATCATTTATATAATAAAACTTAATGTTTATGAACAGCAAAGCTGAAAATTATAGCTTGTTCTTCTTTTGGTTACTCTTGGAAGATTTCAGGTTTTTATGGTGGCGCTGAAATAGATTTGTCGTTACTTTTCTTTTTGTTCAGTTGGTTTTCTTTTTTTTTGAAATTTTTTCGAAAATTATTATGGCTTGCTAAGCGCATAATAAGGGGTGGCTTGAGTGGATTTTGAGGGGTAAAAATGACGTCATAGCGATAATAAAAAAATTCGTAGATTTTTGTTATAGGGGTAATTACGTTTAAAAATGTAATTACTACGGTTGGGTAGGGACGCTATGTAGTCACAACACCAGACTCAATTGGCCAAAGTGATCGGGGCAGTCAAGCTAGGCCAAATACTTCTTTTAATAGATATCAGTTTTTTTTTTTTGTCATACGGTTTATGGCTTAGTTTTGAAGTCATTTTTTTTACGCTGTTGATTACTTGTCGAAAGACAGGTTTATTGTGCTCCCTCGACTGGATGCGTTGGGATGAACCATACACTGGCCTGAACGAGCTAGCTAGCCGGAAGACGCATCCGGCACGACGAAATAGGGTAGGTAACAATAATGGCGCCCAAACTTTTTGTGAATTTTAAGAAACGGGTTAGTGATATCTGGAACCCGTATGCAGCGTGAGAAAAATGAATATCGGAAATTAGATTTTTTCATTTTAAAATTTTGGTTTTTTTGTGTGAATTTTAAAGTTTTAAGTTTGGATTTCGGTGACTTGGCAATGGAATCGTATCTATTAAGCCAATTGCATCCGATGATCCAAAATTAAAATAAATATCACGGTCGTAACTTTTCTTTAAAAAAGTTTTTTTTTTGTCATTATGGTGGATTTCATTTGTTTTGGCTTCAGTGACTTAGCAGTGGAAAAATCTACTAGCTAATTGCACTGTATGCATTAAAGCTGTGATTAAGCCATAATGTGAAATTAAAATAAAGTTTTTGTAGTTTTGATATAAATTTTTTTTAATTTTTTGGTTGTGTATTTCTGAAGATTTAGTGGCAAAGCCCGTTTGTTATGGTAACGGTGACCTGACATTGGTTTTGAATTGAATATATCAGTTGCACCGTGGTAGACCAAAAGCATGGGAAAAGCTAAGGGATTTTCACACACTCAATAGAAAATTAATATAAAAATTTTTCTCTTTAAAATAATTTTTGTAAGAAATAATAAAAAGTAAATTCAAACCAATTGTTTGAGTCGGATAGTCGAGAGCTGCGATGCACTAGGAAAAACAAGATTGTCCATCCGTGAAAATTTATAAAACTAAAATTGTATTTTAGAAATTTGAAGACTGCTCGATCACGAAAGCCAATATTTTTTTTTTGTATGTATAGCGATATTTATGACGTCATCAATTTTATTCTTTGCCCTTTCAAAATTTTACTCAAGTACCCCCATACGGAAAGTTATTCAAGTTTATAGTGAATTTAAATATCTAATTTTGTGGTAATAGAAAAGTTTTTTTTTGCGTGAATTTTTCTTCATGATGCTGGATAGCGCTGAAAAGGAAAGGAGGAATTTGCAAATTAGAAGAAATTTACAATTTGACTCCAATAGGAACCAAAGTAATAATTTTGAATTTGTTGACGCAGCCATGCCTTTACAACGTACACCCCCTTCAGGGTCTATTTTTTCGGATCCCACTGTTAGAGATTTGTCTCAGTCCATTCAACGCCGAGATGCAGCCCAGGCGGCACAGAATGTCGAGAATTTGAGAAGTCTTGAAATAACCGAGGATAGTAGACGTGAATCTGCCAATGAAAATTTAGGAAATAGACATATTATGGAACAGTTAAACTATCGAAACTCATTCCCTGATTTTTCTCGACCTCCTCCAAGAACACAAAGCACTCAGAATTTAGTTCAAATAGGTACGGAAGAGGCTTCAAATGTACCATTACAAAATAGTGACAAGGTAAAATCATGTCCACTGTGAATAATGCAATAGCACAGGCACATGAAAGTTTTCGGGCCTCGCAGAATAGTTTTTTGATGGAAACTATGAAGCAAGGATTTGTTAGCTTTATGAAAGATATAAACGATTTAATTAGGCCTTTACAAGAGTCCCACAATTCTCGGAATCAGTCTGGCGGAAATGGCGCGATACCTCGCCATTCCTATGCTGAAAAAACCGCTCCATCCAACACTAATACAATCAATGAGAATCATAACTCTGGTCTGAATATTTCCAACGGTGCTAAGCGGAAAGAAAATGATGCAAACGTTATGGGACTGGGCGATGGCGCTCACTGTAGTTCAAATAACCATCATAATATTAATTTACAGCGGCAACAGTCAAATCAGACGGGATTTAATTTTTCAACCCATAACCATAACCATGCTAGAACTAGTTTTATGCCTGATCCTTATAGTCAAGCCAGAAATGCAACAAGCGAACCCTTGCAGTTTAGCGATGGTCGCAATGCTAACAATATTTCGCAAAATCAAAATCAGAATGATCAATACCCGCAGTCAAATGCTAATAGTGGCGCAAATGATTACCGTTTTTATAGTAATAGAGTGCACGTGGACAAATGGGATGTGGTATTCGATGGAGATCGAAATAAAATGACTGTTGAAGATTTTATTTTTAGAATCGAGTATTTGCAGGATCGATATAAAGTAGACTGGAACGAAGTCTTAAGGGATTTTCATAGACTTGTTAGTGGCCAAGTGAGAGACTGGTACTGGCAATTTGTCAAAGAAAATAATTTTCCGAATTGGCCAACATTAAAATCTGCTTTAACAAAACAATTTCAAGGCTATAGCAGTGATTTTGAGTTAATGCGCGAACTTGTCGAAAGAAAACAAACCATAGGTGAATCGATTGATAAATATTTTCATGAGATGCAAAAGCTTAGATCGCGTCTTAAAACTCCAATTTCAGATCACGGTATGATTAAGATTCTTAAGAGAAATTTGCGTAGGACTTTAGCCAGTATTGTATTTTCAACAGCAGCCTATAGTATTGAAGATTTGCGGCGGGTATGTCATGAGGCAGAGGCGACATTTTTAAGACAGGAAGGTAGAAATTTTCAACCCCAGCAAGCCCAGCCGAGATAACAATCGAAGGCTCAAATAAGCGAAGTTCATTATGAGGACGAATCGCATAATTTTGATACTGAGGATATGGAACATATAAATGCCGTTTATAAGGAACGAACATTAGAATGTTGGAACTGCAATGCGCCAGGGCATACCTACAAGGATTGTGCAGCGCCGCGAAAAATATTTTGTTACAAATGTGGTATGAATGCGGTAATAAAACCAAATTGTCCAAATCAGAGGTGTGCACACAAGTAACGTAAGGGAGCTAAAATATTTAATCGGCTGATTAAAAGAGCTAGCTCACGAAATTTGCAAAATGTAAGTCCCCAAGCATTCTTCGAAAAAAATGAAAACATAAAAATTTCAAATTCGAGGGATGCAATGACAACAACAAATCAATGATAAAATAATAATTCCCGTTGCTCTACGATCGCAACGAAAAAGGCTTTAACTCACTTGACTTCAAGCTGCATGAAATTGTTGTTGCGGTCGCTCGCATTGAATTTTATTTTTTGAAGTTCGTAGAAAAGTAGCGTATGCAACTGTTGTTGCAAATTTTATTGTTGTTGTTTCCTGATATTCATTTTTTGGTTTGCTTCAAAACTAGAATTGGACTGACACTTGCGAACAAGTAGCATATACGACAGGATATTTGTACTTTTTGTTGTTGTTGGCTTGTATTTAGAAAAACTTAACATTTGAAAAAATCAAAAACTCAAGCTTTACGTTTATGACGTAAGGCTTCAAAATCAAGTTTATATGGGAGCAAGATGAACAAATTTTTGCTCCAGGTGCACACCTCTGGTCCAAATTGTAACGGGGGAAACTCGAAAATGGGCGTGATGAAGGCGGGCGAGTCACGACACACCCAGATGCCCACCAAAGAGAATGCACCAAAAATGTAACTGCTGAAAAAATTTAGTGTCCTGAAAAATGCAATAAAATTTTGGTTAGTAATTTTAGTAAGGTAAATAAGGAAAATCAGAGCAATAAGCATCTTAAGGTTATAAGGCCAATTAAAGATAGGATAAGAAATTATTATGAGATACGCGAGAAAATTTTTGAAGAGAAACAATTAGGTGGTATGAGGATGATATCGAAAAAAATTCAGAAGGCAAGGGAAAATTATAAAAGGCGTCGACAAATGCGACAACATGTTGTAAATTCTATTCATTCAATATTTAGTTCTGATCCACGAGTGTATGCTAACGTTGAAATTTATGGTCAGGCATTGAAAGGTCTTTTAGATACTGGAGCCTCGATAAGTATCCTTGGCCGTGGCAGCCGAGAGTTACTAGAAAGTTTTAATATAGTCCCTGACAGATATTATTCACGTGTACGAACCGCAAGCGGAAGCGCTCACTTGATTGTAGGAAAAGTTGTACTACCAATTCGGTACCAAAATATCACCCATGATATTACATTTTTCGTGTGTCCAGATTTAGACCAGGAAATCTATCTGGGTATAGATTTCTGGCGAAAATTTGAACTCGCGCCTGATGTAGTAGGAGTGGCTGAAGTTTTGTTGGAAATCAGAGGTAGAAGACAGAAAACAGAACCATGCACAACATGACCTTTCGCATGAGCAAATGCAAAAATTAGAAGAAGTTAAAAAAGGATTCAGGACATACGAACATAACGGATTAGGAAGGACGCATGTAGAAAAACATACGATCACTTTGATTGAAGGGGCAGAGCCCGTAAAAGATAGGTATTATCCTGTATCTCCAGCTGTGCAAGAGCTATTATATGCTGAAGTCGATACTATGCTTCAATTAGGCGTGATTGAGGAAAGTCAAAGTCCTTGGAGTCATCGTACTACCCTTGTGAGAAAGCCGGACAAGAACAGATTCTGTTTAGATGCGCGCAAATTAAACGAGCGCACAGTAAAAGACGCGTATCCCATCCAAAATATAGAGGGAATATTGAGTAGAATAGATGAAACAGTTTTTATTAGCAGTGTAGATTTGAAATATGCCTTTTGGCAAATCGAGTTAGACGAGAAAAGTAAAGAGTGTACGGCGTTTACCATACCAGGCCGGCCTCTGTATCATTTTGTTGTAATGCCATTCGGTTTATGCAACGCGGCTCAGAAGTTGTGCCGGGTAATGGACAAAATAATTCCGCAACGCTTAAAAGGGAACGTATACGTATATCTAGACGATTTGCTCATAATTTCGAAAGATTTTCCTACACATATAAAAATACTGAAAGATGTAGCTGAATGCCTCAGTAAAGCCAATCTAACGATTGGGCTTAAAAAGTCAAAATTCTGTTTTAGAGAGCTCAAATATTTAGGCTTTGTTATAGGTGGTGGCGTGTTGCGAACAGATCCTGATAAGGTCGTGGCTATTTCGAAAATACCGATTCCTAAAACACCAAAAGATGTCCGACGATTTATAGGCACCGCTGGGTGGTATAGGCGGTTTATCAAAAACTTTGCCATCACAGCAGCTCCACTGACAGAAACATTAAAGAAAAAAGGCACTAAATTTCAGATGACTGAGTCAGCTATTGAAGCATTTCAGGCACTAAAAGATGCGTTAACAACCGCACCGGTCTTAGCCCATCCTGATTTTAAACGTAGGTTTTTTATTCAATGCGATGCTTCTCAACTTGGTGTTGGAGCTGTCTTATTTCAGGTAGATGATGAGAAAAACGATAGGCCCATCGCTTTCTATTCTCAAAAATTAAACGAGGCGCAGCGAAAAAGAAAGAAAAAGAATGCCTTGCTGCAGTGCTCGCGGTTAAAAGATATAGGCCATATGTCGAACTGATGCAGTTCACTGTGATAACCAACCATGCCAGCCTGAAATGGTTGATGAATCTTCGTGATTTGAGTGGTCGCCTTGCACGTTGGTCCCTAGAACTGCAAAGGTTTAGCTTTAATATCGAGCATAGAAAGGGCAGCGAAAATATCGTTGCAGACGCGTTGTCACGTGCCATAGAATCCATCGACGTAGAAAATTCTGAATCTGAAATTTTTTTCGAGTTTGAAACCACTGAGTTTAACTCACCAGATTATTTGCAGCTGATAGAAACTATTCAAAAAAATCAAGACAGACTTCCTGATCTGAAAGTTAGCGACGGCAAAGTTTATAAGCGTGTGGAAAGAAATTTAGATGAAGTTGATGAAAACCAGTGGAAATTATGGGTCCCTGAGGGTATAACCTCCAGTTTGATAGCCCGAGCCCACGACTCTAAAACTGCAGCCCATGGTGGCGCAACAAAAACGCTTTATAGGCTGCGAAAATTTTTCTTTTGGCCACGAATGACCATTCAAGTCAGAAATTATGTGCGAGAATGTAGTACGTGAAAAGAAACAAAATCTGAAAATTGTATTTTGAGACCAAACATGGGTGCAGAAGTTGTTACTGTTAGGCCTTTTCAGAAGCTATATATCGATTTCTTGGGAAAGTACCCGCGATCGAAAAGAGGCCATGCATACGTATTCATAGTCGTCGATCATTTTTCTAAATTTATCTTTTTGAAGGCAATGAAAGAAGCAACCACTACTAATGTTGTAGATTTTCTCGTTAACGATATTTTTCATAAATTTGGCACACCAGAAATAATACAGTGACAATGGTAAGCAATTCATAGCGAAAGATTTTCAGTCCATGATTGATGCTTATAAAATTAAGCATATAAAAAACGCGTATCATGCCCCGCAAGCAAATGCTTCGGAGCGTGTTAACCAATCAGTGTTGGCAGCCATACGAGCATATCTAGAAAATGACCATAGAGATTGGGATTTATTCCTATCAGAAATTGAATGCGCGCTGAGGAGCTCCATTCATGAGTCCACAGGTGTCAGTCCGTATTTCGCTTTATTTGGCCAACATATGTACACGCATGGATATGACTATGAGCTTGCAAAGAAATTGAGTTCCATAGAAGACGCGGAAATTGAAACTTATAAAAGGTCTGATAAGTTGCAGTTGTTACGGGAAAATATTAAAAATAATCTTCATAAGGCATATGAAAAAAGTTCGAGGCAATATAATAAGCGGGCCAGAGAAATTACATTTACTCCTGGACAGGAGATATACAAAAGAAATTTTGTCCTAAAAGACTTTAAACGCAATATAAACGCGAAATTCTGCAGAAATCGTAAGATCTATTGGTAAAAATATCTATGAAATTGAAAATCTTCAAGGTAAATCTTTAGGCATGTTTCATGCAAAAGACTTGAAGCAGTGAAAAGCTCGATATATTTATTTATTTTTTTTGCATTTGTCTGATAGTAATTTCAGCAACATAAAATTTTTTTTTATGTGTACTAATTTCTCATGGCTAAATCATCAACGTACTTATTTTTTTTGTGTTTCCGCCATATAACATATTAAAGTTCCTTTTTCCTATGATATAGTAGCGATATTTTCGTGCTAACCACTTACATAGCTCGATTGAATTGAGTTAAATGTACGCATTTTCTTAGCCCGGCTGAATCTGTAGAAGAGACTCTTTTCAGGGTGTGGGTGTTCCCCGCGTTGGGCTATTTAACCTTGATCGAATATCTTAAACCTAAACTAGAGATAAAAAAAAATATATATATGTATTCTTCAAAGCTAAGTAATTACCGAACACACTTTAATTTTTCCTTTCGTCGCCAGGCCTTGAAAGTAAAAAGTTTTGTAGCGTGTGTCTCTAGATCGAATTTCGAAAACTTCTCATTTTGAATCCATACGATTCATGTTTGAATATACATTGCATATCTAAAATGTTATGCATCGTAAAATATCTTTTTGAGCTTATCCAAAGCTTTCATATGCGTTATCTCATTTGTTGTTGTTGTTGCAATTATACGATTTACTTAAAATATGTTTATGCGTATGTGTGCATGTACGTATGTACAAACATAATTGCAAAAAAATCAGAAATTATTCTTAAAACAAAATTGCCTAAGATCAATGTAAAACATTTGCGTTTCTATTGGAAACAAAGCAATAAAACTTGGTTGTACATACATACATACATACATACATACGCGTACTAAAAAAAAAAAGAGGTAGACAAGTTGAGTAGTGGTACTTCTTGTAAAATTGCAACAACACCCACAATAGAAAATTAGAAAATTGCAGACCAAAACAGAAGATGCAATTAGAGTAAAAAAAAAAGCGTTTATGATATGCGCAGACACATTTTTGGAAAAAGAAGTGTGTGTGTGATCTTTTCTGTGCTCCTGGTATTGCATCGTTAGGATAGAGGACTTAGGTATCTTATAGATAGGGTTTGATTGAACTGAGAACCGATTTAATTAGTGGCATAGGCTGAATAATTTGTTTCTATTTAGTAGTACCAACAATTTATATAGGTAATATAGGAATTTCAAGGTTTCGTATCTAAGGACGTTGAACCAGGAAGAACCTTCATCAGATATGAATATAAACTGTTAAGCCGTAGTTATTTTTTTTTTAAAGATCTTAAAAAGGAAAATTGTTGCATGCTTTTCTAAGTCGCAGAAAACAAATTCAAGGTTTCATATCTAAGGACATTCACCCTGTAGAACGGTTTCGCAAATCGTACGATTTTTAAAATTTTCAGCGCTACCAACTGAAATCATCGTTAATCATTTGTGTAGCCAAAAGATGTAACGAGGTATAGGAAATAGAAAAATAGAGTCAGTCAGTTTTTAGTTGCACGTAACGTCGGGTTGGAGAGTTAAAAGTAAATTGTCGAATCGGGATAAAAAGTAAGAAGTCGGTCGATCTTGCGCGCGATCCGTGAATTAAATAAATAAAAAAAAAGGATACGCGGTAAAACAATTATTATTATCCAAAGGACGTACAAAAATTAAAACTTTAAATCAAAGTCGTCCAGTTTTTATTTTGGAAAATATTAATATATTTAAATTTCGATTCGTATCCTGTGCGCAATCCTACGAGTGAAAAGGATACGCGATAAAACGAACAATTGTTTTATAAGGACGTTAAAAATTTAAACTTTAAATTAAAGTCGTCCAGTTTGTTTTTATAATTTATGTTTTGAGAAATATTAAGAAGTTAAAATTCGAGCGATTCGTGTCCTGTGTGCGATCCTTCAAATAAATAAATGAAAATAAAAGGATACGCGAAAGAACAAAAAAAAAAAAAAGGTCCACGATTTTTAAAGTTTTAAAAAAAAAATTAAAAACGTGAAATACGTGAAACGATATAACGAATCGCGAATTCGAAAATTTTTCAAATAAAGTTCGTATTTCGTAAATTAACAAACAAAAAAAAAATAATTCTAAATAAAAGTGCCAACCCGGTAGTGCAAAAAGAAAGGACGAAAGGATGTAAAATATAATAGTTATTATATTATCCTTAAAAAAACGAAACAAAAAAAAAATATATAAAGGAAGTTAAGAAAATTATTGTCCTTTAAGAAACTAAAGTGCTTAAGCAAAAGATACCATTTGGTACAAAAAAAAAAAACTTCAAAATCATCGGAGAAAGAAGTTTTAATGGTGCTGCTTTTCATCGATGGACGATTGCTGAAGAAGGAGTTTAAGAAGCCGAAGGATTTCATGCAAAATTGCGGCTCCAGCTAAGTGCCTTATTTATATTAGGAAATATTATATGTTGATTTTGAAAATATTTTTATTTAAAAAAAAAAAATCTATAAAAAAAAAATAAGAGAATATTTTTTTTGTGATATAAAAAAAAAACGAATTAGGATAATAGTGTTAGTGATTTTTTTTGTAGGTGAACTTATGTAAAACCTTTATTATCCTTTGGGGTCATAAATCTTAATCGTGATTTTTTTTACCTATTTAAATTCCCCCTCTAATGAGCTCGTTCGAGGTAGGCAGGTATTAAATCTAATTTTTTCTTTCAGAACGTAAAAATTTTTAAAAATAATCGAAACATAGACGAGGCATGAACGCCCGATTAAAAAAGATCCCATAAGGTAGTGTAGGTTAATTTTCGTTGTGTTAGTTAATTGTAGAAAAACTACAAAGATTTAACTTTAATATTTCGTTATATTTAAGATTTAGATAAGAGGTTTTTCAGTTTTTTGTTTGAATTTTGTCGTTCTGTTTAATTCTTGATTATTATGAAATAGTTTTTTTTCTTAAAAATTAAGGACATTTTTTTTTTGTTAATCATAACAAAAATTAAATTTTGTTTAAAAATTAAATTAAATTTTTCGCTTGTTAGGAAAAAAACATTCGATGTAAAAAGAAAGTATGAAAATTGTTTTTTTTTTTTTTTTTGTTCAATCATTTATATAATAAAACTTAATGTTTATGAACAGCAAAGCTGAAAATTATAGCTTGTTCTTCTTTTGGTTACTCTTGGAAGATTTCAGGTTTTTATGGTGGCGCTGAAATAGATTTGTCGTTACTTTTCTTTTTGTTCAGTTGGTTTTCTTTTTTTTTGAAATTTTTTCGAAAATTATTATGGCTTGCTAAGCGCATAATAAGGGGTGGCTTGAGTGGATTTTGAGGGGTAAAAATGACGTCATAGCGATAATAAAAAAATTCGTAGATTTTTGTTATAGGGGTAATTACGTTTAAAAATGTAATTACTACGGTTGGGTAGGGACGCTATGTAGGTAGTCACAACACCAGACTCAATTGGCCAAAGTGATCGGGGCAGTCAAGCTAGGCCAAATACTTCTTTTAATAGATATCAGTTTTTTTTTTTGTCATACGGTTTATGGCTTAGTTTTGAAGTCATTTTTTTTACGCTGTTGATTACTTGTCGAAAGACAGGTTTATTGTGCTCCCTCGACTGGATGCGTTGGGATGAACCATACACTGGCCTGAACGAGCTAGCTAGCCGGAAGACGCATCCGGCACGACGAAATAGGGTAGGTAACAATAATGGCGCCCAAACTTTTTGTGAATTTTAAGAAACGGGTTAGTGATATCTGGAACCCGTATGCAGCGTGAGAAAAATGAATATCGGAAATTAGATTTTTTCATTTTAAAATTTTGGTTTTTTTGTGTGAATTTTAAAGTTTTAAGTTTGGATTTCGGTGACTTGGCAATGGAATCGTATCTATTAAGCCAATTGCATCCGATGATCCAAAATTAAAATAAATATCACGGTCGTAACTTTTCTTTAAAAAAGTTTTTTTTTGTCATTATGGTGGATTTCATTTGTTTTGGCTTCAGTGACTTAGCAGTGGAAAAATCTACTAGCTAATTGCACTGTATGCATTAAAGCTGTGAATAAGCCATAATGTGAAATTAAAATAAAGTTTTTGTAGTTTTGATATAAATTTTTTTTAATTTTTTGGTTGTGTATTTCTGAAGATTTAGTGGCAAAGCCCGTTTGTTATGGTAACGGTGACCTGACATTTGTTTTGAATTGAATATATCAGTTGCACCGTGGTAGACCAAAAGCATGGGAAAAGCTAAGGGATTTTCACACACTCAATAGAAAATTAATATAAAAATTTTTCTCTTTAAAATAATTTTTGTAAGAAATAATAAAAAGTAAATTCAAACCAATTGTTTGAGTCGGATAGTCGAGAGCTGCGATGCACTAGGAAAAACAAGATTGTCCATCCGTGAAAATTTATAAAACTAAAATTGTATTTTAGAAATTTGAAGACTGCTCGATCACGAAAGCCAATATTTTTTTTTTTGTATGTATAGCGATATTTATGACGTCATCAATTTTATTCTTTGCCCTTTCAAAATTTTACTCAAGTACCCCCATACGGAAAGTTATTCAAGTTTATAGTGAATTTAAATATCTAATTTTGTGGTAATAGAAAAGTTTTTTTTTGCGTGAATTTTTCTTCATGATGCTGGATAGCGCTGAAAAGGAAAGGAGGAATTTGCAAATTAGAAGAAATTTACAATTTGACTCCAATAGGAACCAAAGTAATAATTTTGAATTTGTTGACGCAGCCATGCCTTTACAACGTACACCCCCTTCAGGGTCTATTTTTTCGGATCCCACTGTTAGAGATTTGTCTCAGTCCATTCAACGCCGAGATGCAGCCCAGGCGGCACAGAATGTCGAGAATTTGAGAAGTCTTGAAATAACCGAGGATAGTAGACGTGAATCTGCCAATGAAAATTTAGGAAATAGACATATTATGGAACAGTTAAACTATCGAAACTCATTCCCTGATTTTTCTCGACCTCCTCCAAGAACACAAAGCACTCAGAATTTAGTTCAAATAGGTACGGAAGAGGCTTCAAATGTACCATTACAAAATAGTGACAAGGTAAAATCATGTCCACTGTGAATAATGCAATAGCACAGGCACATGAAAGTTTTCGGGCCTCGCAGAATAGTTTTTTGATGGAAACTATGAAGCAAGGATTTGTTAGCTTTATGAAAGATATAAACGATTTAATTAGGCCTTTACAAGAGTCCCACAATTCTCGGAATCAGTCTGGCGGAAATGGCGCGATACCTCGCCATTCCTATGCTGAAAAAACCGCTCCATCCAACACTAATACAATCAATGAGAATCATAACTCTGGTCTGAATATTTCCAACGGTGCTAAGCGGAAAGAAAATGATGCAAACGTTATGGGACTGGGCGATGGCGCTCACTGTAGTTCAAATAACCATCATAATATTAATTTACAGCGGCAACAGTCAAATCAGACGGGATTTAATTTTTCAACCCATAACCATAACCATGCTAGAACTAGTTTTATGCCTGATCCTTATAGTCAAGCCAGAAATGCAACAAGCGAACCCTTGCAGTTTAGCGATGGTCGCAATGCTAACAATATTTCGCAAAATCAAAATCAGAATGATCAATACCCGCAGTCAAATGCTAATAGTGGCGCAAATGATTACCGTTTTTATAGTAATAGAGTGCACGTGGACAAATGGGATGTGGTATTCGATGGAGATCGAAATAAAATGACTGTTGAAGATTTTATTTTTAGAATCGAGTATTTGCAGGATCGATATAAAGTAGACTGGAACGAAGTCTTAAGGGATTTTCATAGACTTGTTAGTGGCCAAGTGAGAGACTGGTACTGGCAATTTGTCAAAGAAAATAATTTTCCGAATTGGCCAACATTAAAATCTGCTTTAACAAAACAATTTCAAGGCTATAGCAGTGATTTTGAGTTAATGCGCGAACTTGTCGAAAGAAAACAAACCATAGGTGAATCGATTGATAAATATTTTCATGAGATGCAAAAGCTTAGATCGCGTCTTAAAACTCCAATTTCAGATCACGGTATGATTAAGATTCTTAAGAGAAATTTGCGTAGGACTTTAGCCAGTATTGTATTTTCAACAGCAGCCTATAGTATTGAAGATTTGCGGCGGGTATGTCATGAGGCAGAGGCGACATTTTTAAGACAGGAAGGTAGAAATTTTCAACCCCAGCAAGCCCAGCCGAGATAACAATCGAAGGCTCAAATAAGCGAAGTTCATTATGAGGACGAATCGCATAATTTTGATACTGAGGATATGGAACATATAAATGCCGTTTATAAGGAACGAACATTAGAATGTTGGAACTGCAATGCGCCAGGGCATACCTACAAGGATTGTGCAGCGCCGCGAAAAATATTTTGTTACAAATGTGGTATGAATGCGGTAATAAAACCAAATTGTCCAAATCAGAGGTGTGCACACAAGTAACGTAAGGGAGCTAAAATATTTAATCGGCTGATTAAAAGAGCTAGCTCACGAAATTTGCAAAATGTAAGTCCCCAAGCATTCTTCGAAAAAAATGAAAACATAAAAATTTCAAATTCGAGGGATGCAATGACAACAACAAATCAATGATAAAATAATAATTCCCGTTGCTCTACGATCGCAACGAAAAAGGCTTTAACTCACTTGACTTCAAGCTGCATGAAATTGTTGTTGCGGTCGCTCGCATTGAATTTTATTTTTTGAAGTTCGTAGAAAAGTAGCGTATGCAACTGTTGTTGCAAATTTTATTGTTGTTGTTTCCTGATATTCATTTTTTGGTTTGCTTCAAAACTAGAATTGGACTGACACTTGCGAACAAGTAGCATATACGACAGGATATTTGTACTTTTTGTTGTTGTTGGCTTGTATTTAGAAAAACTTAACATTTGAAAAAATCAAAAACTCAAGCTTTACGTTTATGACGTATGGCTTCAAAATCAAGTTTATATGGGAGCAAGATGAACAAATTTTTGCTCCAGGTGCACACCTCTGGTCCAAATTGTAACGGGGGAAACTCGAAAATGGGCGTGATGAAGGCGGGCGAGTCACGACACACCCAGATGCCCACCAAAGAGAATGCACCAAAAATGTAACTGCTGAAAAAATTTAGTGTCCTGAAAAATGCAATAAAATTTTGGTTAGTAATTTTAGTAAGGTAAATAAGGAAAATCAGAGCAATAAGCATCTTAAGGTTATAAGGCCAATTAAAGATAGGATAAGAAATTATTATGAGATACGCGAGAAAATTTTTGAAGAGAAACAATTAGGTGGTATGAGGATGATATCGAAAAAAATTCAGAAGGCAAGGGAAAATTATAAAAGGCGTCGACAAATGCGACAACATGTTGTAAATTCTATTCATTCAATATTTAGTTCTGATCCACGAGTGTATGCTAACGTTGAAATTTATGGTCAGGCATTGAAAGGTCTTTTAGATACTGGAGCCTCGATAAGTATCCTTGGCCGTGGCAGCCGAGAGTTACTAGAAAGTTTTAATATAGTCCCTGACAGATATTATTCACGTGTACGAACCGCAAGCGGAAGCGCTCACTTGATTTTAGGAAAAGTTGTACTACCAATTCGGTACCAAAATATCACCCATGATATTACATTTTTCGTGTGTCCAGATTTAGACCAGGAAATCTATCTGGGTATAGATTTCTGGCGAAAATTTGAACTCGCGCCTGATGTAGTAGGAGTGGCTGAAGTTTTGTTGGAAATCAGAGGTAGAAGACAGAAAACAGAACCATGCACAACATGACCTTTCGCATGAGCAAATGCAAAAATTAGAAGAAGTTAAAAAAGGATTCAGGACATACGAACATAACGGATTAGGAAGGACGCATGTAGAAAAACATACGATCACTTTGATTGAAGGGGCAGAGCCCGTAAAAGATAGGTATTATCCTGTATCTCCAGCTGTGCAAGAGCTATTATATGCTGAAGTCGATACTATGCTTCAATTAGGCGTGATTGAGGAAAGTCAAAGTCCTTGGAGTCATCGTACTACCCTTGTGAGAAAGCCGGACAAGAACAGATTCTGTTTAGATGCGCGCAAATTAAACGAGCGCACAGTAAAAGACGCGTATCCCATCCAAAATATAGAGGGAATATTGAGTAGAATAGATGAAACAGTTTTTATTAGCAGTGTAGATTTGAAATATGCCTTTTGGCAAATCGAGTTAGACGAGAAAAGTAAAGAGTGTACGGCGTTTACCATACCAGGCCGGCCTCTGTATCATTTTGTTGTAATGCCATTCGGTTTATGCAACGCGGCTCAGAAGTTGTGCCGGGTAATGGACAAAATAATTCCGCAACGCTTAAAAGGGAACGTATACGTATATCTAGACGATTTGCTCATAATTTCGAAAGATTTTCCTACACATATAAAAATACTGAAAGATGTAGCTGAATGCCTCAGTAAAGCCAATCTAACGATTGGGCTTAAAAAGTCAAAATTCTGTTTTAGAGAGCTCAAATATTTAGGCTTTGTTATAGGTGGTGGGGTGTTGCGAACAGATCCTGATAAGGTCGTGGCTATTTCGAAAATACCGATTCCTAAAACACCAAAAGATGTCCGACGATTTATAGGCACCGCTGGGTGGTATAGGCGGTTTATCAAAAACTTTGCCATCACAGCAGCTCCACTGACAGAAACATTAAAGAAAAAAGGCACTAAATTTCAGATGACTGAGTCAGCTATTGAAGCATTTCAGGCACTAAAAGATGCGTTAACAACCGCACCGGTCTTAGCCCATCCTGATTTTAAACGTAGGTTTTTTATTCAATGCGATGCTTCTCAACTTGGTGTTGGAGCTGTCTTATTTCAGGTAGATGATGAGAAAAACGATAGGCCCATCGCTTTCTATTCTCAAAAATTAAACGAGGCGCAGCGAAATTATAGCACAACAGAAAAAGAATGCCTTGCTGCAGTGCTCGCGGTTAAAAGATATAGGCCATATGTCGAACTGATGCAGTTCACTGTGATAACCAACCATGCCAGCCTGAAATGGTTGATGAATCTTCGTGATTTGAGTGGTCGCCTTGCACGTTGGTCCCTAGAACTGCAAAGGTTTAGCTTTAATATCGAGCATAGAAAGGGCAGCGAAAATATCGTTGCAGACGCGTTGTCACGTGCCATAGAATCCATCGACGTAGAAAATTCTGAATCTGAAATTTTTTTCGAGTTTGAAACCACTGAGTTTAACTCACCAGATTATTTGCAGCTGATAGAAACTGTTCAAAAAAATCAAGACAGACTTCCTGATCTGAAAGTTAGCGACGGCAAAGTTTATAAGCGTGTGGAAAGAAATTTAGATGAAGTTGATGAAAACCAGTGGAAATTATGGGTCCCTGAGGGTATAACCTCCAGTTTGATAGCCCGAGCCCACGACTCTAAAACTGCAGCCCATGGTGGCGCAACAAAAACGCTTTATAGGCTGCGAAAATTTTTCTTTTGGCCACGAATGACCATTCAAGTCAGAAATTATGTGCGAGAATGTAGTACGTGTAAAGAAACAAAATCTGAAAATTGTATTTTGAGACCAAACATGGGTGCAGAAGTTGTTACTGTTAGGCCTTTTCAGAAGCTATATATCGATTTCTTGGGAAAGTACCCGCGATCGAAAAGAGGCCATGCATACGTATTCATAGTCGTCGATCATTTTTCTAAATTTATCTTTTTGAAGGCAATGAAAGAAGCAACCACTACTAATGTTGTAGATTTTCTCGTTAACGATATTTTTCATAAATTTGGCACACCAGAAATAATACAGTGACAATGGTAAGCAATTCATAGCGAAAGATTTTCAGTCCATGATTGATGCTTATAAAATTAAGCATATAAAAAACGCGTATCATGCCCCGCAAGCAAATGCTTCGGAGCGTGTTAACCAATCAGTGTTGGCAGCCATACGAGCATATCTAGAAAATGACCATAGAGATTGGGATTTATTCCTATCAGAAATTGAATGCGCGCTGAGGAGCTCCATTCATGAGTCCACAGGTGTCAGTCCGTATTTCGCTTTATTTGGCCAACATATGTACACGCATGGATATGACTATGAGCTTGCAAAGAAATTGAGTTCCATAGAAGACGCGGAAATTGAAACTTATAAAAGGTCTGATAAGTTGCAGTTGTTACGGGAAAATATTAAAAATAATCTTCATAAGGCATATGAAAAAAGTTCGAGGCAATATAATAAGCGGGCCAGAGAAATTACATTTACTCCTGGACAGGAGATATACAAAAGAAATTTTGTCCTAAAAGACTTTAAACGCAATATAAACGCGAAATCCTGCAGAAATCGTAAGATCTATTGGTAAAAATATCTATGAAATTGAAAATCTTCAAGGTAAATCTTTAGGCATGTTTCATGCAAAAGACTTGAAGCAGTGAAAAGCTCGATATATTTATTTATTTTTTTTGCATTTGTCTGATAGTAATTTCAGCAACATAAAATTTTTTTTTATGTGTACTAATTTCTCATGGCTAAATCATCAACGTACTTATTTTTTTTGTGTTTCCGCCATATAACATATTAAAGTTCCTTTTTCCTATGATATAGTAGCGATATTTTCGTGCTAACCACTTACATAGCTCGATTGAATTGAGTTAAATGTACGCATTTTCTTAGCCCGGCTGAATCTGTAGAAGAGACTCTTTTCAGGGTGTGGGTGTTCCCCGCGTTGGGCTATTTAACCTTGATCGAATATCTTAAACCTAAACTAGAGATAAAAAAAATATATATATGTATTCTTCAAAGCTAAGTAATTACCGAACACACTTTAATTTTTCCTTTCGTCGCCAGGCCTTGAAAGTAAAAAGTTTTGTAGCGTGTGTCTCTAGATCGAATTTCGAAAACTTCTCATTTTGAATCCATACGATTCATGTTTGAATATACATTGCATATCTAAAATGTTATGCATCGTAAAATATCTTTTTGAGCTTATCCAAAGCTTTCATATGCGTTATCTCATTTGTTGTTGTTGTTGCAATTATACGATTTACTTAAAATATGTTTATGCGTATGTGTGCATGTACGTATGTACAAACATAATTGCAAAAAAATCAGAAATTATTCTTAAAACAAAATTGCCTAAGATCAATGTAAAACATTTGCGTTTCTATTGGAAACAAAGCAATAAAACTTGGTTGTACATACATACATACATACATACATACGCGTACTAAAAAAAAAAAGAGGTAGACAAGTTGAGTAGTGGTACTTCTTGTAAAATTGCAACAACACCCACAATAGAAAATTAGAAAATTGCAGACCAAAACAGAAGATGCAATTAGAGTAAAAAAAAAAGCGTTTATGATATGCGCAGACACATTTTTGGAAAAAGAAGTGTGTGTGTGATCTTTTCTGTGCTCCTGGTATTGCATCGTTAGGATAGAGGACTTAGGTATCTTATAGATAGGGTTTGATTGAACTGAGAACCGATTTAATTAGTGGCATAGGCTGAATAATTTGTTTCTATTTAGTAGTACCAACAATTTATATAGGTAATATAGGAATTTCAAGGTTTCGTATCTAAGGACGTTGAACCAGGAAGAACCTTCATCAGATATGAATATAAACTGTTAAGCCGTAGTTATTTTTTTTTTAAAGATCTTAAAAAGGAAAATTGTTGCATGCTTTTCTAAGTCGCAGAAAACAAATTCAAGGTTTCATATCTAAGGACATTCACCCTGTAGAATGGTTTCGCAAATCGTACGATTTTTAAAATTTTCAGCGCTACCAACTGAAATCATCGTTAATCATTTGTGTAGCCAAAAGAAGTAACGAGGTATAGGAAATAGAAAAATAGAGTCAGTCAGTTTTTAGTTGCACGTAACGTCGGGTTGGAGAGTTAAAAGTAAATTGTCGAATCGGGATAAAAAGTAAGAAGTCGGTCGATCTTGCGCGCGATCCGTGAATTAAATAAATAAAAAAAAAGGATACGCGGTAAAACAATTATTATTATCCAAAGGACGTACAAAAATTAAAACTTTAAATCAAAGTCGTCCAGTTTTTATTTTGGAAAATATTAATATATTTAAATTTCGATTCGTATCCTGTGCGCAATCCTACGAGTGAAAAGGATACGCGATAAAACGAACAATTGTTTTATAAGGACGTTAAAAATTTAAACTTTAAATTAAAGTCGTCCAGTTTGTTTTTATAATTTATGTTTTGAGAAATATTAAGAAGTTAAAATTCGAGCGATTCGTGTCCTGTGTGCGATCCTTCAAATAAATAAATGAAAATAAAAGGATACGCGAAAGAACAAAAAAAAAAAAAGGTCCACGATTTTTAAAGTTTTAAAAAAAAAATTAAAAACGTGAAATACGTGAAACGATATAACGAATCGCGAATTCGAAAATTTTTCAAATAAAGTTCGTATTTCGTAAATTAACAAACAAAAAAAAAATAATTCTAAATAAAAGTGCCAACCCGGTAGTGCAAAAAGAAAGGACGAAAGGATGTAAAATATAATAGTTATTATATTGTCCTTAAAAAAACGAAACAAAAAAAAAATATATAAAGGAAGTTAAGAAAATTATTGTCCTTTAAGAAACTAAAGTGCTTAAGCAAAAGATACCATTTGGTACAAAAAAAAAAAAAAAAAACTTCAAAATCATCGGAGAAAGAAGTTTTAATGGTGCTGCTTTTCATCGATGGACGATTGCTGAAGAAGGAGTTTAAGAAGCCGAAGGATTTCATGCAAAATTGCGGCTCCAGCTAAGTGCCTTATTTATATTAGGAAATATTATATGTTGATTTTGAAAATATTTTTATTTAAAAAAAAAAATCTATAAAAAAAAAATAAGAGAATATTTTTTTTGTGATATAAAAAAAAACGAATTAGGATAATAGTGTTAGTGATTTTTTTTGTAGGTGAACTTATGTAAAACCTTTATTATCCTTTGGGGTCATAAATCTTAATCGTGATTTTTTTTACCTATTTAAATTCCCCCTCTAATGAGCTCGTTCGAGGTAGGCAGGTATTAAATCTAATTTTTTCTTTCAGAACGTAAAAATTTTTAAAAATAATCGAAACATAGACGAGGCATGAACGCCCGATTAAAAAAGATCCCATAAGGTAGTGTAGGTTAATTTTCGTTGTGTTAGTTAATTGTAGAAAAACTACAAAGATTTAACTTTAATATTTCGTTATATTTAAGATTTAGATAAGAGGTTTTTCAGTTTTTTGTTTGAATTTTGTCGTTCTGTTTAATTCTTGATTATTATGAAATAGTTTTTTTTCTTAAAAATTAAGGACATTTTTTTTTTGTTAATCATAACAAAAATTAAATTTTGTTTAAAAATTAAATTAAATTTTTCGCTTGTTAGGAAAAAAACATTCGATGTAAAAAGAAAGTATGAAAATTGTTTTTTTTTTTTTTTTTTGTTCAATCATTTATATAATAAAACTTAATGTTTATGAACAGCAAAGCTGAAAATTATAGCTTGTTCTTCTTTTGGTTACTCTTGGAAGATTTCAGGTTTTTATGGTGGCGCTGAAATAGATTTGTCGTTACTTTTCTTTTTGTTCAGTTGGTTTTCTTTTTTTTTGAAATTTTTTCGAAAATTATTATGGCTTGCTAAGCGCATAATAAGGGGTGGCTTGAGTGGATTTTGAGGGGTAAAAATGACGTCATAGCGATAGTAAAAAAATTCGTAGATTTTTGTTATAGAGGTAATTACGTTTAAAAATGTAATTACTACGGTTGGGTAGGGACGCTATGGAGTCACAACACCAGACTCAATTGGCCAAAGTGATCGGGGCAGTCAAGCTAGGCCAAATACTTCTTTTAATAGATATCAGTTTTTTTTTTTGTCATACGGTTTATGGCTTAGTTTTGAAGTAAATTTTTTTGTCGAAAGACAGGTTTATTGTGCTCCCTCGACTGGATGCGTTGGGATGAACCATACACTGGCCTGAACGAGCTAGCTAGCCGGAAGACGCATCCGGCACGACGAAATAGGGTAGGTAACAAAAGATCGGTCAAAATGGAGAGAAGAAAACGTAAATTTCGTGAAACAATGTCAGCAGATATTCCAATGCCAACACAGCAAGAGATTCGGTTTGCTATTTTTTTTGGATTCCGACGTAAGCTCAAGCCTATGGAAATATTTAATGAATGCCAAATAGCATTTTAAGTTAATGCGCCATCCCTCGTGACTACTTCAAAGTGGTTCCGAAGATTCAAGACAGGTCATTTTTCTGTGGAGAACGAACCTCGAAAAGGCCGCCCTAAATCTTCGACTGATTATGCAAGTGAAGCACTGGTGAAGTCTAAAATTGACGAAGATCCAAGATTGACCCAGAAAATCATTGCTGAGAAACTGAGCTTGAATGCCATGGCTGTACCGCGAATATTAAAAAATAATCTTGGATACACGAAGAATTCTGCACGATGCGTTCCTAGAATTTTAAGTGATGCTCAAAAAGTGGCACGTGTGCGTTTTGCTAAGTATTTTTTTGAAAAATTCAAAAACGGAATCTCAAACTTTCAAGAAAATAGTAACAGGTGATGAAGCATGGTTTTAGAAGTACGACTCTGAAACCAAACAACAATCCATGGCATGGAGCCCAGAAAGTGCAAGTCCACCTGTTAAAGTAAAGCAAAAAAAAGTCAGCAACAAAAGTAATGATGTTTACTTCATCAGAGAGAAAGTTGTAGCTGCTATTCCTTTGGAAAAAGGTCAGACAGTTACTGCTAAATGGTATAATGAAACCTGTTTACCAGAAGTTTTCCAAAATTTATTGGGAAAACGACAAAAAAAGGAGCTACTCCGCGCACACTGCTGAAAAAACGACCGATTTTGTTGCGCTTTCAGGCATCGAAGAAATTCGTCCAGCACCTTATTCCCCAGGTCTAACGCCTTGTGACTTCTAGTTGTTTCCAAAAATAAAAAAAAATTTGAGCGGGAGGGTGTTCAACAGCAATGAGGAGATAATAAATGCGGTTAATGATGAAATTGCAAAACTCCAAAAATCCGATCTTGAAGACTGTTTTTCAAGATGGATTTATCGACTTCAAAAATGTATCAAAATAAATGGCGATTACGTTGAAAAAATACAAATAGATGAAGAATAAAGTTATAAATTTAAAAAATTAAATTTAAAAGTTTTTTCAATTCAACTAAGCGAACTTTTGTTAGGCCTCTCGTATAGCAACAAAATTTAATGAATATTTTATAAAAAGCGTTGAAGAGATAAATAAATCAATACCGGTAAATGAATATACAAGCTTAGTTGTAACCAACCATAATTGCTTTAAATTTAGAATGATAACAACACATGTTTGTAGATTCGTTTCACATTATTGGTGAAAACTTAGTTTCTATTATGAACAAAAAAAAGTAAAAAATACAAAAAAAGCAAATGAATTCATACCAATTATAGCCCGAACAGAATGCGGGCGGAACGTTTTTTTCGGTTGGAAAAATTTTGTTGATTGTTTGTATTTTATTCTCCTTCTGCTTTCGGCTAGCAGAATAATTTTTGTTTCTTAGCAACTATTTTTTTATTTATTTTTAGAAGGTCAGCTTTTTTTATTATTTACAAATTAAAAACCAAATACAAAACGGGCCTGAAAACTTTTTTAAGCATTACTTGTCACCGGGATTGTCAGTAAAAATTTTTGTGCCTTCGGGTAGTTTTCGATAGTTCAAAAAATTTTGTAATAGCAGTGAAAAATTACTCGAAACTTATATATATATATCTATTAAGGGGTGAACCATTATCAAGTTCCCAAAGGGAAAATTCGATTCCCTAACCTGTTCACATGTAGTATTGAGCGGTCGAAAAACACACTTGTCGACAGGGTTGGGCGACTCGTGTAGTCAGGGTTGGGCCACAGGGTCACTGAATTGGTTTTTCGGAACACAGAACATTAACATTACAGTTTTGGATACCCCCAGAGTTGGCACGAACGGAAAAGTAGCGAGTTCTATGGGCAAGCATGAGAAAGCAACGAGTGAAACGCACGAGGAACTATCGACTTCTTCTCGGAGTTCGACTTCTTCGTCTCATGAGTCCACCCTTTCCACGATTTTGTCATTGGTCGGGCCTCTGCAAGCGGCCGCGATAACAGTGAAATCTAATCGGGGGCGCCGCCCGATGAATAGCTCGTTCTTAACCTCCCCAGTGAACCGCGAAGAGTTACGTAAATAGCAACAGATGCGCGATGCTTCGAAAACGCCTAAAAAAGTCTGAATCGAAATAATTCAATCGCATGCATTGAATGCAAGCGAGACGTGCACTTGAAGTGTCAATCTCACAAAAAGTTACTATGTATGCCCAAATTGCGATTCAGATTAATGTTATTATGGAGATTTCTCATCGGAATTTTGTATAATCGAATAAAAAACTATAAAAAGTTTCATACATATTCATTACACACTATTTTAGTACATATTTCATCGATATTTGGTGGTGGCCCAACCCTGACTACAATGGCCCAACCCTGACTACTTTTTTTTTTTTAGTTTCGTCAATAACTCTTTTTTCCGAAATCGCAGCGAGTTGTCATAAAGGTATGTTATAGATAAAGGTCCACCCTTTTAAGTAAAACAAATAATTTGGTAGTATTCAAATATATAAAAAAGATACAAAGGAAAGTTATAAAGTGGCCCAACCCTGACGACATTCCCCTACTCACAGCTTTTTATTTGATTTTTCAAATATTTTGATTTATTTTAATTTAGGAAAATTTTAAAAACAAAATTTATAAATAATAAAATTTAGTTATTTTTATTTTTTAACATTTAGATATAGCCCAGGAAAATTAGACGCAAAAAGAGCTGCTGTGCGAAATAATTCCAAGTGAATTTTTTTCACCGGAATTATATTTATTTATGTATGGTTAGTAATGTGTAAAAAGTCCTTGAAATGCATTGTGCGCATAAAAAATTATTCAGGCTCAAAGGTCGCTAAAATCAGTTTTTTGCAAATATCTCGATAAAGCAAACTTTTACAGAAAATATGCTCCTCCTAGGAGTTAAAGGAGAATACATACATACATATTTATTTATGCATGGTTAGGAGGAGCATAGGGCCAATATGAAACATCTCCATTCGTTGCGATCCCTTGCGATGACTTTGATCTCTTGCCATGACTTTCCCGATTCTTGGATTTCCTTTTCCAGCGACCTTTTCCAGTTGGTTTTGGGTCCACCACGTGCTCTACTGCCTTGTGGATTCCACTCAAGAGCCTGGCGACAAACTTCGCTATGTGGTTTTCGGAGAGTGTGACCAATCAATCCCCATTTGCGCAGCTTGACATCGTTTGCTATAGCCCTCTGATTGCATTTTTGATGTAGCTCGGCATTTGATATAGTGCGAAGCCACCAAATCTTTAGTATACGCCTTAAGCATTTATTGACGAATGCTTGCAGCTTGTTCGTTAGTTGTTCAGTAACAAGCCATGTTCCGCACCCATATAACAAAACCGATTTAACATTCAAATCAAAAATGCGCACTTTCGTTTTGGTGGATATAACGGAAGACCATATTTTGTTCAGTTGAGCAAACGCGCCTTTTGCTTTTGCTATTCTTGAGTTGATATCCTCTTTTGCTCCACCATCCATGGAGTTAATGCTGCCTAAATACGTGAAGCTATCGACGTTTTCGTTGTCATCACTGCCAGCTCTAAACGTGATGTCATCCCTGTTTGCTTTTAACTTCATGCTTTTAGTCTTGGATACGTTGATTTTTAGGCCGGCTTTTTGTGATTCCAAGACAAGGTCTTCAATTTTGCTTTGCATATCTGAATGTTTGGACGATAAGAGGCAGATGTCGTCAGCGTAGTCGAGATCTTCCAGATGTTCGGTAAAAATCCATTGGATACCCCTTTTGGCCTTATTATTTCATTTCATTTTCATTTCATTTCGTTTATTCAGTCTTTGGATGTACAAGTTCCTTACAGACTAGAAAAAAAATTAAATAATAAATAACAGTTTTATATTATTAAGAGCTTTATCTAGGATATCATCAAGAACGATAAGGAAGAGTGATGGTGATAGTAGACACCCCTGCCGTACGCCTGAATTAGTGGTGAATGTCGGTGACAACAACCCGTTGTGTAACACACTACATACAAAGCCTTCATATTGTGCACGTACTAAGTTTATGGCCTTTGCGGCAATACCTCTTCGTTGCAGTGAAACCCAGATGTTTTCTCGGGAGACACTGTCGAAGGCAGTGCTATAGTCTACGAAGACAAGTTAAAGTGCAGCACGCCACTCGCATGATTGTTCGACAATTATTCTGAGGGTGTTGATTTGATCCACGCATGATCGGTTTCGCCGGAATCCTGCTTGCTGCTTTCGAATAGCCGAATCAAGTTTTTCGTTTACCCTGTTCAGAAGCACTTTCGTCAATACTTTTGATGGTACTGAGAGCAAGGTAATGCCTCTATAGTTTCGGCACTCGCTTAGGTCACCTTTTTTCGGCAATTTGACTAACATGCCATGTAGCCAACCTTCTGGTAAACGCTCTTCGCTCCAGATTTTGGTAAGCAGATGATGGAGAATTTTAGCTGATGTTATGGGGCATGCCTTTAGCAGTTAAGCTGTTATTTGATCCATACCGGCGGCCTTGTTGTTTTTCATGCTTTGGATAGCTGTCACTATTTCATAGATTGTAGGCGGTGGGGTTTTATTCGACACTGCGAGTCAATGCGGCAGTTGTAGTTGGAGATTCTGGTTGTGGGGATGTGGTAGACATGGGATTTAGTATATCACAAAAATACTCTTTCCATCTCTTTAGTTGGTCGTCCGCGGATGTTAAGAGATGTAAATTTTTATCTTTGATAGGACGGCTCTGTTGGTGTTTTCTGCCAGATAATCTGTGGGTGATATCGTAAAGCTGCCTAGGATTTTGAGCATTTGCAGCGCTTTCGGCTTCGCTCGTCTTCTTTTGTCTTGTCTGCACGATCGCTTGACTTCTTTATTGAGAGAGTTAAAGACCTTTTCGGCGTCGTTCTTTTGTGCTCTAGTTTTAGCATCGTCTCTCAGTTTTTTCGCTCTTCTTCATTTTTCAACAAGACCCCAGGTTTCCTCGCTCATCCAGTGCTTCTTGTTTGAGGGTCGAAATCCAAGTATTTTTTCACTGGAGTTTAAGAACGCCGCCTTAGCGGCCCTCCATGATGTTTCAATACTACCACCACAATCAAACGGAGCTGTTTTAAGTTCTTCTACGAAAGATCTGCGTATCTCGTCGTTCTTAAGCTTAAGCACTTCGAACTTTTTTGCTACAGATAGTTCGCTGGGACGTTTATTAGCGGCAAGTTTTAGTCGCGACGAGAAGATGGTGGTCTTTACTCGAACGTCCAGAAGACTCCCTCTCCATTTTCTGCTAATGCAGAAGTGGTCGATTTGATTTTCAGTGATGTTGTCGGAGACACCCTAGTAGCTTTATGGCATTTTTTGTGTGGGAATAGCGTACCCCCAACGACAAGACCGGCTGTATTGCAGGCGTCAATGAGAAGCTCTCCATTGTCGTTTCTTGCACCCAAACCATGTCTTCCAATCACGTGCTCAAGGTTAAGGTTTTTTGAGCCCTTACGGCTTGGTGTATTTTGCCTGGTTCATTAAGAGTTCGGACATTCCAAGAGCCGATGCGTGTTAGAGTTTTCATCCAAAGGATTTTAGAATTTTGACCATATTGGTTCCAGTTATAGGAGAATCATTCCTAACTATGCATGCTTCTTGCACCTCCAAATCCGATGTGCATGCTGCCGAGGCAGGTGGATTAACCACACTCTGGTGGGTACCACTTGGAGAGTTGTTTTCCATCGTTTTTCGATCCATGCTTCATTAGTATAATCTTCTCTGCAACGCCCCACGCAGTAAGTTATAAGCTTAAAGCTGGATCCGGCAAGCGCTGCAACTATAGTGGCCAAATTCACTTACAATTTCAGCCGCCCAATCTGGAACAGACGCTGACTTGGGAGCCGCCCACTTTGGGTCAGACGATTCAGGATTTCGACAAGATGCTTATTTTAAGGCGGCATCGACTCGCCTTGTCAGTGCCCGTTACGGGCCTTGTGGGTTTTTCTTTCGAGGCGCAACGCTGTCCAACGCTACACCCTTCCACACCCTGGCTGGTCACCCGCTTTTAGTCGCCTTATACGACAGGCATGCTTACCTCGGGCATATTCTGACCCCTTACCCGCAGGGGGTAAATATAAATATAATACCGGTGAAAAAACTTCACTTGGAATTTTTTCGCAGAAATATTCTAATTTTCCTGGGCTAATATTACGATTAATTTTTGAAAACGTAACCATTATAATCAAAAACTTTTAGTAACCGATTGCCACAAAATACAAAACTACTAACACTACTTTGGCTATTGACAAACTGAATTTGAGCTTTTTTTTTACTCTCTCAAAAATTTTATTTTTTTTTTTTCAAAATCTCAACGGAGATAGAAAAAACGCTGCCGAAATAACAAAATTATTTGTACTGCTTTCACAAGGCAATTTCTTATTGTTTCTCGCTCTGTCGGCAACCGATATAACGTTCCGCTCGCATTGTGTTCAGGCCATTAACATGATTTCTAATGTAGCTAAAATAATTGAAAAGATAGTAAATATGCAGCTATTAAATTTCTTTGAAGACAATAATTTAACATCGCCATACCAATCGGGATTTCGAAAAAACCATACTAGTGAGTCGCTTATAAATTTGGTAATCATGAATTGTAAAATGGCTATGAACGATAAAATAGTAATAGTTGCAGTTTGTTTTAGATTAAAAGCGAGCATTTGAAACAATTGATCGTAATATTCTTATCAAGAAACTAGAAGCTTGTGGAGTAAGAGAAAATGAGCTGGCATGGTTCAGATCATATTTGTCTGGCAGAAAACAGAGAACAAAGGCGAATGGTTTGTTATCAGATGCAATAGATGTGTTGTTAGGAGTACCACAAGACTCTGTGGTAGGTGTTCTGTTATATTTAATTTATATAAACGATATGGAGAAGGCAATTAGAATAGGAAAGTAAGCCCTTTTTGCTGATGATGCATTGGTGTACATATGTGGCGACATAGTTGAAGAATATATTAGGAGTATGAATATGGAGTTAGAAAATTTTAATTTATTCTTTAAAATAAACAAACTGATGCTTAATGTAGAGAAAACAAAATCAATGATAATAAATGGTAACTTTGAAGGCAATGTATATATAAATGGTAGTGCTATTGAAAAAACTCATGAAATTAAGTATTCAGGTGTGCTTATAGATGACAAGCTGGAATTTAAATCTCACATTGATTATATTTGCAAGAAAGTTGTGAAAAAGGTTTATTTGTTTGCTAAAATTAGACAGAAGCTATCTTTTAGTAGTGGGATCAGAAAATATAATGTAATAATAAAACCACATTTTGAGTATTTCTCGTCCATACTATTTACGGCAACAAATGAAATGAAGCTAAAGTTGCAAAGGCTTCAAAATAGAGCTATGAAGGTGATTTTTAAGCTAAATAGATATACTAATATTAAATTTATGTTAACTGCATTGAACTGGCTAAGTGTAAACCAAAGAATTATAATTAATGCATTGATTTCAGTCTGTAAAATGAAGAATAATTTGTTTCCGGAGTATTTGTCTGATAGATTAGTATATGTAGGTGATGTACAGAATTACAACTTAAGAAATATCTTTAGCTTTAGTTTAAATTAAAGTTGATTTTGTGACCTTTTTAATTGTAAAATTTGTGGATGTTCGGGCTTTAAGGTCAATTTTAAATTAAAAACTTTGTTTTAAATTTTTAATTTTTAAATTTATTTACTTCCGATACTTCGATTGCCACTGGCAATCATCCTCAGGGAAATGTAAAAAAGTAAAAATCAAAATAAAAACATTAAACACTTGTAAAACCACAGCAACTGAACAAAACAAAAAACTGCTAACAACATTAGACGACAAAAAGGTTTAAAAAATATTGCACTTAAAAGTTGTTGTCCAACCGAAGGGCGAATTAAATAGTGCAATATTTTTGATTTATTTTTCAATTTTTAAGTGCAATATTTTTTAAACCTTTCTGTCGTCTAATGTTGTTAGCAGTTTTTTGTTTTGTTCAGTTGCTGTGGTTTTACAAGTGTTTAATGTTTTTATTTTGATTTTTACTTTTTTACATTTCCCTGAGGGTGGAAATCGAAATATCGGAAGTAAATAAATTTAAAAATTAAAAATTTAAAACAAAGTTTTTAATTTAAAATTGACCATAAAGCCCGAACATCCACAAATTTTAGTTTTGTAGAACTGAGAATAGTAAAAACATGTTAATGTACAATGGATTAAAACTTTTCAATGAAATGCAGCAAAATATTGTAACAGAAAACAATTTACAGAAATTCAAGACTTTAATAATACCACATATAAGAGATAAGTTTAATTTAGTTTATAGTGGTATCTTGTAAAACACAAGGTTATTTTAACTAAATAAATTAAATAATAATAATAATTATATTAACCGAGTTATACTTGAGTGATTCAAAAAAATTAATTCGTAATTACAAAATTTTACGATTCCTTTCAAAATTTTAAAATTCTGAACACTTTTGTGAGCCACTGTAAATCGATATTACGCGACCTTAGAACGACAGGGTTCTATCTACACTCACATCACTTTCGAGAAATCTATGTTTGAATATTTCGTGTCGTATAACTTTAATGAATTGATTTTCATCACAATGTTATTAATATTACAAGCATTTGATTGTCGCGAGGATTTCATTGACACTAAAATAATTAAAATACGTTGCCTAGTTCATAAGGAATTTAAGTTTAAAAAAATCGATAGAACTTTGTTGCTAAACGATAAGGTACTTGAAATTGGGAAACAAAGTTCTAACTGCCAGATAGAACTTTGTGTTTCTGTAAGATTTTTTTTTTTTTTTCAGATAGAACTTTGTGTTTCTGTAATGTATTCTGTAAGAGAGCAGGCAAATTAGATAAAATCATGCAATTTCGTTAAACAAGCCCCGATTTTGAGCCGACATGGCTCATTCTGTTAGTAATTGGACTTAGAAAAAACCAACACTTAAGATTAATGCAGTTTTTGAAAAATGGTCGAAAAGCGGTTTTCGAAAAATTTACATACTTTCATGTATCATTTAAATCGAGTATAACTTTTTAAATAAAAATCACACGAGGCCAGTTTGTATCTCATTTTAAGAAGAAGAACAGTACTTAATGTTTCATTCAAAAGAAAAGAATAAAACAATTTTGTGCGTCTTCTAAACAACCTGAAAAATCGTGTTTTTGATAATTTTTTCAACATTTATGATAGGATATCTCCGAAACCATATAAGATATAGCAATTCTGATGCCAGATTCGGATTAAGCGTTGGCAACTTTATCGAAAATGACTATCTTTGATTCGATTTCTTCAATTTTCCAAATCCGTTTTTCGACCTTATTTCAAAAACTGCATAAATCTTAAGTATTGGTTTTTTCTAAGTCCAATTACTAACAAAATGAGCCATGTCGGCTCAAAATCGGGGCTTGTTTAACAAAATTACATGATTTTTTCTAATTTGCCTGCTCTCTTACAGAAACACAAAGTTCTATCTGGCAGTTAGAACTTTGTGAAATTAATTTTATTTTGAATATGTGTAGATAGAACCTTGTGCATCTCAATTTCATTAATTATCTCAGAAACCATACGAGATAGAAATATTTGAGTAGCGGTAATCGAAAGAGCGTGGTCTATTTAGTACGAAGCAATATATAACTCAATTTCACAAAAAATGTCAGTTAGAACCCTGTTGTTCTAAGGTCGCGATTAGCTAAACTTGACTTTATGACTCACCTCATTTTGAATTTTTTGGTATTGTACGCCATCCGAATTCTCTTTTGATCTATCCAACACTAATGCATCTTTTGCATCACCTTCCAGTTCCCAACGTCTAGGTTGTTTTACTTTTTCATTCTTTTTTTTTTCTAGAGACTTTTTAGAAGTCTTTTGCAGAAACTTCTTTCGATTTTCTAAAATAATCTCTTCATTTGACAACTGTTGATCGGATGAACCATTCACCTTCTGAATATCCTGAATATTTACTTTTTTTTTGTCACCTTTGGAATTATCCTCTATCAAAGATGAAACAGTTTTTTTTGATTTCAAAGACTCATCAAATGTCCTCATTTGCTTAGGAGGAGATTTGGCTGGCTCATATGATTTCGCTGTTTGTTGATAGTTATTATATGCTTGTTGAAAATCAAAAGAACTTTGGGGAGACAAGCTTTGTTTATAATGAGTGTCATATAATGATTGAAGTTCTACCAGATAACGGTCGGCTATAGGAAAATCTATGAATTTGGGAAAAACAGTAGCAAACACCAATTTACGTTCATTGTCTAGTTTAAGTTGTACAGCGAGGTTTTCCTGCTCAAAGTATCTCTCAGCATATTTTTCCTTGAACAATAAAAAATGTATGACTGAACAAAATACATATTGGCATAAATACCTCTAATATAACACTTCGTATTAAATTATTAATGCAAGTTGAGTAATTATGATTAAAAGGATTATCCTTCCAAAGGACAACTCCTCCTTTAGTAAAAATAACTGTATAAAAAAACATTTATCCTTAAAAAATTTCTGACACGTCAACAGACCCTATTAGATGATCAGTTTATTAGCAGTGTACACACTATCAAAATTTGTCGATTTTATTTTGATGAATTCGAATTTGTTTAGCATCACTAATTTTAAGTTTTGAGTGTACACACCATCAAATCACTCTTCAAATTTCAGTTTTGCTCTGTACGCCGATGAGGTAACATCGCAATAGCGGATGAATTCTGGCTATGAAAATTGAAGCGTCGATGAAAAACAAGGAAACTAATAAATAAAATGTAGTGGAAATACCACAAATTAAATCTTATTTGCAGAAATAAATTATTCCATCCATTGAAACAACAAATAAAAATTATTATGTTACTATTTTACAAAAGATATATACTTTTGTGCATAAAATTCTTCAGTAGCTGCATCTAAAATTACACATGTACAAGCAAATCGGCTAGGAAGTTATTTAATAATTAAATTAAATTATTTAAGCTTTCCTTCAACCACAACCTTACTTAAAATAATGAAAACAACCCTTATAATATAAGAAAAAAATCATATTCCTCTTTACTTTCATCATCCGAGCGACGTGCACTCGGTGAAATCTTGTTTTGAAATGAAAATACGCATGCAGAAAAATGTATTTGCGTTCACATATTCAAATAACTCATCAAATCACTTGTCAAATCAGCGAAAAATCAAAAATTTTTGATTTTCTTCAAAGTTTTTGAAGAAGCGTTCTCACTATCAAAAACTTATCATATCCATACAAATTTTTTTTGACGGCAAAATTGGTGATGCCAAAAAAATTCGAATTCGTCAAAAAAATTTTTGTAATTTGATAGTCTGCACACCCCAATTGATGCTGCAAACTATAGGCGTTTTTCTTTTTTCGTTCGGAGTAGAGTCTGAACTGTCAAAAAATAATTTGTGTTTCTGATTTTGTTCAGAGTGAAATCAGAGCGCGCTCTATGAGCTCAGAATGAAATGACGGAGCGTTCAGAGTAAAAGACGGAGCACATCAAAATAGACATTTGAAAGTAGAAAAATAAACAAAATAAAATAAAAACAGACTTGATTTTAGATTGTGCTGGTTATTTTGAAGTAAAATAAAATAAATGTAATAATTTATTTGAATTTTTATGCAGTTTGACCGGCTGTCGATGGAAAAATGTTCAAGTGTGTTTCATAAATTAGGGCGCTCTGAACGTGCTCTGTTCAGAGCTCTACTCTGAACAAAAAAAGAAAAACGCCTTATACATGGCGGCTGAAGCTATTACACGCTCAAAAATATTATACCATTTTTTCCCCCCAAATAGCGGGCTTTACACTACCTGAGCAGTGCTATCGTTTTAAAAAATTTTACTGAAGCGAAATTATGTAATAAGTAAAATTCGGAAATAGTGAAGTGTTAAAGCCCCTTCAGACTATGTAAGAAGTCAAATAAAAAGCTATATAACTTGTCAAATTTGGCAACTTGCATAGTGTGAGCATGTTCATATAACACAAATGAGTAGACATATGAGTAAGTATATGCCTATTTTGACATTAGGTTCGTTTCTATTTTAAAAGAGAAGACAGGAAAATCAGCTGTTTGTGTTAAGGGGACATGCGCTTTTGTAATTGAAACAAAAAACACTTTTTAAAAATTTTATTATGAAAAAACTATTATATTTATTGACAAAATTTCTTTTGGACATTGTTAGACATTGTCTAAAAAATGTGAAAATTTTTTTTTTTTATTTATAGTTTCCCTTGGCTGCTGTAGAGGGCGTCATCCAAAAGTTACTTTTTAAACGGTAGGACATGTTGTTGACCTCCTGTAACAGATTTTTGAAAAATTCAAAATGGATTTTATTCTTGAGACTCAAAACTATACAATAAGCCTCTAAAATTCATACTTTTTTATATTTTGAAGTTTTTGTATGAATATTTATGAAAAATGCGAAAAAATTGAGGGACTTACTCTCAAAAAATGCCCCTTAAAAAAAAGGGGGAGGTATTTTTTAAAACTTTCAGAGGCTTATTGTTTAATATTTTTTATGAGTAATTGAATACACTATGGTTTTTTAAAATCGGTCGAGTAGATTCGGAGAAAAATGTCCTTCCAGTTTGAAAAGTAACTTTTGGATGACGCCCCCTACACCAGCCAAGGGAAACTAAAAATAAAAAAATTAAAAATTTTTTCATATTTTTTAGACAGTATTTAACAATGTCCAAAAGAAATTTTGTCGATAAATATAATAGTTTTTTCATAATAAAATTTTTAAAAAGTGTTTTTTTGTTTTCAATTACAAAAGCGAATGTCCCCTTAAAAAGAAAACACATGAAATGAAAAGAAATTCACTTTTGTAAAGTGTTGCAAAAAATTGTTCAAAACAAGGTAATGAGGGTCAATTTTTGCAATATTTTAATTAATTTATTGGTACAATAAATATTTTTAAAAAAGAAAATCATTAGCTCCGTTATAGAACGAAACAAAAGTTAACTTTTGTTTGTGGGAAGCGGTCCCTCCGTTTGACTACAAAAAGTACTATCGCCCGACAGTTTAGTTTGTCGTGTGGACCAGATCTAAGTCGACTAAATCTTGTTTCCGTATACAAAATTTAGTCAAATGAGAGCGAAAACAAACATGGCTGATCATTTCTCCTCCAAACAAAAATAACCAAATTTTACCTAAAGAAATTCTTTAGGCAAAATTTGTTAAGTTTAACAACTGACAAAAAAGTTTATTATACGGTGGGTGCGGGCAAAAAAAATTAAGAAATCAAAATAAATAAAACGTCATAAAAATACATGAAAAATTAAACAAAAAGGAAAATAAAAACTCAATATCAATTTTCGTTTAGTGATTGTCAATTAGCTGCACGTTTTTGAAGAAACAACCACAAAATGCAGATTATCATAAAAACCCTCATCGGCAAAACCATCAACTCCACCTCCAAGAGACTTCCGATACAGTTGAAAAGAAAAAGAAGGTATCCCCTAGATCAATAACGTTTAGAGCTGGTTTACACACACGACTAAATTATCGGGCGATAATACAATTTATAGACAAGCGGAGGGACCGCTACCCACCGCTTGCCTACAAAAAGTACTATCGCCCGACAATTTAGTTTGTCGTGTGAACTAGCACTTAGTTTTCGCTGGTAAGCAATTGGAAGATGGTCGCACTCTTTCCGATCATTACATTCAAGAGGAATCGATGATGGTATCATTGAGCTTTCTTGCGAATTTTGGCACAAAAATACAATTGCGACAAAATGATGTGCCGTAAATGCTATGCCTGTTTGCATCAAAGAGCTACCAATTGCCGCAGAAGTACGGACACACCAATAACTTGTGTCGAAAGGTGAAATTGAAGTGAACGACTGGAATGATAATGGGAGTTGGCTAGGAGACAGGCCGTGTTTCTATGTATTGTATCGTTTTTTTTTTCTTGGAATGCAGTAAACCTGCAGAAAATTTTACAATAGTTTTATTGTAAAATATTTTTTTAAATTCTAAAGTAAAATAAATGTATTAAAAATTTGTTTTGCCTACATTTTCTTATAGCACAAAGTTATTTCATTTATATATTTGTTTATTTATGTTTTTTAATTTGTGAAAGTAAAAACTTAAGCCAAATTTTTTGACTAAATCTTGCTCCCGTAAATTTTGTAGTTAAATCTCTTACTGAGAGCAATTTTGCTGTTACTCTTCCAAATTATTTAACTAAAGATTTAACTCAAAATTAATCTAAAAAACTTCTGGAACGGAGCTAATTATATAATCAATATAAAGTTATCAAAATTTTGGGTAAATCAATTTGAAAGGCTGTAAGACTCTATTAATTTTCTGCATAAGTGAAGGTGTTTTAACCTTAAAAATACAAGATGAGTACTGAAGTCTGTGGGAAATGCAGGAAAAAGTTTGCTGACAACAATTGCATAGGTTGTGAAGGAGTTTGCCAGTAGTGGTTTCATCTGACTTGTGATGCTATTACAGCAGCTGATTTGAAACTTATTTAAATAATAAACAACTGAAGTGGATGTGTGGCAATTGTGACGAACGCTATGTCAATCTTGTTGATTCGTCAATGAAAAAAATCATGTTGGAAGATGTAAAAAGCTCCATTGAGCAATTGATTTCAAAAAAATTTCATGAAATCATGGAGAAGAATTGTTTAAAGCACAGACCAAGCAGACCGGAGACTCTCTTTCTCTCTTTTTTGGATACACACGCATTGCTTGTCAAAACTTCTGAGAGCGAGAGAGTGCAAGTGATACCATATGTTGAAAGTGCATGTGGAAGAAATTCCTTCTGAATTGGGGGAATTTTATTTAATTATTATGGGATATTGTAAATATATGTATAAATCAAAATTTATTGAAATAAATGACTGAAATATACTACTATTTATAATAATAAGCAAAATGATGTTATTTTTTTTAAATTTGTAGAAAAAATCGAAAGTACTTTAGTTTTGTACAGCTTTTAAGCAATATATTGAAATATTTATAGAAAAATATTTATCTTACTACATGTTTGAATTAAATTTTGAAAACAACTTTTAAAATCTATGTTTCCGTCTCCTCAAAGAGTCAATATTAAAATAATTTAAAGGTTTTTGGACGAAAAGACCGATTGAGGCGTTGCGTGCATTAACGCCCTAAGTCGACTTAGGGCGTTTTTGCGCCCATCGCTTTTTCGAAAAGCTTGGTCCTCAAATATATGTGTACTTAATTTCAACTTCCAATTACGATCACAGAATGTGGTAGAGCAATATATATATACTGTTTAAAGAGTTGCGTGCAAGAAAGGCGTAGTGCGACTTGGGGCGTTTTTGCATAAATCAGTTCGCGGTAGGAAAAAAAGGTTTTTACTCAAAACCAAGGTGCCGAGCGAAAAAATTATATATGGCAAAAAATGCTTAGAATTGTCCAAAGAGTACGTGTGATTTTATTTAGATTTTTTTTTTTAGCCAAATTTTGAAAAATTATAAAATGTTCGAAAAAATTCACACATATTTTTTGGACGATTCCAAGCATTTTCTGCGTGATATACTTTTTTGTCATAAGGTACCTTGCTTTTGAATTAAATCCATTTTTCCAGCTGGGTAAAAAAATTGCTATGTTTGAGTGACCATATTTCGATAAATTTGTAGCCTAAGAAATTTTTCAATAAAGCATTTTAAAGGAAACTTTATCTCCTTATTTTTTATTAAATTTTGTCTTTTCCTATCTTTGATCTAAAATAAGTTATAGTCAAAAGAGTAAAAAAAGACAAGAATTCGAAAATTTTTTTTGATTTCAATATTCTATAAATTCATTAAAATCCATAGCGCCACTTTTGTGCAATATTGAATCAAAATATTCAAGCCTTTAAAAGTGGGTGTGACACTCTTGCCATCCCATCCACATTTCGCTATTTATAATCAGCATTTGTATACCAAACTGAGCCACCATTAGCGAAATATTGCCCAATAAATTCTAATTTTAAAGAATTTGCTACGCCTTTCTATGAGTATCTACAGGGTTAGAATTTATCCCAGTCTTAATATTATACTAATATAAAACATTGTAAAAATTTCGTTAAAATCTCTATAACCGTTTACAAAAAAAATATTTACCAGGTGCAAAACTTAGATGCAATGTATGCATGCATTTTATAAAATTAAAATTTTAAAGAAATAAACAAAAATGCACATTTATAAATAATTACGGTGAAAGTATATTTCATTCCCCTCATTTTAAAAAAAAAATCATTAAAATCAGAACAGTTTTGCCAGTTTCCCAAGCAAAATGCTAACGTTATCAGGTGCAAAACTTAGATGCAATGTATGCATGCATTTTATAAAATTAAAATTTTAAAGAAATAAACAAAACGCACATTTATAAATAATTGGGGTGAAAGAATATTTCATTCCCCTCATTTAAAAAAAAAAATCATTAAAATCTGAACAGTTTTGCCGGTTTCCCAAGCAAAATGCTAACGTAACTCCAGTGATAGTCAAATGGATTTATGCAAAAACGCCCTACAATTTAAGTTTTTCCTTCTTCGATAATTCTGTCAATATGCGTTAGTATTATGTGTATGCGGTAATTATTTACTCATTTTATTAGGTTTAATTGAATAAATTTGTTTTTCAAGGTTTAAATGATGGTTTGTTCTTTTTATCAGCATTTAAAAACTTTAAATTGAATTATCTCGAAATGGCTTTTTTCGACTTGGGGCGTTATTGCACGCAACGCCTCAATTCACAATGAACAAAAACTATTTCAGAGCAATTTCAGTAAATGTCAATACTATTTTGAAAACAAGGAACTTTGGAAAACAGGGATTATTAGCTTAAAAAACTCCGAGTCCATCGACAATTTTTACAAAAACAGGTATTTTTCTCCACAAATAGCATCAAAAGTTTTGTTTGCAAAAAAATGTAATCAAATTGGATTTTTGTCTTATCAGAGGGTAGTACATAACTAGTGTGTTGTTTCTGACAAAACCGTAAATTTAATCAGGCGTGTTCCGTAATCCATGTGGTTTCAATGACTTTTCATTCAAGAGGGTTTTTGATGAAAATGGTGGGTCACACGATGAAAAGTATTATAATCTTTTTTGTGGAGAATTACAGGTTCTACAAATAACATTGAGCTGTATTTTCGGAAAAGAAGCCGCTTAGGAAATATTCGATAAAATCAATTTTTTCGACTTTTTGCAGTATTTTAAGAATTTTTCCTAAACGGTTACCTTTTCGGTAATGAAAATCAACATTTGTTGTAGATCCTGTAATTTTACACATTTTAGACATTCTAATACTTTTTATCGTACGACTCACAGTTTTCATCACAAATCCTCCAAAATGAAAAGTAATTGAAATCATACGGATTTCGGAACAGAATGAACTTAAGCAAGCCCAGATAAACTGTCCACAAAAACACATCTATTGTATTATACACAGAATTTACTAACTTTGCTGAGTAAATAGTCGTTAAAGTATATTTAACTTTATTCTTTTGAAGACATGTTGTGATATTAATGGAGATTTTCATAAAAAAATCAAGATTTTGTTCCCCAAATAGTGTTTTATCCATGTTGATTGGAACATGAGAACCTCAATCTGCTGTGTTTGGCGATGTACATGACGGTGTATAAGTATTTTAATATTTGGAGGAACTTGTAATTCGTATTATGTATTCTAATTTATGTTAAATGTCAATGTATGATTAATAAATTTTGGTAATTTTCGCACTGGAAAAACAATTTCATTAAATTATGATATATATTAAAATAAAATTGATATTTTTTATCCCGACAAACGAAATAGTTTCTCAATATAGTGTTTTCGAAATCAAAATAAATTTATTTGCGGGAAAAAAACTTGGTTTTGATTTTTGCCACAATTTATCCCAAACCCACAATAAAGAAAACTAAAACAGTGGCCTAGTATGGGGAAACGCAATTTTTTCTTATGGACAAGGGTACCTGAGACGGAGACGGGTAGATTCCCAGTGGCCTCAGGGGAAGCTGAGGGTTGAAGCGGGTAGATTCCCAGTGGCCAAAGGGGAATTTGAGGGTAGAAGGGCATTATTAATTTCACCACTATTGTGTTGCATTACAACTGCTTTTTTTGATATTTCTCATGTTTGTGGTGAAATTTTAACAAATTTTAGTTTTATTCAATGTTTTTCCAATTATGCCGATTAATGCAAATTCTTAAATAAATATATGCCATTGGAATGCAAGGTGAGAATAAATTTTTAAGCAAATCATCGATTCATTTGTATTATTCGTGTTATCCTTCTATAGGTGATGAAAGCGAAGATTTCTGGAAAAATATTGGCTCAGATCCGGAAACGGTAGCAAAGCGAAAAGTTCCTCAACATGGTGTGGAAAACTTCACGTCTTTATCAAGTTGAACTTAGTATGGGCTACCTGAAGTGGGCGCAAGTTGAAATTCCCGAACAGAAGTTGGTAAAAAGTAAAAATGTTTATTTGCTCGTTTTCATGCCACGTCAAAATGCCATGCCGCTTAGTGAGGCCGAACAATTGGATTTATGATTTGGAAGCACTTGTTCAATTGGGGTATAGAATTGCTCCTTCCATAATCGAGTCCATTCTTTGTACTTTTATTTTTAAAAAAGTTTGAATTAAAATTTTACCAACACATTTTTGTCTAACCTGCAGGTGATTATGCGCGCTCTGGCATCATCCCACATTCATTGGAAAACATATTTGCACTTTAAACAAAAAATATTTATCCACATCCCTCATTGAAAATGATAAAAGCGAAAGCCACAGTTTTCGATGATATAGCAAGCGATAAGGAACTACATATTCGCAAATAAATGCTGGCTTCGTGCAGTGACATAAATGCACATGGTTACATCCAAAAGTGCATTCAAAAGGAGCATAACTTTGAAACAGCAGCTCTAGAAAATACATCCGTTTTTATTTGGATATCATTTGTGGAAATTTATAATGAGCTTGTTTATGATTTGCTAACACCACCACAACGCAGTCCATGGACTGCATTTAATGAATACGCTTCCAAGGAAAAATTTAAAAATTATGGCTAATGATGGTAAAGTTTTTATTAAAGGTCTAACTCCCATATAAGTGAAATAAAGTTTGGAAGCACTGCAGCTGTTACACTTTGGATTACAAAGAGCACTTTGGATTACAAAGAGCAAAATACGCATGTACGTCCATAAACTCAAATTCAAGTCGGTTGCATTGTGTTTTTATAGTGGATGTAACCAAATGTACAGGCTCCGTCGCTCTCGAGGTTTGTAATATCCATACGCTTTCGTTCTAGTCAAATCTTGAGAGGTGGTGCCTTGGTGCAAAAGGTCGAGAAAATCAGTTTCTTGCAAATATCTCCATGGAGATTTTTCTGAGCTAGAATATTGTGCACCAACATTTTTTTTGCAGATTTTTTCGACCTTTTGCAACCGATATCTTACGATTTTCTAGAACGAAAATTCATACCTATCTCCGTCTATATCTATCCTATCAACTCATGGAAGAACAAAAAAAATGATTTGTAACTTCTTTTCATGAAAATTGTTTAAAAATTCCAGGTTCGGAGCGTCTTGAAAAGACTGGAAACGTTGGCTCTCGCCTCAAAGAAGCTCAGCGTATTAACACCTCACTTTTGGTACTTGGACGTTCCCTAGAAGGAGCTAATACGAATATACGCAAAAAAATGCAAATGAACTGGCAGTACGAGAGTTAAAACTAACGATGTTATTACAATCGGCATTACTGGGAAAAGAAAAACTTGCAATGACTCAATAATATACAAAGACTCAAATAATTGAAGATGCTAACATGCCGGTAAGTTCTGACACATTTCCTTGCGTTAAAATTTCGTAACAGTTGCAAATTTTGAATTATTATCAGCTTTTGATTTTGCTTTGATTAAGTAGAACGTAGATTAAAAGAAAAAAAAAATCGGATTATTTGTGTAAAAGTATATTTAAGTACGTCGCAAACCCAAAATGAAATTACAAAGCTTATGAACGCAAACATTTTTCTCTTCTCTTTTTTCCCACAATTAAACAAAACAATTGTTTTTTAACACCAACTCTACAACGAAAACAACCAACTGCAACAACGATACGAATGTGTCATGATATTCACAACATAAGTGTGCAAGCTATGAAGCGAAATATGGACCACCGCTCACTTCTGAAGAATGTAAGCAGCGATTAGCGTTTGGTAAACACGATAAAAACAAAAAGGTTAGCAAAAACGCAAATAAATCTATTAAAGCCAATGAACTGTTCCTGGCGCATTCCAATTTTGATGTCAGCTTTAAATGCTGCTCAATTTATGCTTTCAGCAATTTTTAAATGCAGTTATTTGAATACGCATTAATTTAATTTGTTCTATCCATACAATGGTGCTAACATCGGTTTGGGTACAACAGCTGCACCTGCAGTCATTAGTATAGAAACCAAGGAAGATGTTAAAGACAGAGATGAAATTCGTGATGACAAAGATAGCAGTGACTTTCGTTCAAAATTTCAGAAATACTTTGCCCCACGGGAGGAAAAGCAATCATTGTCAAATCCCTAAAATCTTCTTCAGTTCTCGACCCAACGATGAAACTTTTTTTTTTAAATGCTGTAGTTCTTACTTCATTTCTTATATAATTATTCTACATTTGAATTTTTTTTTTTATCAGTTTTGCAACATGAATAGCAAGCTTAAATTATGATGAATATCAATGGTATCAATTTTGTTTGGATATACAATTTTTCTAATGCGTTCCATGTTTGTATTTAAAAAAAAATTATCGATTAGATTATTGAAATTTAGATAATTTTTAATTTTATTATGATTAAAATATCCAAAATTTTACTTTCTTAACTAAAAACACGAACAAAAATATTTGCAATTAAATATTCTTTTATTTGAACGGTTTTGCTTAGCATATTTTACTTTTATCTTTAATTGTATTTTGATCTGTGTAACATGTACTTTTTTTCCTCATTAAAAAAATATTTTTATTGTAGACTTGAGTCATCAACAAATAAAACATGTTTTATAATGTTAACTAAAAGTATAATATTTACAAAGTATTCGAACATACATATCTATAGACTAGTGCGGTTTTGCTTTATGTCCATCGACATAAAAGTTTCGAGTAGCCTTTGGCAATTCTACTTCAATGCCATCTAGTTCTTTAGTGAGTAGAATTTGATAACCAAGACGTGAAAATGGTGCCATATCAAGCAGATCATCCTCTTTATCTTCGGCTTTTGGTAATTTATCCAGATGATTGCCTTGAACATATACATGGCAGGTAGTGCAGGCCAAAGAAGCTACACAAGCGCCTTAAAATAAAATATAAATAAAAAAAATAAGTTAAAATAAATATAAAATAAGTTATTTTCGAAAATTTAAACATGACTGGTTAGAACGTTAGTTCTTCGATTCTAAGGTTTCCTGAAGATGACTATCGGAGATAATCGAAATATTGGAAGAAGAAATTTTAATAAATTTTAAATGGGATTTAAGGCAGCAAGGCTACCGACTATACGTGAGAGGGACAGCACTTAGGATTCATGTCGCCATCCGTTTTTGGAGATGTACTCTCGGTGAGCAAAATTTCTCTGCTGAATCTGAAAAGGTGGAAAGTGGATAAAGTTAAAACGTTTTTGAATGTAAAATAAATACATAATACAATTTCCACACCACCTGTGAGGTATGTATTTTGGCGCGTTACCGATTTTTTTTCTGGGTGTTCGGTTCCCCTATAGGCCTATATCACCCATTTGTATAAATGTAACCTAGTATGACAGTGAGAATGTGGTGGAGATCGTTAAGGGTCATGGATTTTTCTGGCACAAGTTAGGGATTTTATTTACGCTATGCTTAATGCGACGTGTAGTTAATGAAAAAAAATAAAAAAATAATAGAAGTATTGAAAGAAACCTTTAAAAAAAACTTCTGGGGGCAAAACAGTTTCAGGAAAAAAAAAAAAATTTGTAAGAATAAAAAAAATAATAATGTAAGCATAAAAATTATTGGGCCAAAAAAAAAAATTAATTTCTGATAAAAATTAGGAAACTTTTGACTGTTTTTCGAGAGACACCCAACTACACCGCATGGCTGCCCTGCTCTCACAAGATACCAAACCTTTCGTCGAATGCCTCCCTAGTCAAAGGCCCAAAATGTGTAAAAAATATGTTATGTATTATGTAAAAAAAAAGTTTATGATTAATTAAAAGTAACAAATAAAAAAAGGATATGATGTGTTGACCTTTTTTCAAGAGACACCCAACTACACCGCTTGGCTGCCCTGCTCTCACAAGATACCAAACCTTTCGTCGAATGCCTCCCTAGTCAAAGGCCCAAAATGTGTAAAAATTATGCTATGTATTATGTAAAAAAAAAAGTTTATGATTAATTAAACGTAACAAAAAAAAAAAAAGGATATGATGTGTTGACCTTTTTTCAAGAGACACCCAACTACACCGCTTGGCTGCCCCGCTCTCGCAAGATACCAAACCTTTCATCGAATGCCTCCCTAGTTAAAGGCCCAAAATATGTAAATATAATATGTAAAAAAAAAAAAAATTAATGTTTATGAGGCGCGCAATACTTAATTTTTAATGGGAACGACCGATATATCGCGATTGAAAAATTTTGTAATAAAATAAAAGCGTATCCTTATAAAAAATGTTAACAGGAGATCGCCACTTATGTTACCGCAGCAAACGTATGACGGTATATCCTTCAGCTTGTCGAACATATATTGTCCTACGCCAATTCTATGACAAGCTTCATCAAAATGCGTCAGAAATGCTTCATTTAATTTCTGGACGTAAGAAACAAATGCTTGTGGAGGTTGGACTAGGTTACAATTTTCAAATTGTTTTTCAGTCGTAAAAAGAAACTCTTCTGAAACGGTTTCGTTTCCAAAATATGGTAAGGGTAAAAGGCATTTGTGCAGTTTATACATTTTTCGATATAACCAACCACAAACATAATGGAACGCATTTTCTTTAAGGAATTCCACTTCGTTGATATCAATATCTATTTCAACAGTTTGGAGAAAAGGGTGCTCAAGTCTTGGCAAGCTTTGGTCATGTTGCCATATTTTCAATTATATTACGAGAGTAATAAATTTCAAATAATATTGTAGATATAATATATTCTAGCACTATTTAACACATTTTTCTACAATTTTGAAATAAATATTAAACAATTTCTCATATTTTAAATTTTTAATTCCCAAATTTAGGCAAGAATATATCCTAAGTGGTACACTCCCAAGGTGAACTTAAAATTTTACTCACACTACCAAATATTTTTCGCGCCAAAAGTCTTTTCCCTCAGAAGAAGAACAAGAGTTTCCGGTCTGGTTTGTCTGTGGTTTAAAGTGTAGCCAAAATGATGTAAATTTGACTCCAGGCATGAGTCAATTCGGCAGAAATAGTTTGGTTGCTGGTAATACTGTTTCTTCGCCTGCATGTACTGATGGTGAGAGTGCCGCAGCGTCTGGTAGTGTTGGGTGTGTTGTTGGTGCTGCCGTTGGTATGTCGAATGTTAATAATTCGACCGCTGAAATTGCTGTTGGTAATAATATTTGTTCAGAGTTAAAAACATTTCACATTTTTACTAGTTTTAAATTCACAGTTCATGTAATTCAATTTGTCATCAATTTCACAATATTGTAAAATTAAATTAAAAACAATTTTTTAATAATTCAGCATAAAAACAAATTATTCATTGTTTATGCTAAGTTGCTGTTATTACTGTAATTACTAACACACGCTTTAAATTATTTAATTCCTGGTTGCTTAGTTAGCAATATTTATGATAAATTTTCCGTTGTACTAATTTATATTTTTTGTTGATATTTTGTAATATTTTGCTAAGCATTTTTAATTGTATATAAAGTCAAATATTTTAATCAATAAACCAGAAGCAAATGAACTTCAAAACTCTCATGTTTTAATCAATTTTTCCTCACTACCTACACGTTCCATATTGGCCCTATGCTCCTCCTAGGAGTTAAAGGAGAATACATACATACATACTTACACGGTATATTCAGGATAAAGTGCTTGAATATATCAATCTTCAATTTTACAAAAGAACACTAGTTTGGGTTTATGTGCTCAAACTAGAAATACACAAACATTAAGTAGTTTAAGTTTACGTGCTTAAACTACAATCAACACACAAACGATATTAATATTGATGAGTCTTGTTCCGCTGCTGGTGATTTGGGTGATAATAAACCTAATGCAAACATTGGTTGCAATAATAATGTGCTAATTGAGGTTAGTCATCGTCTGTGCTCATCTAATGTGTTGCTGTCTAATGATAATGTATTGGCTGATCAGTTATGTGCTCTTATAAAAGGTTTAAATGAGTCTTCATAAGTAACTGTTTCTTACATTCCGCCCAGCAGTTCGCTGAATGTTTACAAGCTGCACGTTGATAATATTTCGGCTGTTGCTGCTGTGGCTTCAGCAACGAATAGTCACTTGATGGTAACTGGAGATTTTAACATGCCTAGAGTAAACTGGATTGAATCTCATGATCTTCATTATCTTTCTCTAACTAATGTTTCTAATGCGGTTGATATGTTTGTTATTAATAATTTTTTGATTCTTGGTCTCAATAAAATTAATAATTGTTTGAACTTATTACATAGATTATTAGATTTAGTTTTTATATCTTCTAATTTTTAAATTACCTGCCCAAACCTAGTTCGTGCAACCTAGAGAGTTTGCGCATACTTTTTATATCGCGTCCACACGACACAGGAAAGTCTGTGCAGTTTTCAGTGTACTTAATTTTCATTGAAACATGACGTCTAGCAAACATTTTATTTTCATTTGAATTGTTTTTTCTTTTGTATATTTTCCAAAATAAATCAAAAAACGCATAATTTTTATGACAGAGCTATCACATGCATTTGAAGACTGCAATTTAAGCGACAGATTGAAGGCACGGCCTGTACGCCGTCCACACGTTCCAACTTGCCTGCGCAAGCTTAGTTTGCACAAAAAAATCTTTGGAAAGTCAAAGAAAGCACAGGCCGCACTTTTGAACTGTGCAAATTTGACTTTTACCGTCCACACGTACAGACTTACCTGCACAAACCAGTTTGCGCAGGTAAGTATTGAGGTAAAACTGTGCGTGTGGACGGCTCTTAACGCTCAAATTTAAGTATGGTAGTGAGTGATTTTGGTTTTGACTAAAGCTTAATGAGAGCTTGAAGAGTAGGTTTTAATTTTGTAACGTGGACTAAACCAATTAACTTAAGCCAAATTGTTATTGTTTTTATCAAAGACTCTTGTTTTTAGTTTTAAAATAAAAATTACTATGAAAAAATTAAAAAAAAAGCCAAAGCCCACTTCCTTGTTGCTGTCGACCCATTTAAACAAATTTGTATTGTATGCTTTAATGTTTCCACTATTTTTTATTAATTTAATTCTGCTATTTCCATCAGCATATCAATTTCCATCATATAAATTTTTTCTGCTGTTGCTTTGTTTCCTCTTCGGTATACAAAGCAACACTAAATATTAGGCCTTTTTCTTATTTGTTCAGAACAGAGCGTGTGTTGTCAAAAAATAATTTGCGTTTATATTTAGTTTAGAACAATCGGAGCATAGAATGTGTGTTTCTTTTTTAGTTCAAAGTGATATTAGAGCGCGCTCTATGCGCTCAGAATAAAACAACCGAGCGTTCAGAGTAAAAGGCGGAGCATACCAAAATTGACATGTGTCGTTTTTGAGACATCCTGTTTTTCATATTTTGTACTGAGGTTTTAGATTCGCTATAACTTAAATTTCAACAATTTTAGTTATTTTTATGGAGATGAATTTTATGATTTTTTATGGGCTTTAATTCTATGTAGTGTCCTTGGCACCTTAGGGTGGTAAAAACTAATGAGTACAACTAGTCGAAAAAGAAATCTGAGATAAATGACTTCTGTGAATGAAATGTAGCCCTTGTTGAGACATTTACAACGATGTACTATACTTGATCGGACGTCAAATGGCGGATATATATATAAAAAACAAAACTACATCGAATTTAGAGGCCGAAAAGAAAATATTTTTTTCCTTAAAAATCTTTCAATATTAGCTTCTAAACTGGGTCATTCGAACTTTTTCTTTTTTTTGTATGGGGGTCGATAGTATCTAGTGCCCACGCTCTTTTCAGAGCCCTACTCTGAGCAAAAAAAGAAAAACGCTTATTGAGATCTTATAGCATAGAGCATGGTTTATAAAACAAGTAAACCAAACCAGGTCTGACATATTAATAAATAGTTTGATGGGTAGACTCATCGTGTAGAAGACCCAATCTTTTGCTATCAAACCTCTGTTTTTGTGAATAAGTTGTGTAAATTATTTTGATTTGGTAATTCTCAAACGAATTGTTTGCAAATCGGTCAAGTCATCGTTAGCTCTACTGTTTAATTTTTATATTAACATGGAATTGATAATACAAGAGAAGGTATTTGTTTGTGAAATTAACAAAAATATTTCAATATATAATTTTTAATGATTGCAGGAAGATATTTTTGATTTTAAGCTGAAGGATGCTCACAGTTCGCTGGATGAATTGGATATTGACGATTTGTATGTTCGGTATAAGGTGTGTAACTTGTCATTTTTTTAAGAAATTTTCTTTTTGCAAGTAACGGTCTGAACATTTCAGTGTAAATAGTATAGTTAATCTGAAGAAATTGTCGGCTGTCAATATTTTTTTGAAAGAATATGTAATCAAAAATGGCTGGTCGGATCTTATGTTACTTGATCGACTGATGTTGTTTTTGTTTTATTTTTTTTGCCCAAATAGGGCTTTGAAAATTATTCACAACAACAACCTCTGAGCGGATCTACTTTCGGAGATATAGCCATCGGAAGATCGGGATATATCTTTTATAAAAATCTGGCATTGTTGTTGTTTAAAGTTCCTAATTTTAAGAAAATTGATTTGGTCTATTTTTGTTTTTTTCTATAAAAATTTATTAATGATGCAATTTCAGATACATGTTGCATATCAAATGAAAGGAAATAAAATGGGCTTTCTAATTTAGTTGTTAAAATTATAGGTTAATAACACATTTTTTGGGAAAAATGCTTTTTTGGGGAAAAAAATGGGGTGAATTTTTGCAAAATTGTCATATCTCGAAAACTAGGACTCAAATTGAAAAATTTTGTGGAGCAATTATATAGTATTTTATATACCTTTCATATGACATCAATATTTTTAAAATCCATCCAGGAGTTCCCAACTTATACCGATTTTTATAAAAGATATATCCCGATCTTCCGAAGGCTATATCTCCGAAAGTAGATCCGCTCAGAGGTTGTCGTTGTTGTTGTAATTAATTCTCAGAGCCCTATTTGGGCAAAAAAAAAACAACAGTCGATCAAGTAAAATTGTTCCAAAATCGGTATAAGTTGGGAGCCCTGAAAGGATTTTAAAAATATTGGTGTCACATGAAAAGTAGGAACAATTTTACTTTATGGACTGTTGTTCCCAATTTCAAGAAAAAATTTATTTGCTCCATTTTTGTTTTTTTCTATAGAAATTTATTAATGATGCAATTTCAGATACATGTTGCATATCAAATGAAAGGAAATAAATTGGGCTTCCTAATTTAGTTATTAAAATTAGAGGTTAATAAAACCTTTTTTGGGAAAAGTTGTCATATCAAAAACTTTGACTCAAATTGAAAAATTTTGTGCATCAATTATATAGTCCGGTAAAATAATTTTCATATAACGTTAATATTTTTAAAATCGATCCAGGGTTTCCCAACTAATACCGGTTTTTATCTCCGAAAGTAGGTTCGACCGGAATTTTTTGTTGTTGTTATTAATTCCCAAAGCCTATTTGGGCAAAAAAAAAAACAACAGTTTTTAAAGGTAAATTGTTCCATTGTCTTTCTCTATCAATAACGGTCCTGCAAATTTAAATAAGAGAATGGCTATTCGGGGGGACTCGCGAACGCGAAAGCTCAATTAGCGTACGCGTAAGCTCAATTAGCGTACGCTTAAGCTCAATTAGCGTACGCGTAAGCTCCATTAGCGTACGCGAAAGAAGCTTTCGGAAAACTTACGTTCGCGAAATCCAGAGAAGTTCTTCCCCCGGGGAGCTTGGTTTAATTTAGTGTTGCAGCGCACGTTAAAAAATGTTGCTTACGCTGCGCGCAATTTGGCTAGCAAACTATGTGTTGAATATATTATAGACACGCCTGTCCTGTGGGTGATTTGAATAAAACTTTCTAGTACCCCATTTTTCTGTTAAACATCGTATTTCAACATGTTTTCAATAAAAAATTTCAAAATCCTTAGAGCACTTCGGAAATGATCGGCTAACGAACGATTTCCATGTTCCTTTAGCCGAAGCAAATAAGGATAATTCTTTTCAATTGTATTCACTAATGCATAAAAAATAATTTGGGAAAAGTAAATTGCAAAATCGTATGAACAAAAAAAGTTATTCAAGGTCAAAAGTTGTGAAAATAAATTTTTTTCAAATATTTCGCTTACGGTTGCAATTACGAATAGTGGTCGACAGTTATTTGCTGAGCATCACATCATTTGGTATGTCAAAGTACATAAAACAATCCATAATTCCTTTAGTCTAGTAAATTAACCCACTCCCTTGACCAGAGAAAAAACCACAGACCATTGAACTCCATCCTCCGTGCTTAACAGAGGCTTTGCAAAACTTTGGTTTCAATCTTTTTCCTTTTGGTCTGTGTACTCGTTTTAATTCATCCGAACCTTTGATATCATGCTTCGAACCCAAGTCCTACGAATCCAAGTACTACAAATTCAAGTATATTATGAAAGATTCGGATAGAATAAGGCGAGACCAAAAGGAAAAAATTGAAACCAAAGTTTTGCAAAGCCTCTGTTAAGCACGGAGGATGGAGTTCAATGGTCTGTGGTTTTTTCTCTGGTCAAGGGAGTGGGTTAATTCACTAGACTAAAGGAATTATGAATTGTTTTATGCACTTTGACATACCAAATGATGTGATGCTGCTTAATGCTTAATTCTGACCCCAGATTTGGATTCAGCACGTCAAAATAAATCGGAAAAGTATAGTCTGGTTTCTGGTAAAATTTTTTGTATGTTATCGTTAAATTATTTTACTCAAAAAAAAAAAAAAAAAAAAAAAAACGTGAAAAATTCATAAAAACTAGACCAAAATTCATCATACTTCTTTTAAAGAAATTTTTTTATTCAAAACTTAATAGTCTAAGATACGAATAAGGAGAGATTTGCACCCATCGTTTAATGGATGAAAATTATTTTATATGAAAGTAAATACGTTAAGAAACATATTGTGAGTGGGTTGCCATATTGAAAAGTCCATTTTGTTCAAAAAATGCACTCATCTGTTTAATGAAAAAATTATAAACCATTCGAAAGTTTAGAGCCTCTAAAATATGTTAAAGTAGGGTTGCCTATTATTTTCCTGGCAAGGCATAGGGTTGCCAGGCTTTAAAAGGTCGGCCAATACCACAAATTTGTACTCATCTGTTTAATGAAAAAATTATATATTGTATCATTCGAAAGTTTAGAGCCTCAACAATATGTTAAAGTATGTATGTATTCTCCTTTAACTCCTAGGAGGAGCATAGGGCCAATATGAAATCTCTCCATTTGTCACGATCCCTTGCGATGACTTTGATCTCTTGCCACGATTTTCCCGATTCTTGGATTTCCTTTTCCAACGACCTTTTCCAGTTGGTTTTGGGTCTACCACGTCCTCTACTGCCTTGTGGATTCCACTCAAGGGCCTGGCGACAAACTTCGCTGTGTGGTTTCCGGAGAGTGTGACCAATCCATCCCCATTTGCGCAGCTTGATCTCATTTGCTATAGCCTTCTGTTTGCATTTTTGATGTAGCTCGGCATTTGATATAGTGCGAGGCCACCAAACCTTTAGTATACGCCTTAAACATTTCTTGACGAATACTTGCAGCTTGTTCGTTAGTTGTTCAGTAACAAGCCATGTTTCGCACCCATATAACAAAACCGATTTCACATTCGAATCAAAAATGCGCACTCTCGTTTTGGTGGATATAACGGATGAAGACCATATTTTGTTCAGTTGAGCAAACGCGCCTTTTGCTTTTGCTTTTGCTATTCTTGAGTTGATATCCTCTTTTGCTCCACCATCCATGGAGATAATGCTGCCTAAATACGTGAAGCTATCGACGTTTCCGATGTCATCACTGCCAGCTTTAAACGTGATGTCATTGCTTGCGTTTAGCTTCATGCTTTTAGTCTTGGATACGTTGATTTTTCGGCCGGCCTTTTGTGATTCCAAGACAAGGTCTTCAATTTTGCTTTGCATATCTGAATGTTTGGACGATAAGAGGCAGATGTCGTCAGCGTAGCGAGGTCTTCTAGATGTTCAGTAAAGTTCCATGGGATACCCCTTTTGGCCTTATTAAGAGCTTTATCTAGGATATCATCAAGAACGATAAGGAAGAGTGATGGTGATAGTAAACACCCCTGCCGTACGCCTGAATTAGTGGTGAATGTCGGTGACAACAACCCGTTGTGTAACACACTGCATTTAAAGCCTTCATATTGTGCACATACTAAGTTTATGGCCTTTGCGGCAATACCTCTTTGTTGCAGTGACGCCCAGATGTTTTCTCGGGAGACACTGTCGAAGGCAGTGCTATAGTCAACGAAGACAAGTTGAAGTGCAGCACGCCACTCGCATGATTGTTCGACAATTATTCTGAGCGTGTTGATTTGATCCACGCATGATCTGTTTCGCCGGAATCCTGCTTGCTGTCTGTTAAAGTAGGGTTGCCTATTATTTTCCTGGCAAGGCATAGGGTTGCCAGGCTTTAAAAGATCGGTCAATACCACAAATGTGCACTATGTGTTTCAAAAAAAATATGGTTAATGAAAAAATTATGTACCAATCGAAAGTTTAAAGCCCCTACAATATGTTTACGTAGGGTTGCCTATTTTTTTCCTGGCAAGGCATAGGGTTGCCAGGCTTTAAAAGGTTAGTCAATACCACAAATTTTGCATTCATCTGTTTAATAAATAAATTTTGTGTTAAAATAAAGATAATTTCATTGCGAACACGGTGATACAGGGTTGCCTGTGAAAAACCAGTTTTAAGCCAGGGCTGCCGAGCTTTAAGAAATGAAATATTGCTACAAATGAAAATGTGCGACAGAGAGATCCGAGCGAACTATTTGGTTAGGATGTATACTTATCTTGAAAATTTTATTTGTTATATCATCAGGAGACTTAAAACAAACAAGTCAATAACACAGGTTTACAAAAAAAATAAATAAAAAATGTCATGGCGTTTTGACCAGACTATGTGTTTCCTAGGGACTTTGACGTCCTGAATCCGAATCCCGGGTCCGTTTTTTTCCAGAACGTCTGAGAAAAAATATTTCAAATATTTCGTTTAGTGATAAATTCGCTAAAATTCTAAAACTAATTTTTTATCATTGAATTCTTAAGCCCAAACTCCAATAGCGCGTCGGCAGTTACAGTGGCGCTTTTCGAAGCTGTATTTTACTGCCAGTATTTGCTGCCACTGCCAATATATCCACAATAGCGCGTCGGCAGTGGCACTGGCAGCGTTCGAATAAAAACTGTTTTCGCGAACAAACTCACAATATAAATTTTAAATTTTCACAGATTTAAATATTTTTACAAATGACATGTTTTTCTTTTATATTTTTGAAGTTCGAAAAATCGAAAACATTCGAATGAGAGGCAGTAGCAGTGAATTTAGAAATAGAGAAAAATTATACAGCGCTGTGAACTGCCGCTGCTGTATTGTAGTTACTTTCATATAAAGTAGTGCGTTCTAAAATTACAACTGTTTTCGAACACTGCCACTGCCACTGCCGACGCGCTATTGGAGTTTGGGCTTTAGTTCTTAAAAAGAATATGTGATCAAAAAGAGTATGTTGGACCTAGTTTTGCAGATATAGCCATTGGAAGATCCGGATACATCTTCTATGAAAACCACTATAAGTTGGGAACCCCTGGATGGATTTGTAAAATATTGATGTCATATGAAAAACCTATAAAAATGTTTTGAGCATATTTTCAATCGAGTTCATAGTTTTCGAGATATAAGCTTTTTTGAAATTTAGTGAAATTTTTCAATTACAACAACAAATAAATCAAAAACACCAACAGCAGCAACAACGAAAACAACAACAACAATAACAACAAAAACAAAATACCTTTCATATGACACCAATATTTTCCAAATCCATTCAGGGGTTCCCAACTTATAGTGGTTTTTATAGAAGATATATATTCTGATCTTCCGATGGCTATATCTCCGAAACTAGGTACGAGATACCCTTTTTGCTAACATATACTTTTTAAGACCTAAGAGCTCAACGATTGAAAATTAATTTCAGAATTTTAGCGAATTTATCACTAAGCGACACATGAACCCCATTTTGACCTCCATATGACCTTGAAATCTTTTTTCTCAGACGTTCTGGAAAAAAACTTACCCGGGATTCGGATTCAGGACGTCAAAGTTCCTAGAAAACACATAGTCTGGTCAAAACGCCATGACATTTTTTTTTGTAAACTTGTGTAATTTTTCAAAACATAAAAAAATGCATTTCGTAAGGATTTTGGACTATGTTTTATTATAATATCTTTTTATATTTCTAAAAATTAAAAAAATTTTCAATTACGCAACATTTTATTCTGTAGATTTATTCTTTAGATCGAAATATAATATCGCACTTACATATAAATTGAGGCTAGACATATATAGAACATTCTCGCTACTTTAACAACAATAATAATATAGAGCTAATTTTAATTGTGGAAGACCCTCGCAAGTTGTGCGACTAAGTCTCCGCCATTTAATTTAAGAATAATAAAAAAAATAAAATGATTTATGTTGACTGTATAAAAATTATACTAATTTTATGAACTTATAGTCATTATTTGCAAGAATCTAAAATTCTATGCATTTTTCAACTTAGAAAATCATTCCAACTAGGATAAGAGAAAAAAACTACTTAACATGGCTATGGTGACATATGTTTCTGTTGCCGCCACGTAACCATCATCAGACCAATTTATGTTTTTATTTAATTTATTTTAAATTAAATGAAAAAGATTATTGATAAATGCGCTACGTAGAGAGAGATTGACTTCGAAGGTTCCTAGTTCAATCCCGGCCTCAGACAAAAAGTTAAATTTTTCAATTGTTATTTCATAAATTGGTCTGATGATGGTTACTTGGCGGTAACCGAAACATATGTCACCATAGCCATGTTTAGTAGTTTTTTTCTCTAATTGTCATGATTTTCTAAGTTGAAAAATAGAATTTTAGATTCTTGCAAATAATGACTACAAGTTCATAAAATTAGTATAATTTTTATATAGTCAACATAAACCATTTTATTTATTTTTATACTCTACACCCAGGGTATATTCACTTTGTCCTTCCGTTTGTAACGCAGAGAAGGAGGCGTGGCAGGTATAGAAAAGTATATATATTCTTGATCAGCGTCACCTCCTGAGTCGATATAGCCATGTCCGTCTGTCTGGCTGGCTGGCTGGCTGGCTGGCTGTGTGTTGAAATACACTTTTTGGGAAAACTGAGCAAGATAATTCAATGAAATTTGGTACACTGCCTCCGTCGTCAAAGTTAGCTCGGGGGATTGAAAATGAGCAAAATCGGGTAACGGACACGCCTGCCGCCCATACAAAAATTATATTCAAAATGCAATTTTAGGAGTATTTTTCACGACAATGCAACCACAATTCAGATAAGTACTACGAATTGTAAGCGCAAGCTCTGATAAAAATTTGAGCGAATTCAGACAAGAGGGCGTGGCACCTCCCATATAAGCAAAAGCTTCAAAACGCTATACTGAAAGCGTTTTTTGAGATATTCGAACCAAATTTGACTCAGACACTAAGAATTATAAATGAAAGCTCTCAGCAAAAATTGGGTGAAATCAGACAAGGGGGCGTGGCACCTCCCATATAAGCAAAAGATTCAAAATGCTATACTGAAAGAGTTTTTTGAGATAATCCAACTAAATTTCACTCTGACACTAAAAACTATAAATGCAAGCTCTGAACAAAAACTGGGTGTACTCGGACAAGAGGGCGTGGCACCTCCCATATAAGCAAACTTTTCAAAATACTGCAGTGTAGGGTATTTATTTTTTGGCCAGGCCAAAATTTACACCCTTACTAGTTTTTATTACAATATTAAATTAAATGGCGGAGACTTGCCAGAGTCTTCCACAATTAAAACTAGCTCTATATTGTTACTGTTGTTAAAGTAGCGAGAATGTTCTATATATGTCTAGCCTCAATTTATATGTAAGTGCGATATTATATTTCGATCTAAAGAATAAAATGTGTAATTGAAAATTTTTTTAATTTTTAGAAATATAAAAAGATATTAATAAATAATATGTTTTAAAAAATTATTGACTTGTTTGTTTTTAGTCTCCTAATGATATAACAAATAAAATTTTTAAGATAAGTATACATCCTATCCAAATAGTTCGCTCGTATCTCTCTGTCGCAAATTTTCATTTGTGCCAATATTTCATTTCTTAAAGCTCGGCAACCCTGGCTTAAAACTGTTTTTTTCACAGGCAACCCTGTATCACCGTGTTCGCAATGAAATTATCTTTATTTTAACACAAAATTTATTTATTTAACAGATGAATGCAAAATTTGTGGTATTGACTGACCTTTTAAAGCCTGGCAACCCTATGCCTTGCCAGGAAAATAATAGGCAACCCTACTTTAATATATTGTAGAGGCTCTAAACTTTCGAATGGTATATAATTTTTTCATTAAACACATTTTTTTTTGAAACACATAGTGTACATTTGTGGTATTGACCGACCTTTTAAAGCCTGGCAACCCTATGCCTTGCCAGGAAAATAATGGGCAACCCTACTTTAACATATTGTTGAGGCTCTAAACTTTCGAATGATATATAATTTTTTCATTAAACAGATGAGTGCAAATTTGTGGTATTGGCCGACCTTTTAAAGCCTGGCAACCCTATGCCTTGCCAGGAAAATAATAGGCAACCCTACTTTAACATATTGTAGAGGCTCTAAACTTTCGAATGGTTTATAATTTTTTCATTAAACACATGAGTGCTTTTTTTTGAAAAAAATTGACTTTTCAATATGGAATGAACCATAGCCTTGCCAGGATTTTTTTAGGCAACCCACTCACAATATGTTTCTTAACGTATTTACTTTCATATAAAATAGTTTTCATCCATTAAACAGATGGGTGCAAATCTCTCCTTCGTATCTCCTACTATAAAGAATTCACACAAAATTCGCCAATTTTTTTTTTTAAGTAAAAAAATTAACGATAATTATTTCGTATATATGTATCAAATAACTTTAGTAGATCATGTAAATGTTAATAAAATAGATCCCGTTACCTTTTTCGAGCGAAAAACAGCTCGAGAGATTTCCTTAAAAACTAGTTTTTCAAAATTTGACAGTTTGTGGAAAAATATCTCCTAAACCATAGGTCCTACGAAAACAAGAGCTGGGAGTGGTTTGTAGGAAATATAATTTTCTACAAACAAATATCTATTTACTTTTTTGTGCGATTAGTCGTTCGAGAGTTATCTCAATTTAAAAAGTACAACATATAAATATCGCGAAGTTTTAAAACTTTTTAAATTGACATAGGGTAAGCTGGTGTACATTTGACACCGGGGCACATTTGACTTTGCCATTTTCGGTGTGAACACGCCTTTCGAACCAAAAACCTGAAATGCAGAATCATAACTTATTAGAGTGAAAGTAACGTAATGAACTTTGGCAGTTCTCTTTCAACTCCTCCCGCTCTAATACGCTTTTTTAACTTTTTGTGTTTTTTTTGTAATTTTCGACATCTTGTTCTAAGGGTTTTGCAAATAAAGATGTATTGTTTTTTAAAAGTAAGTATGCAAATTTGGTAGCACTAACCTTTATAATTAATAGAATAAAAGTGGTTTTTATCAAGGTCAAATAGTTTAAATTTTAAAATATTTTTAATTCTTCAAGAAATTCTGGGGCACATTTGACTTTTGCCGATGGGGCACATTTGACATTCATCCATACATATGTGTTTGTGTATTTTAAATTAAATTAGGTTTTTATTAAACCGGAAGTGGACTCTGAGGAGGTCAATTGAGTTTAAGCTACCAACTTCAACAAATGCAGCCTCAACTTCACGTTCATGCACTAAATACGTATATGACATCGACTTCTTACACCTCTATATAAATACATGCTTATTATTTGTATTTATATGAAAAAAATATATATATTAATATTTTGTTTATTATTATTATTATTTATTTAACTGCTCATAAACTTGTAGTTTGTAGCAGACATATGTACATACATGCATAAAAAAAGTTTTATAAACAAAATACCTAGTTACATTAGTGGAATCTTATGCTAAGTAATACAAATATAAATTTAGAAATTTGTTGCAAATTTGAAAAATTACGAGTTAGCTATTACATATTAAGTGTAAGTAATCTCAATCTTAAGCTATTAACGGTATAAAAAAAATAGCATTTTCATAGTATATAGGTTGACACAGCTCAGAGTCAAGAGCGGATTATTACCAAAACTAGCTAAAAGATTATTAAGATACAAATTGCGATATGTTGTATATGCAGGACATACAAAAAGGAAATGTTCAAGGGTTTCTTTCGTATTTAAATTGCAAACTTGGCACGTGCTATCTTGGTCTATACAAAACATCTGTCCACTAACACATATTCTTAGCACATATTTTGTTGACAATCGTAACTGTGCGTAGATTTTAGCCATGTAAAATTCTTTCCTATAAAAAAGATATTCTGCTGGTTTGTCTTCAAGAGACCGTAGAATATTAGAGTTTAGGGAAGAGCTGTTTGCACAAGCTAGCACATCTTGAAACTTCAAGTATCTGTCAAAGCGTTCAAAAGCAAGTTTTTTTTGGCTTATCCGATTTTCTACATCAATATTTTCCCAAAGATGGTTCATGTTAATTTTGATCAGAAAATATTTTGTTTAATGTTTTTGTGTTATTTTTGTGAGTGTCAAATGTGCCCCTGGTATTTCCGAAGTGCTCTAAGGATTTTGAAATTTGTTATTGAAAGCGTGTTTAACAGAATTCCGTAAGAAAAAATGAGGCACTCTAAAATTTTATTCAAATCACCCACAGGACAGGTGTGTAGACTGGTCCGCTGCCGAAGGCCGCCGCGAAGCCAGTGTTGGATTTTTGGGAGTTTTAAATCCTGAGCTGCGGCCACAGGCCTCCCACTTTCCCCTACTTTTATGTAAAATTACACTTCCTAATATGCACTACAGCGTATGCAACATTTCGCGCACGCTAAATTAATCTTGCGTAACGAAGGTGCGCCCCGGGAGAAATAACTTCACTGGATTTCGCGTACGCAAGTTTTTCGAAAGCTTTTTTCGCGTACGCTAATTTGAGCCTTCGCGTACGCGAGCCCCCCCGAATAGACAGACTCTTTAAATAATTACAAAATTTTTCAATCTAAGTCATTCACCCAATTTTTTTCCTAGAAATGTATTATTAACCTATGAAAGTAATAACCAAATCAGGAAGCCCAATTTATTTCCTTTCATTTGATATGCGACATGTATCAGAAATTGCTTCATTAATAAATTTTTATAGAAATAAAAAAAAAATACCTTTCATATGACACCAATAATATTAAAATCCATCCAGGGGTTCTCAACTATTACCGGACTTTATAAAAGATATATCCCCATCTTCCGATGGCTATATCTCCGAAAGTAGGTTCGACCGGAATTTTTTGTTGTTGTAATTAATTCCCAAAGCCTATTTGGACAAAAAAAAAAACAGTTTTTAAAGGTAAATTGTTCCATTGTTTTTCTCTTTCAATAACGGGCCCGCAAATTTAAAACTTGTTTACATTTTCAAATTTTACAACAGATTACGGGATTTTTGAACCCTCAATTTTTTTTTCAATCACGTCAGTATTCTTTGTTATCCTTGCTGCTAATTGCGGAAAGCGCTGTAATCAGACATATGAGCCGTTTATTTTGAAAGTGGCCTAAGTCCAAAAGTAATGTCATTCACATTATGTGCCGTACTAATCGGTTTTGTGCCCGATACTATTTCTTAAACATAACGCCTTTAATTTCACACAATGTGATAAACTTTCTGCAAATACAGAATTAAATTTTATTCGTTCTGAACAAAATGCCAGCTAATTCATATTATGACATTACTTTTGCTCCGAAATGGACATAGGTCATAAGGTTTACGGATAAATTCGGTAAAATTTTGTAACTAATATTTTTTATTAAGTTTTTGATCCTTAGAAAGTTCTTACTTCTAAGAAAGAATAGGTAATCCAAAAGTGTCGGAAAGATCTTCTTTCGGAGTCATATCCATCGGAAGATCCGGATATATCTTCTAAGAAAACTGATAATTTGGGAACCCCTAAATGGATTTTGTGTCATATGAAACATATGAATAACCTATAAAAATGTGCTTCATAATTTTTCAAGCAGATGCATAGTTTTTCAGATATGATGATTTTTCCAAAATTTCATTAAATTTTCCAAATATTACAACAAAAAATACCTACAACAACAAATACAGCAAAAACAAATACTACAACAATATTACAGCAACAACAACGTTACTTCAACAACAACAATGTTGCAACATCACTAGTGTGTAACATTTTGCAGACCATATTTTCTAAACTAATTTGAGGTCGCTGAGTCCGAAAATCGCATTTATTTTTTTCCTAGGGGCCGTTCTCGAGATAATCGACCTTTTCGATTTTTGAGGTTATAGCTCCATTTTTTCGAACATATTTTGAGAAACCCAATTTCGATCGAATAGGTTTTTACACTATTATAGAGAAAAATTCTTAAACTTCCAACAAGTGTACCAATATCTAAGGTCCGATTCAAATTGGCTGAGTTATAGCAACGAAAAGTTAATTTTTATAGTAGTTTTTTAAAACTTATTCGTGTTTAAGCCAAATTAAGCACGGTTTTTTGCCAGTAACTTATACAAATATATCTGTTATATTTTGTTATTAAACATTTCGAGCCCTAACCGCAATAATAGCGTATGCGACAAAAAGCAAATTTTACAGGAGAGAGTTTTTTTAATTTTTTTTCGAACATGCATGGCGGATTTTTTTAAAACGTTAAATGTAGTCTATATTAGACCTCATATAAATAATAGACGCGTTTTTAAATTGATTTTGTGCATATTTCACTAATTTATGGCGCATACGACATTTTCGCAGTCACTCTTGGCGAAGATTGAAATTAAAATGTGGCGCATACGTTTTTTGAAATTACATAGTTTTGCCTTTGAAGAATACATTTATTACATTTATTTAATACACAGAAAGAAATTTGTAACAATTTGAACGGTTGAAATTGTACCAACCCACAAAAACGGTCAGATTTACTGTAATATTGTTAATTTACAGTACTATTATTAAAAACTTACAAAATATCACACACACACACATCGTTTGAACTTGGTTTTACTCCGATGTAGTCCCACTCCAGGTCTTTTTTTGCAAAGTTGTTCATAGAGGTCCAAATATAGACATTTTTTTTTTAAAAATCGGTCAACTAGCTAATGGATTTTCTGAGTCGAATTCAGGTTAGCAAATGGTCTTCACATTGTTTCTGCATTAAACAAAAAAGTTTGACAGAAACTAACTAAAAACTGGGTGTGCAGTTAGTTTTCTGTTTATTTGCAGATTCAAAAATATTGTTTTTGAAAGTTTTAACTGATCGCGTTAACGAGATATTGTATTTTTAACAACTATTTTTTGAAATTTTTTTGTTAAAAAAAAAGGAACTTTCGCGTTTTTTTAGAAAATTAGCAACGGATGAAAACAAAAAAAAACATTTTCAATGTAAATTTTAATGTTGAATCCGAATCTGGTTTTAGAATTGCTAAATCTAAAATGGTTTGAGACAAATCCTAGCCTAAAGACAAATTTTCCACCCATTTTGTGAGAAGTTAAAAAAAAAATTTTTTTTTGTTTCTTTCGAGGTTATATAATAGAACAAGGAAATCCTTATCCATAAAACATTAAAAAACAACTTGAAGGCCTATTATTTTACTTCAAAACCCAGCTTAAATTATATCGATATATATTTTCTTCTTCGAATTATTCTAACCTGAAAAGGTGAAAAAAAGGAAAAATCCACGTTTTTTTGATATTTCAGCTTACGATATTTCGAAGACAAAAAAAGATATCGATATAATTCAAACTGATTTTCAAAGATAAAGACTGGGGCTTCAAGCTTCATTTTCAGTCCTTTGAGCTAACTTTTACAACGAACCCTCTTTACAAAATTTCGTCTAATTATCCAAGTTTTCCCGTGAATAATATTTCCACGGACACAAAAACATCCATCCAAACTGACGGGGATGGCTATACCGACTTAAAAGGTGATTTTGACGAGGAATATATATACTTTTCCATGCCTGCCACGCCTCCTTATCTGTTTTTTGAGGTGCTTACGTTCTTTTTGCGGTCAAAAAAAAAACATATATGGCTCTTACGACATAATTGAAAGTACGATATCTTTGTTAATACACAAAATTCAGTTTTAATATTTGGCATAAAGATGTGAATGACATTTTAGAATATATTTGCATCAAAAAAAAAATTTCGAAAAAATGTCGCATACGCTACTGTTGCGGTTAGGGCTCGATTTGCATTATACATTTGATGGGTATAGAAGCAAAGACGACAATCTCCACTTTTTGATTTTTGTAAAAACTATCAAAGTATTGTATCTCAGAAGCATGCATTTATTATATTGTATCTTTTGCGATTCAGCAAAATATAGTGAAATGAGGATGAAAATTTGGAGCGTGTCGTGTTTGTTTCAATTAAGTGGACATTGCTGGTTTTGTAATAATCGAATCGTCATGTCTTAGTCGCCAAAACCGATAAGAATGGGAATTTTTTTGTGGTTTTTGGAGGGGTGGAAAAGTGGAAAAACCAGTAAATTGTGAAAAACACTCCTTCACATAATCGTCCATAACTTTGACAATACCTGGAGACCGATCCTTGCTCGGTCAATATTCTTAACTTATTATTTTAGTCGATGTTTTTATTCATAGCTATTGTTTGTGATGAAATTCGTATCTTTTTCACCTCCAATGTTCATGCTATCAAAATGATAAATTAGCCAAGGAGAACAATAAAAATAAAAATAATAAAAAACTCGGAAAGTATCGAAAAATATCAAAAACTCCAAATTTTTTTTGGCGAATTAGAATGCCCTAAAATAAATAAATTGGATGTGCCACGCACCCGAAATATTTCGTCTTTTGTATGGGGCTGAAATATCTTATCTTCAAAGGATCATAACTCGTAAGAAAGTAAAAACCCTATTGGGAAAAATCCGAAAATATATTTTGATAAGGAAGAGTGTGGCTATTCGATGGCATTAATAAAAAATGATGAATTTTTTTTTGTACCTGAGTTATTAACCAAAATTTTTATTTTGGTAAAAAGTGGGCGTGGCAATTATTGAACAACGCCCACTTTTCGCTGTGCTTTAGATACTCATGATCCAGACCCTCATACCAAATTTCATCAAAATATGTTGTACCATTTGCGAGAAATAGCATTTAACGTATTGTGCTTATATGGACGGTTCCACGCGACTCAAACAAGCTGAGACCGAGTTTTGTGTTTTAAAAATATCCGAACAAATAAAACTGACGAGAATTGAAGTTGGAACAGAACTAAAACTTTATTTTCATTTCATTTAATTCTTAGCTTAAAATTACCATTTACCTTTACGCAACTCTAGTTCATTACATATAAAACTGCAACTCTTGCAATTTCGATTCAATGCATATAAACTGCAACTCCTGCAGTTTATTTAATTTTTATTTAATTTTGATTTCATATTATTTGGTTCACACTGTCTGTGCAATTTCCTGTTGGTTTAATATTGCTTTTGATTTGTTTTGCAATATTTCGTTTAAAATTGAATCAATATTGCTAGGTTGCACTTCTATAGTGTTATGCATATATGTAACTGCTCTCCCTTTTAGATTAGAATTCTCCTGAATTCTGTTATTTAATTTAATTTTTATATACTTTTGTTTTATAAAGAAAATGACAATTAAAATAAAAATAATTATTGTGATTATTACATTAGATCCGTGGGAGATATTTCTATGGTATTTTAAATTTTGAATATTTTTTACATTGTTTATATTTTCTTCAATTATTTCTTCGAATGAGAACTTTTTTGTGAAATTGTAATCGTTTTCATAAATATTGATATTTATAATTCTATCTTCAATTATTTCATATGAGTTCTTAAATGTGTAATCTTTGATTTTAATAGTACAATTATTGAAATGAACCAAAGTGTGTCCATTTAGGTTTATAGGTTTTTCTAGACAAGTGTGATTGACAATAAGATTTTTAGCATTTTTTACAAAAATTGTTTGATCATCTAGTTTGATTACTTCTGTAAAATTATTTCTAATTAATTGACAATTTGAACTAAAAATACAATATTAACATCTTTTTTGTTCGTTCAAATATTTATACTTTTCGTACGAAAAGGTTACATTTTGGTATTTAAATACTTTCTCTAATTTTTCATCTATTTCTTCATATTTTTCATTTGGTACTGGTACTAACATGCTTAAATTAATTTTTATAAAAGTTTTAGGAATTTTTATTGCAAAAATCAAATGGTCATTTCTAAATGTAGCTGTCCCTAATTTAATCCAACTTAACTTCTCTATATCTATACTATATTTTTCTATTTCTTCTATTGCAAGTACGTTTGGGTGTAACAGTCCGTATTTAGCTGAAGCGATATTATCCTGCATATGTTCTAATTTACTTTTTATTAATTGAACTTTAATAAGCTGGTCATAGTACATGTTTTGTTGTACTTCCTGTCCCATGAATTTACTAATTGCATTAATTTGGTTTTCTAATAAATCTCTGTCTTTCAGTATAGTGTCTTTTACCTGTTTCATTGTGTCACTAAGGTAGTTATTGATTTGTATTTGTTCGTTTAGGTTTCCCATTTCGTCTTCTAAATTTTCTTGAATAATAGTTAAATGTTTTTCTATATTTTGTCGGTCTTCTTCGTTCATTGTTCCAAATATCCATTTTGACATGCTTCCTACTATGTTAATAAGTCCTCTCTTCTGTCTATTTTGTCTCGGTAAAATTGTCTTTAGTTTATTCTGCGTATCTTTCAGTTCTGAGTAGAGTATCTGCTTATTATTAATATCTAATAGATTAACATTTTCAGTAATATTGTTCAAAATTTGTTCGATTTCTTTTAAGTTGATAATATGTAGAATTATATCCGTTTCCGTCACGATGTTTTGGCTGCCCATTTGAATTTCGGTAAACCCTTTTTGGTCGGTTATTTTGTTGAGAATTATTCCTCCGTTAATTTGTGGTATCTGTAGGATGATCGTCAACGTCAGTAGCAGTATCACTTCGGTTCTTCTTTGTGTCGTAACGCTTTATAATTTTTGATGTACCCTTCATCTCTAACTTCTTCATAATTTTCTCTTTTTAGATTCAACCTATCAATTCTTTTTCTTTTAATTTCCTCTAATATTCCTTTAATTTTTTCTTGATCAACATTTCCTTCCTGAACTTCCTTTGGCGAGCATTTTATACTTGAATGATATCTTTCATTATAATTCCTAATTGCCCTTTGAATGATTTGTTTTACCGATAAGTCCTTGTTGGTTTGATACAGTATTCTAAATTTTTCGGCTATCGTGTTGTGAAATCTTTCGATATCCGCATTGCCGGTGTGGCTATTAGGTTTTGTTAAATGAAGTTCAATTCCTTGATCTGCTAAAAATTCCTTAATTCTTAGTGCTTTGAATTCGTTATCTGCTATAATTTTATCTGGTTTTCCAATTTTAGTAATATGGTCTTCTAGCTGTTCTATTAAAGTTAGATGGTTTCTATCATTAAGTGGGTATGCAGCGCCAAATTTTGAAAATTTGTCTATTATTGTTAAAAAATGGAATTGTTTTATTACATAAGTATGTGCCAATATGAATAGCTTGATTTTATTATTTTTAATTGGATGTCTTTCATATTTTACTCGTTGGCATACTTCACATTGGTTAATTACGATTTGAATCAATTCCATAAGTTTTGGGTAATAAATTTTGTCTTTAATTTTATTGTAAGTTTCGTTAATTCCTGAATGCATACTTTCTCTTACATGGTAGAACGAAATTTGTTTAACTGTTTCAACTTCCGTTTCAATATCTTGTGCTCTTTTTACACACTTTACGAATTTAATTTGACTATCATTAGAATACATACTAATTAACTTCTGTTGAACTGTTGTAACTATGATCTGATAATTCTGAATATATTCCTATTCGTCCTTTCTTCAAATAGTTTCTAAATATCTCGCCCTTTCCCTCAAAATCGCATTCTGCAATAAAAATTATCCTATTTCCGTGTAGCCTTTTCGTTTCTTCAATTTTGTTATTAGTTAATATTATTTGTGTTTTATATTTGTTGATTATTTCGTCTTTTATTACGAAATGGTCCAACAAATTTTCCTCTGCAGAGTGTACTGTTGCCATTGTGGCATCATCCTCAATATTAAAAATCGCGTTTATTTCTTCATCTGTGGCAAAGAAATGGTTTCGATGGGAAGTACTTCTTTCCTCTCCCTCCCTTAAATTAACGTCCTCGTTAGGCTCTAACCTGCTTAAAAAATCCGCTACCTTGTTTTCTCTACCTTTCAAATATTCAATATCGAATTGATACTCCCCTAATTTTAAAAGCCATCGTTGATGTCTTGGGGACATTTCTTTGCCTTTGTATTTCGAGTGTAGGAATTTAATTGGCTGATGATCTGTATATATTTTGAATTTTGCTCCTTACAGATAAGGTCGGAAGTAATTGGTACTCCAAATTATAGCCAAAAATTCTTTGTCTGTAGCTGAATAATTCCTTTCATGATTATTTAGTGTTCTTGACGCATAGCACACAGGGTGCCCCTCTTGGGACAATACTGCTCCCAGTGCGTAATTGGATGCATCGGTCGTGAGAACGAGTTGTTTTTCAAAATCCGGATATCTTAGAATTGGATGTGTACTTATAAGTGTTTTTAATTTTTCAAAGGCCTCTATGTATGTTGGGTCCCTCAAATTGATCTTTGTATCTTTTTTCAGGTATTTTGTTATAGGCTGTGCTATTTTAGAATAATCCTTTACAAATTTCCGGTAGTATCCAGTAATACATAAAAAACTTTTAATTTGCTTCTGTGTCTTCGGTGTATCTAATTCCTCTATTACTTTAATTTTATTTGGGTTCGGTTTTATTCCTTCACTTGTTAAAATGTGCCCTAGGAAATCCGTTTCCTTTTTCATAAAATTGCATTTGTCGATTTGGATTTTTAAATTCTTTTCCTCCAATACTTTAAATATATCACTAATTGCTTTAACATGTTCTTTAAGTGTAGTACTAAAAATCAATATGTTGTCCAAGTAGACGACACATGTCCGATTAATATGATTCCTGAGAATTTCATTCATTAGCCTTTGAAACGTAGCTGGCGCATTTTTCAGCCCGAACGGCATTCGCACGAATTCATACAATTCATGAGGGGTAACGAAAGCCGTTTTTTCTCTATCCTCTTTTTTTATCATTATCTGATGATAACCTTTTGCTAGATCAATAGTGGTAAAGTATTGGGATCTACCTAATTTATCAAGGATGGAATCAATATTTGGCAATGGAAACTTATCATCGATTGTGACCTCGTTTAATTTTCTATAATCAACTACTAATCGAAACTTCTTTACTCCTGAATTGTCCATTTTTTTCGGTTCAACTATAAGAGGACTTGAGTACCTAGAACAACTTTTTGTAATGATACCTTGGTCTTTCATTTCTTTTACCTGTCGCCTCACCTCCTCCTCATGTTTGGGTGGATATCTGTTCAATTTCGAGTTTATCTGCTCATTAGTAGTGGTTTTAATTTCATGTTGAATTTCCGTGGTACTCGTAAGAATATCGCCTTCTTTGAAAAATAGACTCCCAAATCTCTTTACTATTTTGCTTACTTCAAGATACTCTTCTTCGTTCAAATGGTCAAGTTTTAATTCCTCTATGTTTAGTTTTAAAGGCTCAAGTGAGCACACTTCATTTTCAATGTATGGTTTATTTAAAAAATTAACTAATCTTTCATTTAGGATTATTGTTCTCTCCTCGAAATTTATCAAAGCATTTAAGCTGCTAAGCAAATCTGCACCGATAATAAATTGATAATTTCGATTACTAAGTTTTCTAACTTTCCATCGGAATCGACAACCTTGTGGTAGTCTTAATTCCTTTGGGGCATGAGTATGGGCGTCATAGGAGATCGTGTCCTTACCCGTTATTGTTGTGAATTGGATCGGCTCTATTTTAACTTTTTTGAATTCTATTAATTTTTCATCGATTATACTTAAGGATGCTCCCGTATCTATAAGGGCTACATACTTTTTTTCATTTATTGTTATTTGAATTTGTGGTAACTCATCCGAGGCTAATTCTGAAAAAAAACTGTATTTATTTCAGGAGAATTTTCCTGTTGTTGTTCAACTATTTCCGGAGAGTCTACCTGTTGTTGTATATTTTCTACTTCCATGGGTTCCCCCTCTCTTTGCCTAGGCTGGTTCCAGCGATTTTGGCTGGATGCTGCCTTAGGGTTTCCTGATTGAGGTTGCCTAACCTGGTTCGAATTAACTTTATTCGTTTGATTAAACTGTCCTTCATTACTAAAGTTTCTTTGCTGATTATTATTCTGATAAAACTGTTTTTGATATTGATTATTAGAATTGCCTTGTTGTTGATAATTTTGCGTGTTGGAATACGTCTGTTTGTCAAGGTTTGGTTTGGAAAAATTCGTATTTGTAAATGTCCTACTGTCTTTGGGTTTTTGATATTTTCTAAATTCAGGTCTAATACAACTGTCCTCAAAACGTCTTTTCGTCATTAGTCCTATTATTGTCCCTAAATTCCTTTCGTCATAAATTTTATCTAGCAAAGTCCCCTGAGTCATTTCCTTTATTGTATTTACTAGCAAACAGTCCGTGTTACTTAGGTCTATACAGTTATCATCCCTATAATACACTATTAACTCATCTGCTTTATACTTAATGGATTGGGCTTCTTCAGCCAATTCACTTACCGAATTTGCTTTTAGGTTACTTATCCTTCTATATATTTGATGCGGTTCCGTATCGGGCCGGTACCTAAGCCTCAATGTATGTTTTATCTGCTCCCAGTCGTCGGTGCATCTAATGTTGATTACCGCATCCTTGGCTTCTCCTTGAATCAAACGGTAAAATACAGCTCGGATTGCTGTTTTCTTTTCCTCTTCATTGTTGAGTTGTGACAGGAAATACTCCACTCCTGTGAAAAAAGAGTTGACTGTCACTTCTCCTTTTCCGGTGAATACAGGCATGTAGTTTAAATCCTTCATTATGTTTTCTTTTCGTTGATTACTAAGTTGTTGCTGCTGCTGTTGTTGCTGTTGCTGTTGCCACTGCTGCTGCTGCTGCTGTTGTACTTAATGAATTTCTTGGAATTGCTGCTGTTGCCTTTGCAACTGTTCATATGCAGCTGCTAATTGTTCTAATTGTTGGTTTTTTCTGGCTAATTCTTCTACTAAATCTACAGGTGGTAATTGAGCCTGTGCCATCGTTCTTCTTTCGTCGTACTTATGGAGTTTCTTTAATTTCTCAATTGTGGATTGAAGTTACTTACTCCTTGTTTGTTTGTTCAAATAAAAAAAATTTTTTTTTGTTTTTTATCTTTTGTGGTGATGCATTTTTTTCAAAAATGTTCACTACACAATTTAATTATTTAATCGTGGCGATTTAACTTTGATTGAAAGTTTTCTTTACATAAGTGTTCACTGCACGATTTATACTTCTTTATCGCGGCGATACACTTAGATTGGAAAAAAATTTAAAAATTTTTTTTTTTTCTTTACTTTAGTGTTCACTTCACGATTTATTGGAAGGTTGATACGAATACTAGATCCTTTTAACGAAAAAAAAATCTACCCCGACTGCGCCACTCAAACAAGCTGAGACCGAGTTTTGTGTTTTAAAAATATCCGAACAAATAAAACTGACGAGAATTGAAGTTGGAACAGAACTATAACTTTATTTTCATTTCATTTAATTCTTAGCTTAAAATTACCATTTACCTTTACGCAACTCTAGTTCATTACATATAAAACTGCAACTCTTGCAATTTCGATTCAATGCATATAAACTGCAACTCCTGCAGTTTATTTAATTTTTATTTAATTTTGATTTCATATTATTTGGTTCACACTGTCTGTGCAATTTCCTGTTGGTTTAATATTGCTTTTGATTTGTTTTGCAATATTTCGTTTAAAATTGAATCAATATTGCTAGGTTGCACTTCTATAGTGTTATGCATATATGTAACTCGCGTAACGTTAATATTTCGCCCACATTCAGATCAAAGATGCCTTATAGCAAGTAGGTTCCCCACATTTAAATTCAGAATGATTGCTCTATTAGTTCTCTCTTTATACCGTATTATATTTTTGTGGGAGAATACATACATACATACATATTTTTGTGGGCGGTGCCACGCCCTTCAACGAGTTTTCCCAATATAACGACAGATCTCATATTAATCCTTGTTTGCAGAGGTAAAATCTCCTCAATTTCTACTAAAATTGTTGGAGTCGTTTTCGAGTAATATTGAATCAAAATTTTCAAGGGTTAAAAAGTGGGAGTGGCACTTCTTCGATCCTGCCCATTTTGTTTGTTACAAGGTTTTATTAAGCAGTACCCGCCCACCAAATTTCATCCAAATACCTTGTATGGTTGGCGAGTTATGACCAAATCAAATTTAAAATTTAGGCCGATGCCACGCCCCCTGGTGGGTATTTACAAAGTTCAGACCTAGCTCATTCTTCATTGTATGCTAGAACCTAACATTATCCAAAGTTTCATTAAAATCGCTGCAGCCGTTTTCGAGTAAAATATTTGGCACAGATATACAGGGTTAGGCGCATGAACTGTTACCAACTTCAGACCGATAGATCTGGCAAACCGATAAAGGCAGCTGTGTCAAATTCTTACCAGTGACAGCTCATTATATTGTTTACAAGCCGCCAAAAGCATTTGCGTCTAAGTTTTATAAAACAAAAGTTTTCCGAAATGGATTTCAAACGTAATAGTGTGATTGCATTATATTTGGCTGAAAAATCACAACCAGCTATTGTTCGTGAGCTCAAACATCTCAAAGTGAATAAAATGTTTGTATCGTACCATAACTCTTTATAATGGTACTGGTAGCGTTGCCAAACGCTATGGTGGTGGACCAAAAAAAAAGTGCAACATCGCCTGAAATGGTGCGGAAAGTGACTTGAACGAAATCCACGTCGTAGAAATCAAATGGCCAAAGAACTGAAAATATCCCAGCGAAGCATCAGACTCATATTGCAAAATGATAACTTAAAGCCTTACAAGTTCCAAAAGTCTCACGATCTATACCAAAGCAAAAAAAAGTTAGACTTGAAAGAGCAAAGGAGTTGTTTCGCTTGCACGAACGTGGCCAATTTCCTAAAATTTTGTTCTCTGATGAGAAAAATTTCCCGATTGAGCAGTTCATAAACTTTCAAAATGATCGTGTTTACTTGATCGAACGCTCCTACGAGAATATGAGCCTACGAACGGCCACCCGAAGTAATTTCCCATCTCAAGTAATGGTATGGGCAGATGTGACCGCCGATGGACGCTCTCCAATCGATTTTATCGAGTCTGGTGTCAAAGTCAATGCGACATATTATCGGGAAAATGTGTTGGAAGCTGCTTAAGAGCCGTGGGCACGCAAACATTTCGGTCGCAGACCATGGACGTTCCAACAAGACTAAGCACCATCTCATAAAGCTCGTGTGAACCAAGAATGGTTAAAAAACCACGTTCCACATTTCATTTCGTCCACACAATGGCTCTCAAATTCGCCAGACGCAAATCCGATGGACTATTCCATCTGGGCCATCTTAGAGAGCAAGGTGAGGACTAAAAAAAAATATGCCAGTATGGATGCGCTGAAGAAAGCCATTTTACGGGAATGGGCCAAAATACCGGAAGATCATATTCGTGCAGCATGCAACTCGTTTTTTGACCGTTCGAAGGCCATAGTCAAGGCAAAATGTGGCCATATCGAGCTAAAGTATTATAGTTTTTTGATTATTTCCACACATTTTTGTCATTTTAATCAATAAAAAATAATTTCACACAAAAAGTTATGATCATTTGATTAGGCAACAGTTCATGCCACTAACCCTGTTTATATAAACAAATATACAATTTTAGCACGTATAAGAAGAGAAGATTTCTAAACCAATTTTCATGTTCAGACCATTTTTGGAAAGGTATTGAATCAAGCTATAACCCCAAGTTAAACCTTTTCGTAACTGATTAAAAATACTAATTTTAGTACTAAATTACAAAAAACGCTCCAAGACCTACTTTTTTGACCTTCTTAAATAAATTTTGTGGAAAGAAAAAGTAATAACCTTTAGATGATTTGTTTTACAGTTCAGGAGTAATGATTTTTTGAACATTTCAAAACATGAAATTGATTGTAATCAAACAAAAGCTACAATCTTTAATGGAGATTGCTGCCCTTGTTTTGATTGATAGTTATTGACCATAGTTATGTATTGGATAGGGACTTATTTGGTATTGCAAAGTTCATTGATTACAAGCTGTCATTAAATGCAACTAGATGACATTCATTCGCCTTTGCTTCTATACCCCTCATTTAAGCTACATACATCAACATTTGAATTAATATTTTTGAGACCCATTTTACAAAAAAAATGTTGATGTTTTTAAAATCAAAAGTAATTTTGGTTGTTGTAATATTGTTGTTGTTGTTTTTTTTAATATAGATGTTGTTTTAATATAGTTTTTATAATGTTGCTGTTGGTGGTGTTATTATATTTGCAAAATTTGATTAAATTTTCGAAAAATCGTCATATCTTAAAAACTTTGCATCTGATTGAAAAATTATGCATAGGTTATTAAAACACCTTTTATATGATATTTTCTAAATCCATCCAGGGGTTCCCAACTTATAGCGGTTTTCATAATAGATGTATCCGAATCTTCTGATGGCTGTATCTCCGGGACCAGATTTCGGCGATTCTTGTTTTTGTTGTTGTAATTCACTTTTAAGGCCCATTCAGGGGATAAAAAAAATAATATTTTTTCAGAATCTATCCGTAAAGGAACCATGCTCCCGGAAGACCATATTTTGTTCAGTTGAGCAAACGCGCCTTTCGCTTCTTGAGTTGATATCCTCTTTTGCTCCACCACCCATGGAGATAATGCTGCCTAATTACGTGAAGCTGTCGGCGTTTTCAATCATCACGGCCAGCTTTAAACGTGATGTCATTCCTGTTTGCGTTCAGCTTCATGCTTTTAGTCTTGGACGCGTTGATTACCAAAACGCAAAACCTTATTTGGTTCAGTTGAGCAAACGCGCCCTTCGCTTTTGCTATTCTTGAGCTTATATCCTCTTGCTCCACCATCCATGAAGATAATGCTGCCTAAATACGTGAAGGCTGTCGACTTTTTCAATGTCATCACTGCCAGCTTTAAATGTGATGTCATTCCTGTTTGCGTTCATCTTCATGCTTTTAGTCTTGGATGCGTTGATTTTTAGGCCGGCCTTAAGCCATTCCAAAACAAGGGCTTCAATCGTGTTTTGCATATCTGAGTGTTTGGACGATAGAAGGCAAATGTCGTCAGTGTAGTCGAGATCTTCAAGATGTTGGGTAAAGTTCCATTGGATACCCCTTTTGGCCTTATTAAGAGCTTTATCTAGAAAATCGTCGAGAACGATAAGGAAGAGAGATGGTGATAGTAAACAGCCTTTCCGGACGCCTGAATTAGTGGTGAATGTCGGTGAGGGTGTTGATTTGATTCACACATGATCGGTTTTGTAGGAATACTGCTTGCTGCTTTTCGCTTACTCTGTTTAGAAGCACTTTTGTCAATACTTCTGATGGTACTGAGAGCAAAATTTTGCCTCCAAAATTATGTAATCGCTATAGTCACCTTTTTTTGTCAGTTTTATTGGCCCTTCGCTTCAGATTTTTGTGAGTAGAGGATGGAGAATTTAAGCTGATGTTTTGGGGCATGCCTTTAACAGTTCAGCTGCTATTTGATCTATGCCGGCGGCTTTGTTGTTTTTCATGCCTTTGATAGCCTTTACTATTTCATCGGTTGTAGGCGGTGGTGTTTGTATTTGACTACTACTGCTAGTCCCTGCGGCGGTTGTAGTTGGTGATTCTGTTTGAGAGGATGTGGTAGACATGGGATTTAGTATATCACAAAAATACTCTTTCCATCTCTTTAGTTAGTCATTTACGGATGTAAAGAATTTCCATTTTTGTCTTTGATAGGACGGTTCTGTTGTTTTCTGCCAGATAGTCTGCGGGCAGGCCTAACGAGAGGGGGGAGGGGTAAGGGGAGGATTCCCCCCGGGCCCGAAGTTTTTTGGAGGGCCCGGACTTAAACAGAAATAAATAAAATTTGTAGTAGTTTTTTGCAAGCTTGAAAAATAGATTTTAGAGGCCCGGCATGAACACGATAAAAGCACTTGAGAAAAAGTCCGGGCCCGCATGATTATTATTTTATTTTTTTTTTTCGAAGATTAAGCACTGTCTGCTTATTTGAGCTTTTTGGTCAAATCTAATAAGGTTTTTTTGTTTGACTTAACTTACTTTCTTTTCTAAGCACTGCACTTATAGGGTAGAACGGGGTTAAATCGCCACGGGGTTAAACAACCAATTGCTTCAAATTTTTTTTAATAAAGTCGAATCGAACGACCATTGGTACAGTAGATAGTGATCTATACAACGCAACTTTGGCAAAAGGTTCCACTACCGCACATGTGTTATAACCTGAGTTCTGACGAAAGAAAGATTTTACGCGTCCTCGCCGCAATATTTTCAGTCGGCAAAAGTTCAAAATTTCACAAATCAGTGAAGTGCAGAAAGAAAGGTAAGTGTTTTCTAAGAGCAGAATTAGAAGCTGAATCCAAATCTGTAATTGGTTTTACAAAATTTAAATCTGTTAAAAAGTTATTCGCCTTAAAATAAACAAAAGCACGTGGGGTTAAATAACCAGAAGGAGAAACAGGCATTGGCGACCATGGTAAGGTCGGAAAAAAGATTTTAAAGAAATTTTCCGAGCAAAAAAACCAAGACACGGCAGCCAAAAAATATACTCGTCGATCCAAAAGAGGTCGTTCAAGAAAAGTAATATTCGTTGAGGAAAGTGACGCCAGCGATTAATGAAGCTCAAGAGAAACTTTTTCAAGTTAATTTTGTTCTTTTGTAACGTTTTGTATAATTCTGATAAAATAAAAACCCTTAAAATAACAATGTTGGTCACTTTTATTATAAAAGGAAGTTTTACCCCACCAGGTGGGGTAAAACAACCATTTCACACTTTTTGTTCAAATGCAAATACCGGATAAACTATGCGAGTTTGAAAAAAAATTGTTCGTGTGAATTTTGTAACAAAGGGTTCAACGAACCAGGAACAGTTGAAATTTTTAAATTATTATGATAAACAAAATTTTTACAAAGTACCAAACACAAAAATGGTTGTTTAACCCCGTTCTACTCTACGTATACATTATATTCCAGAATTTTTTTGTGCTTCTAAGCTTGCTTGTGATTTACGGGCCTCTAAGCTTAAGCCTTTTATGGTTAAGTTAGAAAGGCGGAGGCCTGTCACTGGAAAGTAGAGCGCCGCGGGCGAAGAAAAATCCCGAGCCCGTGCCCATCTTTACTCTCAATTATAAAAAAATAAAATTCATAAAATTAATATCCTTTTACACGTTTCATAATTTAAAACTGGAAAGTACCGAATCCTGCCTTTAGTAAAATATTAAATTTAATTCTTAAATTGAAGTATTTAAGAAAAAACAAACTAAAGAAGTTACCGGTTAGTTCTTTCTTATTCCATCTAAAACTTAAAAAGGCGATTTCCGAAATATGTAAAATTGGCACTATGAGGCAAAAACGATAAGGTTTCAAAAAAATTTTAAAATAGACTTAAAAATGGCAATCCGCGCGGCCGCTTTAACTTTCGCCGTTACTTTGAAACTACTGATCTTTTCAGAAACATTCTTAAATAAACTTTTATGGAGAGTTACAAGGCCAACATTATCTTTGAAAGAAAATAAAATTTGTTGCAGAAAAATAGGAATTTTTTCCGAAAAATTTTGACTTTTTTTTCTAGAAATTGGTTTTTTTGCAATTTTCAAAGAGCGGAATATTTGTCCGGAAAATCTTATGTTGAAGGGAATTGAATGTATATTAATGAAAAAAAAAAAAAAAAATTTAAATACATAAAATTTGAAGATTATGGAGCCTCAAAGCTAAAAAAAATATAATTTTTTAGTATTAGTATTTATTTTGTTATTTTTGTATCAAAACAGCAACAAGTTTAATTTTTAAACCGAAATCTGCTAAGAAGATATTGTTGGCCTAGATATTCTCGATACTCGATGTGAATTTATTAATATATTATAGAAATTCATTATGTGCGTTAAGTTAGCCCTTCTTTTGTGGAATTTCCCGAAAAAAAAAGTTGTGCCGGGATGTGCTCCACTTGTGCCGCGTTGTGCCGTATTGGAAATCAAAATCGGTCCAAGGGTTCACTTTTTATAGGGAGGTCCTTTTTTTTGTGCGAAGTCAGCCCTGCTTTTGTGGAATTTCCCAAAAAAAAAAAGTTGTGCCGGGGTGTGGAAATCAAAATCGGTGCAATAGTATAGATTTTATGGGGAGGTCCTACCAGGGTTAACTTCGCATACACCAAAAAAAGGACCTCTCCTTAAAATCTATACTATTGGACCGATTTTGATTTCCAATACGGCACAACGCAGCACAAGTCGAGCACAACCAGGCACAACTTTTTTTTTCGGGAAATTCTACAAAACTTCGTATTCACCAAAAAAAGGACCTCCCCACAAAATCTATACTATTGAACCGATTTTGATTTCCACACCCCGGCACAACTTTTTTTTTTGGGAAATTCCACAAAAGCAGGGCTGACTTCGCACAAAAAAAAGGACCTCCCTATAAAAAGTGAACCCTTGGACCGATTTTGATTTCCAATACGGCACAACGCGGCACAAGTGGAGCACACCCCGGCACAACTTTTTTTTTCGGGAAATTCCACAAAAGAAGGGCTAACTTAACGCACATAATGAATTTCTATAATATATTAATAAATTCACATCTATACATGCAACGTAAAAGGTGGTTACTCAAGTTACCAACTTTTTACGGGACAGTGTTTTTCCAAATCTTTTCACAACCTAAAATATTTTTATATAGGTTTACATACAAAAAAAAAGTTTAAATAGAAAAATGTTTATAACTAAAAGCTACGAGTTTTGAGTTACCAACTTTTACGTTGGACGTATCGACATATTTTTAAGAATTTTTAAATTGAACGGTTTGAGTTTTATTTAACGTTAAGCCTGTATACGTTTTTTTCGACACACTATTTAAATTCAAAATTTTTAGTGACATGGTAGAGAGGAAAAAAGGTGATTGTAATTTTTTTATGAAAATTCCATAGTATGGGAAAAAAGAAGGCTCTTGGGGCGCGTCTTAAAGATATTTATCATTAATTACTAAGTAAAATATTTACCTTTTTATACCCTACACCCAGGGTATATTCACTTTGTCCTTCCGTTTGTAACGCAGATAAGGAGGCGTGACAGATATAGAAAAGTACATATATTCTTGATCAGCGTCACCTCCTGAGTCGATATAGCCATGTCCGTCTGTCTGGCTGGCTGGCTGGCTGTGTGTTGAAAAACACTTTTTGGGAAAACTGAGCAAGATATTTCAATGAAATTTGGTACACTGCCTCCGTCACCAAAGATATCTCGGGGGATTGAAAATGAGCGAAATCGGTCAACGGACACGCCTACCGCCCATACAAAAAATATATTCAAAATGCAATTTTAGGAGTATTTTTCACGACAATGCAACCAAAATACGCATAAATACTAAGATTTGTAAGCGCAAGCTCTGAGAAAAAACTGAGCAAATTCGTACAAAATTCGTACAAGAGGGCGTTGCACCTCTCACATAAGAAAAAGCTTCAAAACGCTATACTGAAAGCGTTTTATGAGATATTAGAACCAAATTTGACTCAGACACTAAGAATCATAAATGAAAGCTCTCAACAAAAATTGGGTGAAATCGGACAAGGGGGCGTAGCACCTCCCATGTGAGCAAAAGTTTCAAAAAGTTTTTTGAGATAATCCAACCATACTTCACTCAAATACTAAAGACTATAAATGCACGCTCTAAGCTAAAACTATGTAGAGAAACTCGGACAAGAGGGTGTGGCACCTCCTATATAAGCAAAAGCTTCAAAACACTATACTGAAATCGTTTTTCACTCAGACACTAAAACCTATGAATGCAAGCTCTGAACAAAAACTGGGTAACCTCGGACAAGAGGGCGTAGCACCTCCCATATGAGCAAAATTTTAAAAATACTGCAGTGTAGGGTATTTAATATTTGGCCAGGCCAAATTTTACATCGTTACTAGTTTTTTCATATTATGCAATAGTGCGGTTATAGCAGATAAGATATAGTACTTAAGAAAAGCATTAAAACATTAAATTTAAATTATTATATAAAGACTATCATATCCCCACACTGGGCTGGAACAGTCGATAGGTGTGATGAAAGTGTCGACAAAATCTGTGAATGGGGTTTCATTTGTACTAGTTTAGTGGCCTAAAAAATGCAAACCCCGAAATCGTTGCAAAAATACATACCCCATATAAAATAAAAAAAAAAAAATGAAAAAAAGAAACACCAAAAAAATTAAAAATATTTATTTTAAATGTATTTTGCAATGCTGAATCCGAATCCGGCCTTGGAATTGCTGTATCTCATATGGTTTTTGAGATATCCTATAAGCATGCAAAAAATACCGTTTTTGCTTTATTTTGAAGCTATATAACTGGAACATAGAGCATTCATACGTAGAATCCGATACAATATATGAAAGATCTAATCTTTTCCTTTAAAACTTAATTTAAATTATGGCGATGTCTTTATTTTTCTTGGAGATATGTTAACCTAAAAAGTTAAAAAAGTGCAAAAAATTAATTTTCTCAATATATCCCACGGTGGTTTTTAAAAAATTTTAACTTTTTGCAATACCACCCGCGATTTTTTTCAGGGATAATGTTGGGGGACCCTTCTAGTATCTAAATCCACGAACCGCGAAATCGAACGTCCAGCCGTTTTTTTTTTCGACATTTTAGTTTTTTTTAACGATTTTTGAGTATGTCTCGGTGTTTATATACATATTATGTACACATATATATGTATATACGTACATATGTATATACGTACATATATATACTTTTATATGTATATATGTGTAATATATATATATATATACATACATACATACATACATACGAGGGGCCTAACAAAAGTTCGCTTAGTTGAATTGAAAAAACTTAAATTTATAACTTTATTCTTCATCTATTTGTATTTTTTCAACGTAATCGCCATTTATTTTGATACATTTTTGAAGTCGATAAATCCATCTTGAAAAACAGTCTTCAAAATCGGCAATTTCCAGTTTTACAATTTCATCAATAACCGCATTTATTATCTTCTCATTGCTGTTGAAGACTCTCCCTCTCAATTTTTTTTTTATTTTTGGAAACAACCAGAAGTTACAAGACGCCAGATCTGGGGAATAAGGTGCGGGAAGAATTTCTTCGATGCCTGAAAGCGCAATAAAATCGGTCATTTTTTCAGCAGTGTGCCCTGGAGCATTATCGTGATGTAGAAAGTAGCGGCGTAGCTCCTTTTTTTTGGTGTTTTCCAATAAATTTTGGAAGACTTCTGGTAAACAGATTTCAGAATACCACTTAGCAGTAACCGTCTGACTTTTTTCCAAAGGAATAGCAGCTACAACTTTGTCTCTGGTGAAGTAAACTGACATCATTACTTTTGTTGCTGACTTTTTTTTTGCTTTACTTTAACAGATGGACTTGCACTTCCTGGGCTCCATACCATGGATTGTTGATTGGTTTCAGGGTCGTACATCTAAAACCATGTTTCATCACCTGTTACGATTTTCTTAAAGATGTTAGACCTTCCGTTTTTAATTTTTCAAGAAAATACTTATCAAAACGCACACATGCCTCTTTTTGAGCATCATTTAAAATTCTAGGAAGTCATCGTGCAGATTTCTCCGCGTATCCAAGATCATTTTTTAATATTTGCGATACAGCCATGGCATTCAAGCCCAGTTCCTCAGCAATGATTTCCTGGGTCAATCTTGGATCTTCTTCAATTTTAGACTTAACCAGCGCTACACATTCATAATCAGTCGAAGATTTTGGGCGGCCTTCTCGAGGTTCGTCCTCCACAGAAAAATTACCTGTCTGGAATTTTCGGGACCACTTTGAAATAGTCACGAGGGATGCCGCATTAACTTCAAATGCTATTTGGCATTCATTAAATATTTCCATAGGCTTGAGCTTACGTCGAAATCCAAAAAGAATAGCAAACCGAATCTCTTGCTGCGTTGCACTGGAATATCTGCTGACATTGTTTCGCGAATTTTACGTTTTCTTCTCTCCATTTTGACCGATCTTTCTGAAAATTAAAATGATATATCGTAAGACTATAACAAATAATACGCAATTTTTTGATTTACTAAAAATGTATAACATGACACCAACTAAGCGAACTTTTGTTAGGCCCTACGTATGAAAGGTATCGTTTCCGCACCATTTATTTTTAAAAAAAATCGGTTTTTTAGTATTTGGTACAAACCATGTGTAAACGATCAAGAAATTTGTTCATGGAATCCGATTTGGCTATAAATTGGCATAAGCAATAGTTGCATAGTGGAAAAAATTACTACCAAATATTTTTTCAAAATTTAAAAAAATGGCGGAGATATGGGACTTTGAAATTTTTAGGTTAGTTTTTTTTGAAGAGCTATAACTTCGGTTGCATTTATCCAATTTTCAATTTTATGGTGTTAAATGGTTTGTCTTAAAACAGACTTTAAAGTAAAAACTAGAAAACATTTTTTTTTTTTTTATATATATAGTTTACACTGAAAAAAAAAATTTAAATTGAGTTTCCCAAAATACGTCCTTTTTAATATTTTTTATTTTTCTTGTAAAAAAAGCTACAAGTGTAACTTACCAGTCCTCCAAAAATTGGAGTGGGCGTGCCAGTGGTTCTCAAGAAAAACAATAAAATGTAGCATCTTCCCCAATTTTTCAGTACATTTTTTTAATTTAAAATTTTTATTAAAAAAAATTTTCAAATGCTGAAAATAGTTTATTGACTGTTTTTTTGCTTGTATAGTACTAATATAAGTACCAACGCACTTTTTTCAAATTCAAATTAACGTTTAATTAAAAACTTCAAATTCAAAAAAATTGTACTGAAAAATTGCGGCAAAAGCTACATTTTATTGTTTTTCTGGAGAACCACTGGGAGGCCCACTCCAATTTTTGGAGGACTGGTAAGTTACACTTGTAGCTTTTTTTACAAGAAAAATAAAAAATATTAAAAAGGACGTATTTTGGGAAACTCAATTTAAATTTTTTTTTTCAGTGTAAACTATGTATATAAAAAAAAAAATGTTTGCTAGTTTTTATTTTAAAGTCTGTTTTAAGACAAATCATTTAACACCATAAAATTGAAAATTGGATAAATGCAACCGAAGTTATAGCTCTTCAAAAAAAACTAACCTAAAAATTTCAAAGTCCCATATCTCCGCCATTTTTTTAAATTTTGAAAAAATCTTTGGTAGTAATTTTTTCCACTATGCAACTATTGCTTATGCCAATTTATAGCCAAATCGGATGCCATAAAAAAAATCTTGATCGTTTTGAAATGGTTTGTACCATTTAAGAAAAACACAAACAAAAACCGGAAACAGCAATAGTCATTCCAGATGTGATTTTTGATGCTAAATCCGAACCCGGTCTTAGAATTGCTCTATTACGTTTGAACTTTGAGATATCTTTACATAAATGTTTAAAGGACACCATTTGTATCCTATTTTTGAAGTTATATAACAAGATAAGCCAGACAGTTAATAGCCCTAGTTTTTTTCTTGAAAACTCAATCAAACCGATAACGATATCTTTTTTTTTTGTCGGAGATATCTTTACCTAAAAAGTTGAAAAAGTGCAAAAACACGATTTTTAGCTATATTGGATGTTATATGCAGGACACAAAAAATTTTTTTGTGAATTTCTATTACCAAAAGCATTTGATACTTTCTTTTGGCTTTAGATTGAGCTATCAAATGTTCATCTCCAATATTTTTCTGCAAAGTTATGTTAACTTTAAAATCACACCATGAAACTCAAAGTGAAAAATCTCGGTTTTCGGCTATATTTGAGGTTTTATACAGTACGGACGAAATTCGTCCGCTCTTTTTTACTAACCGACTCATTTGAAACCATTCTTTATCTTCAAAATGAGCTATCAAGTGGTCTCTTGTGATTGTTTACCACAAAGTTATGACCATTTAAAAATTACACTATGGAGTGAGTGCAAACTCACAGTGTACGAGTATTTCTTATATTGCTGCAACATGTCGTCTTAAAATAGTCATAACTTTTTAGAAAACAATTACAAGAGACAACTTCGTAGCTCATTTTGAAGATAAAGAATGATTTTAAATGTGTCGGTTAGTAAAAAAGAGCAGACGAATTTCGTCCGTACTGTATACAACCTCAAATAGAGCCGAAATCCGAGATTTTTCACTTTGAGTTTCATGGTGTGATTTTAAAGTTAACATAACTTTGCAGAGAAATATTGCAGATAAACATTTGATAGCTCAATTTAAGGCCAAAAGAAAGTACCATATGCTTCTGGGAATAGAAATTCACAAAAAAATTTTGTGTGTCCTGCATATAACATCCAATATACAGTAGGTCCAAGCCAAAGTCGTACACCAAACAAACTATTTTTCAATGCCCCAAAACTAAGTACGCAAAAATAATTTAAGAAATTTGAAGTACATTTTTAAAAAGCCTACTTAATCCTTCAATTTTAACAAAAAAACAAACTTGAAATTTTCCGTTATTTTTGAAAATAAATAAAAAGTAACAGAAATCAAGCATATTCAGTACCAAAGCCAAAGTCGTACACCTTAACAAAATTTTAATTTTTACATGAGTTCGGTAATTAGTATACTTTATTTTGTTTTTATTTGTCATGTTTAGTCCTTTTGGGCATCCATTGAATTAGTTTTTCACAATAGCTCGGATAATTTTTTTCCCATTATCCATGAATACCCTTTTCAGTTCAGTTTTTGAACAAATATTGTGCTGGCGAACTTTTGCGTCCAGATAATTCCACAAGATTTTAATAGCATTTATATCTGGACCCTGCGCCAGTGTTACGAATACATTGGGTCAGTAGTATTGAATCCATGATCTCATATTATAAGAAATATGTTTAAAATTGTTATCTTATTAAAAGTAGCTATTACTACATTGACCAAGATTATCCTTATATTGCAATAAATTTAGTCTCAAAATGTTCAAATACATCTTATGATCCTTACTTCTATCAACAAAATGGAGTATTCCAGGCCCAGCTGCTGTAAAAGAGCCCTAAACAATTAGTGAACCACCGTCATGTTTTACATATGGTTTAAGGTTTTTCGAACAAGGTGTTTCAGTTGGTTTTCTCCATATGTATGGTCTGCCGTCTGATCCAAAAGTATTAATCTTACTTTCATTCAAGAAAAGGACATTTTTCAAAAGAAAAAATCTTTATGGCAGTGAGTTTTAGCAAACAGCAACCGAGCTTCTTGATGCTTCTCCTTTACTAAAGAATAACGTTAGACCAAATAAAAGTAAAACATGAAGATGGTTCATTAATGGTTTGGGGCTCTTTTCAGCAGCTGGGCCTAGAATACTCCATTTTGTTGATGGAGTAAGGATCATAAGATTTATTTGAATATTTTAAGACTAAATTTATTGCAATATAAGGATAAACATGGTCAATGTAGAAATAGATACTTTTAATAAGATAACAATTTTAAACATATTTCTTACAAAATGAGCTCATGGATTCAATACAACTGACCCAATGTATTCGTAACACTGGCGCAGGGTCCAGATATAAATGCTATTAAAATCTTGTGGAATTATCTAGACTGAAAAGGGTATTCATGGATAATGGGAAAAAATTTATCCGAGCTATTGTGAAAAACTAATTCATGGATGTCAAAAGGACTAAACATGACAAATAAAAACAAAATATTGTACACTAATTACTAATTACTTTGGTACCGAATATGCTTGATTTCTGTTACTTTTTATTTATTTTCAAAAATAACGGAAAATTTCAAGTTTAGTTTTTTGTTAAAATTGAAGGATTAAATAGGCTTTTTAAAAAAGTACTTAAAATTTTGTTTTGGGGCATTGAAAAATAGTTTGTTTGGTGTACGACTTTGGCTTGGACCTACTGTAGCTAAAAATCGTGTTTTTGCACTTTTTCTACTTTTTAGGTAAAGATATCGTTATCGGTTTGATTGAGTTTTCAAGAAAAAAACTAGGGCTATTAACTGTCATACCAGATTTTGCGGCATAATATTACCTTATCTTGTTATATAACTTCAAAAATAGGAAAAAAAAAAATGGTGTCCTTTAAACATTTATGAAAGGATATCTCAAAGTTCAGACGTAATAGAGCAATTCTAAGACAGGGTTCGGATTAAGCATCAAAAATCACATCTGGAATGACATTGCTGTTTCCGGTTTTTGTTTGTGTTTTTCTTAAATACGAAAAAACCGATTTTTTTTAAATTAAATGGTGCGGAAACTATACCTTTTATATGTATGTATGTATGTATGTATTAGAGCGCCCACAAGATATATGAAATGTGCAAAGTTGTGAATTTGTTTGCTCCCCTCCATTTCCTGAAATTAGAGGCCAAAAAAATAATTTGAAATCGGTAGTGGAAAAAACCCAGCCGGTTTTCGATTAAAGGTCGAAAAATTGAATAAAAAAAGGCAAGTCGCTTTGACTGCCCGTTACTTCAAAACTATTCATTTTTTCATAATTTTTTCCAGACAACTTTTGTAGAACATGATTAGGTCAACAATGGGTGGTATTAATAAAAAATAGCAATTGCTTCAAGATAACTTTTGTAGTAAAGTAAATGCAAATAGCATTTGCTTAAAATTGGTATGAATAAAATTTATGCTTGCTATAGCAAATTCGAAAATTAGAAATTGGTCAAAATGTACAGGCAAAATATAAATTATCATTTGTGCACAATACAAAAAACCCGCTATCTAGAAGCACTTGAATCATTGAGCGATCTGTGAGTAATTTGCCACAAAAAACAATTGCGACAAAATGATATGCCGTACTACCAATTGCCGCAAGAAGAAGTGTGGACACAGCAACAACTTGCCTCCATGGAAGAAGTTAAAGCTGACCACTGTAATGTATAAACATGTGACAACGTTTCTGGGAGTTGGCCAGGAGACATGCCTTTTTTCTTTTTTTCATGTGCAAATGTTGTTCTTTTTTTTTTTTTTTTTTTGATTGATGGGGCTTTGCAAGAAATAAAAATGCATATTCTTATAGCACAAAACTTTGTGTACGAATTTGCAATTTTTTTACATCGGCTGTTTTGTTGTCAAATCATCGTGAGCAAAATTAGTCTCGAGTTTTGTTCTTGGTCTTTGTAACTATGCGAGATCAAGACCAAGACGCTGATATCTTTGCAAGACCAAGACTGCTATGGTCTTAATATGTGTTTCACGCCAGTTTTGAGGATGAAATAATCCCTCAATTTGAAATTTGGAATCTTAAAAACTGCTTTTAAAAAATCACGTTTCGAAATTTTGAATACTCAATAATCTCTTCAAATTTTTTTCGAGACCAAGACTTAATGACCAAGATCAAGACCAAGACTCAGTATCAAAACCAAGACCAAAACTCAATGTCCGAGATCAAGACTAAGACTGCTATGGTTTTGGTCTTGGTTTGCTCATCACTTCAGACAACGCCGCTTAATTGAGTTGCCTTACATATGTATAATTAATTTAATTAATTTCTATCGCCATGAAAATTTACGGCAACCAATATAGAACAAGATTTTTGCATGATTTATGTGTAAAAAGTACCTAGCAAACTCTCGTAGTCAGCTAGAGAGCAGACTCAGAATATTCAAGCAAATGCTGCGAGTAACGTCTTTTTATTCATACCAATTTAAGCAAAAGCTTTTTTCGAACATAGCAAATGCTAAAAAATATTTTTTCACATACGAATTGAAGTAAATGCTACAAATTAAAGCAATTGATTCGAGTTTTAGCAAAGTAAAGTTTTATTAATATGACTTCTTAGAAAGTTTTGGTCCAAAAATTAAATTTGTGGCTGTTTCGGTGCCAAAATTTAAATTTTTTAAGAAAATTTTCATGACTTTTTTTTTATAAATTGGTTTTTTGTAATTTTTTTTAGGTGGAATATTTGTTCTGGAATTCTAATATTGCAGGGAATTAAATGTTGATTAATTTGACAAAAAAAAATTATTTAAAAATGTTAAGTTTTAAAGTATGGAGCCGGTGCCAATGTTGGAAAAAATAAGTATTTGAATTTTTTTTTTTTAATCGCTCCTTTATTGGATGCAAGCAAATGCATTGCTAGTTGTTATTAAATGCATCATTTGGAACTGCTTTTTGCCTTCAAAAAGAGCTATGAAATGGGTTTGTGCGACTTTTTTTTTCAAAAAGTTATGACCATTTTAAAATGACATCAAAATCATGTATGGTTTCTCTATAGCAATTGCCATATTGCTATATCTTTCATAATGTTATTTTAAAATGGTCATAACTTCTTAAAGAAAAATCATATAAGACCATTTAATAGCTCATTTTGAAGAAGAAGAATAGTACTAAATGATGCATTTAATCGAAAAGACCAAAACGATTTCGTGCGTGTTCTATTTGACCTTAAAAATCGTTTTTTTTAAACATTAGGGGTAAGATATCTCTCAAACCATGAGAGATACAGCAATTTTGCTTTCAGTTCCGGATTAAGCATCAATAAATACATCTAAATTGACTATTTTGGTTTTGGTTTGTAGTGGTTTTTTTTAAAATAACGTTTTCCGACCTCATTTTAAAAACCATTCGATGAACCAATTTTGAAAACTTTTTTTCTTATTCAGTAAATACTCACGTGTAATTTAACATCTTTGTGTAGTTCACGACAACTTGATTTAAATTTTTTCCTGGGCTGCGTGCACGAAATTCGAAATTTTCGATTTTCTTTGCTGGAACAGCCCAAAAACACACTAAAACAAAAAAAAAAATGCTATTTTCGAGTTCAGCGACCCAAATTAGTTTAGAAAATATGACTACCAAAATTGTTTCATATCAAATTAAAAATTACGAAGAAAAAAATAAAAAAATACATTTTTTCTTAACATTGAAACTAATATTTTTTAAAATTTTTTTTTTTTTTAAATTAATCAATATTTAACTTGCTACATAAGAACTCCAAAAAAAATATTCCGCCCTTTAAAAATTACAAAAAACCAATTTATAGAAAAAAAGTCATGAAAATTTTCTTAAAAAATTGAAATTTTTGTACCGAAACCGTAACAAATTTAATTTTTGCACCAAAACTTTTTAAGAAGATAATGTTGACCTAATCATTCTCTATAAAAGTTGTCTTCAAAACATCTCGAAAAACTGAATAGTTTCCAAGTAACGGGCAGTCAAAGCGACTTGCTTTTTTTTAGTCAATTTTTCGACCTTTGATCGAAAACCGGCTGGGTTTTTTCCACTACCGATTCCTAATTTTTTTTTGAGACCTTATTTTTTTGACCTCTAGTTTCAGGAAATGGACGGGGAGCAAACAAATTCACAATTTCGCACATATGGGCGCTCTAGTATGTATATATATATACATTAGGGTGGGCCAAATTGTATGGAGGAAATTTTATCGACCTTGGCTACCCCCCTATGTGAAAGTTCATTTAATTCTATGAATATTTGCCCAAGGAACTATACGTCTGCGTTCAACTTTAGTTCGGCGCATTTTTGATCGAAAATTGAACCATTCATCAATATTTTTTTTATTTTCATACTAAATTTTAAAAATTTTTATAAAGACAAAAGTAATGTCATTATATGATTTGGCTGGTATTCTATCAAAAATTTTACCGGATTTTCAATTGAAAATGCGCCAAACTAAAGTTGAACGTAGAGGTATGGTTCCTTGGGCAAGTATTCATAGAATTGAATGAACTTTCAGCCTAGGTTGGTGTTTTGTTTGAAAAAATTCATCCAAAAATATGAATCGTTTATTTTGAAAGTCTGTCATAATAATCGGCTATTTGACCCATATCACTTTTTTAAATATATGGCATCAATTCCACACCATGAAGTAAACTTTTTATGTAAACAGAACCCAATTTAATTGATTACTGACAGAATAACAGCCAAATCATATAATGACATTACTTTTGTCTTTATAAAAATTTTTAAAATTTAGTATGAAAATAAAAAAAAATATTGATGAATGGTACAATTTTCGATCAATAATGCGCCGAACTAAAGTAGAATGCAGAGGTATAGTTCCTTGGGCAAATATTCATAGAATTAAATTAACTTTCACATAGGGGGGTAGCCGAGATCAGTTTTCAAATCGGACCACACTAATATACATATATATACATTACACATATATACATATACAAGTATATATATGTACGTATATACATATATATGTGTACATAATATGTATATAAACACCGAGACATATTCAAAAAACGTTAAAAAAACTAAAATGTCGAAAAAAAAAAAACGGCTATACGTTCGATTTCGCGGTTCGTGGATTTAGATACTAGAAGGGTCCCCCAACATTATCGCTGAAAAAAATCGCGGGTGGTATTTCAAAAAGTTAAAATTTTTTAAAAACCACCGGATCACGGTCTACGATTTTTCGGAGAAAAATAAAGCTATTGACATGATTTTAATTAGGTCTTAAAAAAAAAAAAGATTTATAACTTTTAGATATTGTATCGGATTTTACTTATAGGCGAGGAGCCGGCAATACTAAAAGTGCCGTCATCGCGGATTCTGAAATTTTTAATGCAAAATGGTAGTTTACACTAAGACGAATAAGAAAAGCTTGGTCAGCATGGTTGTAGCCTGGCAGAAATATTTTTGAATGATTTTTGAATTAATAAATTTTCGAAATGTTTTGCCGTCATCGCGGATTTTGATCAATCTTAATATTAATCGATGGTAAATTTCATAACCATTCAGAAAAAATCCGGCCGACCAAATTTTTTTTGCCGAAAATGACCGGCAGACCTATTTTAATGGTGCGACAGTGGGTGCTTCTGGCAGTTTCTAAGCTCGCATACCAAGATATTTTTAAATTTGATATTAAAACACATAAATTAAAAAAAAAAAAGCAAATTTCCGTGATAACAGAGAAATTGTACCCACCATTAAAATAGGTCTGCCGGTCATTTTCGGCAAAAAAAAATTGGTCGGCCGGATTTTTTCTGAATGGTTATGAAATTTACCATCGATTAATATTAAGATTGATCAAAATCCGCGATGACGGCAAAATATTCCGAAAATTTTTTAATTCAAAAATCATTTAAAAATATTTCTGCCAGGCTACAACTATGCTGACCAAGCTTTTCTTATTCGTCTTAGTGTAGACTACCATTTTGCATTAAAAATTTCAGAATCCGCGATGACGGCACTTTTAGTATTGCCGGCTCCCGGACTATTATGAATGCTCTATATTTTAGTTATATAGCTTCAAAATAAAGCAAAAATGGTATTTTTTGCTTGCTTAGACTAGGATATCTCAAAAACCATATGTGAGATACAGCAATTCCAAGGCCGGATTCGGATTCAACATTGCAAAATACATTTAAAATAAATAGTTTATAATGGTTTATTGTGTTTCTTTTTTCATTTTTTTTTTTTATATTTTAAATGGGATATGTATTTTTGCGATATTTCGCGAAAATGAGCAGCTACGATTTCGGGGTTTGCATTTTTTAGGCCACTATACTAGTACAAATGAAACCCCATTCACAGATTTTGTCGACACTTTCATCACACCTATCGACTGTTCAAGCCCAGTGTGTCCTGGTGTGCGTTGCTTCACCTTGCCTTGTATGGGTCTCGATGCATTTCACATTTTAAATTTTTTTAATGGAAATTACCTAGTTACAGTCTGTTAAATAAGAGCGTGGTCACGATTACTCGCGATCGGTAAAGTATAATGCTGTAATTTTTTTTTCTCACACAGAGGGCAGTATTGTCCTTCATGCTTCGTGAAAGTGAATCAGCTGACCACTGTTTTCAATGCGTTCTCAGCATTTTTCCAAAATGAGTACCGCGTACGCGTCGCGCTTTGAAGCCGTTTTTTTGTGTTTGCACCCCAAAGGTCCCAAAATGACCCAAGCGGCGGCTGCGAAGTATATGCAAAAGTCGAAACAGTTTGTGAGTAAGTGGGTGAATCGCTTCAAAGAAGTAAAAAATGTCGATGACTTTCCAAATCGCGGGTCTGTCGGTGTAGTGACGGAAAAACAGGAAAAACTGATCTGTGCTCTATTTTCGAAAAATCCAACATTAACTTTGCGTGAAGGTGCTTCGAAATTGTCCCAAAAAGGTTTGAATATCTCCCACGGAACTATTCGTAATCATTTGATTGCAAATAGTGTGAAATACCGAAGTACTTTGCAAAAACCGATGCTCAGTGAAAAACATGTCCAAAAACGTCTTGAATGGGCCAAAGACGTGACTTTGGATTGGCCGTCTCAGTCGCCCGATGCCAATCCAATTGAAAACGTTTGGGCGCAAATGAAGATGAAGCTTCAGAAAAACCGACCCTGCAACTTGAAACAGCTGGTTCGACGCATTCACAAAATTTGGAGGTCGTTTTCAGAAGAGTATGCGCAAAATCTTGTTCAAAGTATGTCGCGAAGATGTCAAGCTATAATTGATGCTGGGGGTGATTGGACCTGCTATTAATGTATTTGCATTGAAGTTTTCGATCAAATAAATCAATATTAAAAAGAATTTTCGCAATGGGTATTTTCATTTTCTCACAACAATGACCACGCTCTTATTTAACAGACTGTATTCATATGGGACAGAAAAGAAAGCCATTGAGGCGCATTTTAGGATTGAGATAAAGAGCTGAAATTTTCAGGGGATTTTTGTTTTTTTATTTATATAGTCTTTTGAGGGGGCAGCACGTCAAAAATTGCAAAAAGTGTGTTTTTAACCCTAATGAACTGCTCGCGTCTTAAAGTTTGGAGGGGGCGTTCACGATTTGCATATATTTGCTTACATGGGGGAGGGGGTCTTGTTGTTTTACATGCCGTAGATAGTTTGCACTATTTCACCGGTTGTAGGCGACTGTGATTGGATTCGACTACCACTGCGAGTCACTGGGGTTTTGAGCATTGCAGCGCTGCGAGGTCGTTATTTCTTCTTTTGTCTTGTTTGCACTTCTTTATTGAGAGAGTTAAGACTTTTTCGGCTTCGTTCTTTTGGTTTCAAGCTTAAGCGCCATCTCTCAGTATTTTCGCGCTTCTTCTTTTTTCAACAAAATACCACGTTTCCCCGCTCATCCAATGATTCTTATTCGAGGGTTTAAATCCAAGTATTTTTGCACTGGAATTTAAGAAAGCAACCTTAGCGGCGCTCCATGTTGCTTCAATGGTCTCATCACAAACAATCGGCGCTGTTTTAAGTACTTTTTTTGTTTGTTTCATAACAAACTTAAATTTCCTTGTGCAGAAAAAATCTTTTTTTTTCCCAAGTCCAGATTTTTTCTCCAAAAGTCCACACGAACCCCTATTTGTATCTGGAAGCCCTAGGGCTTGCACCAATAATTTTTGCACCTAAGATTATCTTAAAATAATAAGTTTATATTTTCAGAAACTGCAAAAAACTTTAGAATTCTTAGAAGTACAAGAGGAATATATAAAAGATGAACAACGAAATTTAAAAAAAGAATATCTTCATGCCCAAGAAGAAGTTAAACGCATTCAATCAGTTCCTCTTGTTATTGGACAATTTTTAGAAGCTGTTGATCAGAATACTGGCATTGTTGGCTCTACAACAGGCTCAAACTATTATGTTCGCATTCTCTCCACTATTGATCGCGAACTTTTAAAGCCTTCCGCATCTGTTGCTCTGCATAAACATAGTAATGCATTAGTAGATGTACTACCACCTGAAGCCGACAGCTCTATTTCAATGCTACAACCTGATGAAAAACCTGATATAAGCTACGCTGACATAGGTGGAATGGATATGCAAAAGCAAGAAATTCGTGAAGCAGTGGAATTGCCTTTGACACATTTCGAACTTTACAAACAAATAGGTATGAGTTGATTTAAAATTTGCAATTAAGAAGAACTGGTTAGTAAAACCTCCAAACAACAAATATTAGATTGAAATTAACCCAAAACAAGTACACTAGTATGAGTACAATTTGAGAAAAATAAGGAATAAGGAGAAATTAAATTTTAAATTAAGATTTTCTAGTACGAAAATAAGTACCTAGTCAGCAAAAAACCCACTTACAGTTGTGCTCAAAAAAATAGTAGGGGAGGAGGGGGCTAGTGTGGACAATTTTTATATAATTACAAAATTATATATGCAAATATATCATTTTTGTAAAAAAGTAATTTTTAGCGATTACTTATACCTCTTGCTTTCATAATTGCATCAATAGTTACGATTTTTTATTTTCATAAATGCTTTATTAAATTATTTTAAAAAGAGCTTACATTTGTCCACACTAGCCCCGTATAAGGGGCTAGTGTGGACAATCATTGATTTAACTGGGAGCTAATGTGGACACCATAAGAAACTTGATAATTCATACAAAAACGTTAAGAAAGAGTTCAGATACATGTTTATTCAAGAAAATAATGATGTAATACAAATAAAAAATTAACTGCTATCCCATCTTGTATTTGGAGAAATTTATATTAAACTTCATATAACTTGCTGATCGAGATGTTCCCGGCAGTTGTTGTGCTTGTGGCAGCTTTGCCACTATTTCATTTCGGTGAATTTGGCTGGTATCCGGTATATCGGGATACGTGAATCTATCGTTCTTTCTTTTTAGAAACGTAATGTCGAAATCTTGAGAACCGTGGATCGTGACAATTTGGCCAATATAAATTATTTTTTGTCCATGTTGTTTCAAACTTCTTATAACTTGCTGATCGAGATGTTTCCGACAGTTGTTGTGGTTGTGGCAGCTTTGCCACTATTTCAGTTCGGTAAATTTCGCTGGTATCCGGTAAATCGGGATACGTGAATCTGTCGTTTTTTTCTTTTTAGTAACGTACTTTCTTGGAACGGCTTTTAGAAATGGTCTGACGATTTCTCGAGTCATTTCAACTGCTGCGGACATGTCCACACTAGCCCCATTTAAGTTGTCCACACTAGCCCCTTCATGTCTTTTTAAACAAATATATATTTTTTTTTAATCTAACGGTAAAGTTCTTCAAAAATAATTTCAATGGTTTAAATAAACCATATTTTAAGTTGTATTATCTATTAACACTACAGCAGAAAAATAATTAGTTTAAAAGTATCACTGAAATTACGAAACAACAAAAAAATTACTTTTTGCTGCGTAAAACACGTTCAATCACGTTATCATGGAAAGCTGAACTGTCAACAAATGAATTTTTTTTTTTGGTGATGCAGAGTGCAAATACCAACTTGAAAAATATAAAACAGAAACAAAAAATTCAAAACGGCGCGAGAATTTGAATTTGTCCACACTAGCCCAGCCCTCCCCTAGTGATACTACCGGTTAGCTTGTTTTTGTCATATCTAACTGATTATTTGAATTTTCGATATTTTTTTTTTTTACCAATTTGTAGCGCTATGAAGGCATAACAAGAAAACCCACTACTTTTAATTTTTACGTACTTGGTCTAATTTTTATTTGAAAAATTCGCAGTCGAGCTGGTTTTTGTGTGATCAAAACAATAGTAGTGTATGTGAAAATTTTGTCAAAAAATTATAATAAACCGGATATTCCTAACAAAAAGGGTATTTTTACAATCATTTATCAGTTTCTCATCGGCGTGCAACAAAAACTTTTCCAAAAATGGGACGAGGCAAGCATTGCAGTTCTGAGTGGCGTGCACTTATAAAAAAATTTATTTCGATGGGCAAAACTTACAAGGAAGTGGAAAATTTAGTAGGTTGTTCACCGACGATGGTTCGAAATGCTATCACGTTCACCCCACGTCTTGAAAAACGCTGCCGACCTCGTCTAATCTCCAAGAAAGAAGAAAATCGTGTGGTGAGATACTCAAGACTAAATCCTTTTGCGAGCTCTTCCAAGATAAAGGATGAACTGAAAGTCAATACCAGTACACAAACAATACGAAGATATTTGCGGGAAAATAATTTGGCAGCACATAGCCCAAGAAAAGTTCCTGCTCTAAATAAAAAACATGTAGCAGCAAGAATAAAATTCGCTCAAAAACTCATCGACTGGCCAGTTCAGAAATGGAGAAATATTTTATGGACCGATGAATCCAAAATTGTTCTTTATGGTGGAAGGGGGTCTCGGCAACACGTAAGACGACCACCAAATACGGAATTCGATCCAAGATTTACCTTAAAAACAATCAAACACGGAGGAGCTAGCATAATGATTTGGGCATGCTTTTCATACAATGGTGTGGGGCCTATATATTGGATCCAAGAAATCATGGATCGGCACCCATGCGTCCATATACTGCAGGAAAACATGTTGCCATATGCTAGCGACCAAATGCCACTGAATTGGGTCTTTCAACAGGACAACGACCCCAAGCACACTAGTAAAGTAACCAAACAATGATTTCAGGCCAACGACATAAATGTTCTTGAATGGCCCGTCCAGTCGCCAGATCTGAATCCCATTGAGAACCTATGGTGCGACGTGAAGAATGCAGTCGCCCAATGTCGACCGACCAATGTTTCGCAACTTTGGGAAACAGTTAAAGACGCCTGGAAATCCATACCTGTCCAAAGATGCCAAAATCTTGTGGAGTCGATACCAAAGCGCTGTGCTTGTGTTATTGCGAATAAAGGGCATGCAACTAAATACTAGTGATAACGTTGTGTTTTAAATAACCCGTAATTTTAAAAACGTGGCTATTTTGCAAAAGTTACACGACTGCAAAGTTACCACTACTATTATTTTGAGCAGCCAAATTTTAAGAACTTGTGAAAACTTTAATTTTTTTATCCCAACTGCCTTGAAATCTTGTTAATTATTTTTTTAATTTCTCCTTAGGATACCACTCTTGTAAAAAAAATGTGTTTCAATTTGATCAAAATAAAAATTCAGATTTTTTTAAGGTCGTCTTCAATTTTATAAAAAGCACTACTATTATTTTGGACACAGCTGTATGAGCTGTTTATTTTAAAAGTGGACCAAGTCCATTTATGTTGAAATCTAGATATTGAAGGGTTTGCGTTTTAATGAATTTAAAAATATTGGTAACTGATATCATGTTCGTATAAAATATTTTAGTGTCTAAAAATATTAAATTTACCAACCCAATTACCAAAATTAAAAATTTTTTAAAAATAATATGACTTCGGGGTTCATGAATGGACTTAAGTCACTTTCAAAATTAAAAACTCATATCTTACTTTTTGGCTGCAGAAAGCAGCAAGAAGGGCGTATATTGAAAATAAATTGCTTGCTTTTTCGCAAATTTGCTTTTATCGCATGAAAAAAGGATTTTTTTTTATACAGCGTATTCTATCATAACATTAATGATTTTTTTAAATTTGCAATAATGGTGCGACTATAACCACTTTTCCCTGAAATTTAACCAAACTTGTTCATCGAACTATAAGTTCGGTTAGAAAAAAGCATTTTTACCGTTTGAAAAAACCGAGAGGGCTTAATTGGCTACAACTAACCTTCATTATTTTAATGAATAATTACACTGGCTTACTCGTTTTTTTTTTTTTGTTGTAAACGTAAAATGTATCTTATAATTATGAAACGGTAGCCAGTAGGCAAAACTTTCTAAATGCTGCGCTAAAAATATAAAAAATATATACATTTTGAAGCTTATTCTTTGTGTTTTCATTTGGCATTTTTTGTTTTTGCAAAAACACCAACACCGCGTTTTTGGTTGGCGTGGTTTGAAAGAAAATTGTAAAGGATCAGAATAGCCCCAGGAGTCTTATATTTTAGGATGTTCTACTAATTCCAGCCCACCGTGTATACATTTATTTATATATTATTAACATATTTCTTTCCGATTAAAATTAAAGGTATTGATCCTCCTAGAGGTGTTTTAATGTATGGTCCACCAGGTTGCGGAAAGACTATGCTCGCAAAAGCTGTTGCTCATCACACAACTGCTTCATTTATTCGAGTTGTTGGATCTGAGTTTGTTCAAAAATACTTGGGCGAAGGGCCACGTATGGTTCGAGATGTCTTTCGATTGGCGAAAGAAAATGCACCTGCTATTATTTTCATTGACGAAATTGATGCAATTGCAACAAAACGTTTCGATGCGCAAACTGGTGCGGATCGAGAAGTCCAACGAATTCTTCTAGAGCTTTTAAATCAAATGGATGGATTTGATCAAACCACAAATGTTAAGGTTATTATGGCAACAAACCGTGCCGATACTTTGGACCCAGCTCTTTTACGTCCAGGACGCCTTGATAGAAAAATAGAATTTCCACTTCCAGATAGAAGGCAAAAGCGTTTAGTATTTTCTACAATAACCTCTAAAATGAATTTAAGTGAAGATGTCGACTTAGAGGAATTCGTTGCAAGGCCTGATAAAATTTCCGGTGCAGATATTAATGCCATATGTCAAGAGGCAGGAATGCATGCAGTTAGAGAAAATAGATATATTGTTCTTTCAAAAGATTTTGAAAAAGGTTACAAAAATAATATTAAAAAAGATGAGCAAGAACATGAATTTTATAAATAAAAAATTTTATGTCAAAATGAAATCTTTAAATAATAAAAAATAAATATTTGGCTGCGAATTTCATTATTTTATTTAACGATATTGTTTTGACGAACGAACTTCTGGTTATTCCGATGTCTATAAATTCAGAAGTTTCGATTAAACTTGGACCATGTACGGATGTATTGTCCTGTAACTCCTAGGAGGAGTATAGGACTAAAATGAAACGTCTCCATTTGCCGCCATCCTCTGATTTAACATTTATTTCTTACCACGATTTTCCCGTTTATTAGATTTCCTTACCCAGAGACCTTTTCTATGTGGTTTTCGGTCTAGTCTGGCGGTAGACTTCAGTTACGTAGCTTGATCTTGGTGCATTTTTGGCGTAGTTCGTCGGTTGAGATAGTGCGAGGCTACCAAATGATTTACATTTACATTTATATCTATAAATCTTCTATATACCCAACGGGAAAAGAATTGCTTCAAAAACCCTTCTGAAGTGTTTCTTTTTCACCAATAAGCGCTTCCGCTCCGTAAGAACTATTCTTTCTTTTTAACATTGCATGTCATAGTATGTAAGCGCGCTTAAGCTTAACGCAGCCTTACTGCAAAAGGCCTTTTGAAGTGTTTATTTGTAATGCTGCGGTAAGCGTTTTTTCAAAAAAATTAAAAAAAAAAAAAAAACTGGCCGCACCAGGATTTGAATCCACGACCGTCCGTGTGATAGAAACAGATTATTTTTACTTACATTTACCAACTCTTTAAACCGCTTCACCAATGCCCTATGATATGAAAAGGTATTAAATTTGTATATTAAGCAAATGCTGTCCAAACAGAATTTTACATTCGAATGCTCCTACAGCTTTACATAGAATCATTCAATTCAATTAAACAAAAGCAAATAAATAAGAGAAAGGAAATAGAAAAGTGAAATAAAAAAAGGTTGAATAAAAAAATTTTAATAAAAAAAAATAAACCAAAAAAAAAAACAAATCACCCGGGCTGCGTTCGAACCCACGTTGCAGCCTTACATGGAATCATTGTGTAATCAATTTTAATTCAAATAAACAAAAGTAATATCGAGCCAAAAAGACTTAACCGACACGATTTCGGTTTTTCGTTTTTGATGAAAACTTATAATTCGTGCCCATATGCATCTTCTCTACAAATTTCATAACTGCAAAAAGTACCGTTACGGAGTTATAGCGAAAGCAATTAAGACTTAACCGACATTCGAAATATTTTGTTTATTTTTTTTTGTGACTGCGAGTTGTTGGTTAAGTCTTTTTTTCTTTTTGTGTCAAAAATAATTTACAAATAATGTAATAAAAAAGGAAAATTTATTAAAAAGTGTTGAAAATCGAAGTGTTAACAATAACTTAAAGGGTTAAGCTTTTATTTGACATTTGAAATGAAGTAGAATTGAATTCTTTGTAACTCAGTTAGTGGCTTTTTAAACCCGTTTCGTGTAACTTCGTTTAGCTCGTAATTAATATATTTCAATAAAAGTAAACTTGAATTATAACTAAAAGGTTTGCGACTTTTAATTAAACGGTACATTTTTGATAGAAACAATAGGTTATGGGCCCAGTGTTCACAAAAGTGTTTAAAAATTGAGTTTATTAAAAAACAAACTTACGTGATTCTTGTTTAAAATGGCCGGTGCGGTCGTGCGTATTGATCCACTAAACGCGGAAAATTATGATACGTGGAAATTACAAATGCGGGCGGTTCTTATAAAAAACGAGTTATGGGCTTCGTCAATGGCTCCAAAGTGCGTCCAACGGATGCTGCCGAACTCACTAAGTGGAGTGGTGTTGACGAAAAAGCGTGTGCGGACATAATGTTGTCGGTCAGTTCCTCTGAACTGGGACTTATCGCTGATTGCAATAAGTGGGACACATTGCAGTCCACTTATAATCAAAAGGTCCAGCGCGAAAAGCAACGCTTTTGAAATGTGTTGTGCTGTCACGTCTTAAGGAAGGTGAAAATGTGCGCGAACATTTAAATGATTTTTTTTGTGCTGTTTCCAAGTTGAAGGAAATCGGTGTTGTAATTGGTAATGATTTACTGGCTATTTTGCTTTTGTACAGTTTGCCAGAATCATACGAGACTTTTCGTTGCGCATTAGAGTCGCGTGATGATTTGCCGAAGCACGAATTGCTTCGAGTTAAAATTCTAGAAGAGTCTCAATCGCGAAAAGTGAAAGAAGATGAAAAAGACCAAAACGCATTATATGTAAAAAAAGTCATTTAATTTTCAAGAGAGACAAAGATAGTAGATTCGGTAGTCAACACAAAAGCGGCAGTTGTTTCAAGTGCGGGAAGTTAGGTCATTTCGCTAGGAACTGTAAGGAAAAGAAAATGCGAAAAATGTCACTGCACAAAATTCTGTTGATAATGACATCTCTTTTGATTCAACTGAAACGGCATTAGTTAGCATAAGCGAAGAGAAAGCATGGTGTTTAGACAGTGGTTGTATATCACACGTCAGTGGAGATGTCAACTCATTTGAACAAATAATTGAAACAAACAAAGTGCTTCATTTAGCTAACAACAAAACGTAGTTAAAGAAGGTAATAGTCTAAGATATGGATAAGGAGAGATTTGCACCCATCTACAATATGTTAAAGTAGGGTTGCCTATTTTTTTGCTGGCAAGGCATAGGGTCGCCAGGCTTTAAAAGGTCGGCCAAAACCACAAATTTGAACTCATCTGTTTAATGAAAAAATTGTATACCATTCGAAAGCTTAGAGCCTCTACAATATGTCAAAGTAGGGTTGCCTATTTTTTTCCTGGCAAGGCATAGGGTTGCCAGGCTTTAAAAGGTAGGCCAATACCACAAATTTTCACTATGTGTTTTAAAAAAAAAATGTGTTTAATGAAAAAATTATATACCAATCGAAAGTTTAAAGCCTCTACAATATGTTTTCGTAGAGTTGCCAATTTTTTTCCTGGCAAGGCAAATATAAATTGAGGATGGACATACATAGATCATTCTCGCTACTTTAACAACAATAACAATATAGAGCTTATTTTAATTGTGGAAGACCCTGGCAAGTTGTGGGACTAAGTCTCCGCCATTAAATTTAATAATAAAACTAGTAAGGGTGGTATCTTTGGCCTGGCCAAAAACTAAATACCCTACACTGAATTTAAAGTATATTATTAGAAGAGTATAAGAACAAATTGCTTATATGGGATGTGCCACGCCCCCGCCTTTGAGCATACCTTGATTTTGCGTAGAGCTTGCATTTACTGTTCTGAGTGTTTGAGTAAAATTCGGTTAGGTTTTCTTAAAAAATCTTTCAGTTTAGCATTTTGAAACTTTCGCTTATATGGGAGGTGTCACGCCCTCTAATCCTACTTCGCCTACTTCAAGCTCAGAGCTTACAATTAATGTTCTTCGTGTTTGAGTGAAATTTGCCTGGATTATCTCAAAAAACACTTTCATTATATAATTTTGAAACATTTGCCCATATGGGAGGTGCCACGCCCTCTTGTCCGAGCTTACCTAGATCTTGCGTATAGCTTGTATTTATAGAACCGAGTGTTTGAGTGTAGTTTAATTTGGTTATCTCAAAAAACGCTTTCCGCATAACATTTTGAAACTTTTGCATATATGGGAGGTGCCACGCCCTCTAGTCCGAATTTTGCTCAGAGCCTATACTTACTTTCCCTAGTATTTATGTGTATTTTGCTTCTGTTATTGCAAATAATGCTCTTATTATTGCATTTTGAATATATTTTTTGTATGGGCGGTAGGCGTGTCCGCTGACCGATATCGCTCATTTTCAATCCCCCGAGCTAACTTTTTCGATGGAGGTTGAATACCAAATTTCATTGAATTATGTTGCTCAGTTTTCCCAAAAAATTATTTCCACACACACCCAGCCAGCCACCCAGCCAGCCACCCAGCCAGCCAGCCAGCCACCCAGCCAGCCAGCCAGCCACCCAGCCAGACAGATTAACATGGCTATATTGACTCAGGAGGTGACGCTGATCAAGAATATATATACTTTTCAATAGCTGCCACGCCTCCTTCTCTGCGTTACAAACGGAAGGACAAAGTGAATATACCCTGGGTGTAGGGTATAAAAAAAATAAAGTGGTTTATGTTGACTATATAAAAATTATACTAATTTTAAGAACTTAATCTTAAATTCTATGCATTTTTCAACTAAGAAAATCATGACAATTAGGATAAGAGAAAAAAACTACCAAACATGGCTATGGTGACATATGTTTCGGTTACCGCCACGTGACCATCATCAGTTCAATTTATGTTTTTATTTAATTTATTTTAAATTAAATGAAATAACAATTGAAAAATTTAACTTTTTGTCTGAGGCCGGAATGATATAACAAATAAAATTTTCAAGATAAGTATACATTAGAGCGCCCATATGTGCAAAATTCTGATTTTGCAGGCTCCCTGTCCATTTCCTGAAATTAGAGGTCAAAAAAATAAGATCTCAAAAAAAAATTTAAAATCGGTAGTGGAAAAAACCCAGCCGGTTTTCAATCAAAGGTCGAAAAATTTATTAAAAAAAGGCAAGTCGCTTTGACTGCCCGTTACTTCAAAACTGGTAATTTTTTCATAATATTTTTAAGAAAATTTTTTTAGAGCATGACTAAGTCAACATTATCTTCATAAAAAGTTTTGGTCCAAAAACTTAAATTTTTTAAGAAAATTTTCATGACTTTTTTTCTATAAATTGGTTTTTTGTAATCTTCAAAGGGTGGAATATTTGTTCTGGAATTCCTATATTATAGGGAATTAAATATTGATTAATTTAAAAGAAATATTAGTTTTTAAGAAATAGAGCACGTTTCAAAATTAAGAAAAAATGTATTTTTTTATCTTTTTCTTCTTAGTTTTTAATTTGATAAGAAACCATTTTAGTAGTCATATTTCCTAAACTAATTTGGGATTGCTGAACACGAAAATAGCATTTATTTTCGTTTTAGTGCGTTTTTGGGCTGTTCCAGCAGAGATAATCGAAAATTTCGAATTTCGTGCACGCAGTTCAGGAAAAAATTTCAATCAATTTGTAGCGAACTGCACAAAGATGTGAAATTGCACCTAAGCATTTACTGAATAAGAAAAAAAAGTTTTCAAAATCGGTTCATGGCATGGTTTTTAAAATGAGGTCGAAAAACGGTATTTAAAAAAAAAACGACTGCAAACAAAAACCAAAATAGTCATTTTAGATGTAGTTATTAATGCTGATTCGATCCAATAAAGGAGCGATCAAAAGGAAAAAATCATAATAATCATTTTTTTACAACATTGAGACCGGCTCCATACCTTAAAACTTAATATTTTTAAATAATTTTTTTTTGTTAAATTAATTAACATTTAATCCCATGCAATATAAGAATTCCAGAACAAATATTCCGCCCTTTGAAAATTACAAAAAAAAAACCATTTTATAGAAAAAAAGTCATGAAAATTTTCTTAAAAAATTTAAATTTTGTACCGAAACAGCAACAAATTTAATTTTTGGACCAAAACTTTTTAAGAAAATTATGTTGACCTACTCATGCTCTACAAAAGTTGTTCTGAACATATTATGAAAAAATTAATAGTTTTGAAGTAACGGGCAGTCAAAGCGACTTGCCTGTTTTTAGTAAATTTTTCGACCTTTGATCGAAAACTGGCTGGGTTTTTTCCACTACCGATTCCAAATTTTTTTATGAGATCCTGTTTTTTTGACCTCTCATTTCAGGAAATGGACGGGGAGCAAAAAATGTCTCAACTTTGCACATTTCATATATCTTGTGGGCGATCTAGTATACATCCTAACCAAACAGTTCGCTCGGATCTCTCTGTCGCACATTTTCATTTGTACCAATATTTAATTTCTTAAAGCTCGGCAACCCTGGCTTAAAACAGGTTTTTCACAAGCAACCCTGTATCACCGTGTTCGCAATGAATTTATCTTTATTTTAACACAAAATTTATTTATTAAACAGATGAGTGCAAATTTGTGGTATTGACTGACCTTTTAAAGCCTGGCAACCCTATGCCTTGCCAGGAAAAAAATAGGCAACTCTACGTAAACATATTGTAGAGGCTCTAAACTTTCGAATGATACATAATTTTTTCATTAAACAGATTTTTTTAACATTTTAAACATTTTTTTTTTTTTTAAACACATAGTGTACATTTGTGGTATTGACCGACCTTTTAAAGCCTGGCGACCCTATGCCTTGCCAGAAAAAATAGGCAACCCTACTTTAACATATTGTAGAGGCTCTAAACTTTCGAATGGTATATAATTTTTTCATTAAACAGATGAGTGCATTTTTTGAAAAAAATTCACTTTTCAATATGGAATGAACCATAGCCTTGCCAGGATTTTTTTAGGAAACCTACTCACAATATGTTTCTAAACGTATTTACTTTCATAAAAAATAGGTTTCAACCATTAAACAGATGGGTGCAAATCTCTCCTTATTCGTATCTTCTACTATAATCATGATTAAAACCTAAATCTGAGTGACATATTACACGTGTCGGACTTACGTACAAACCTCCTGTCGGTCTCAAAAATTACCGACAAAGGATTTGAAGTACTCTTTCGCAAAAATAGCGCTGTAGTGATCCATAAACATAATGAAATTGTGTATAGTGCAAAAAGAGACGGAAATTTGTAAAAAAGCATTGAAGCCGCTAACATCATAGAAATGAAATTGAATCACGTTAATGATTTTGACATATGGCACGAAACGAAAGTGATCTTAAAGCAATAGCAAATAGTGACAGCCAGGACATAAAATGTCTGTGTGTGAAATATGCATTTCGGAAAAACAAACGCGGAACAGTTTTTTAAATGTAGATCAAAATCGAACGAGTGGTTTATTGGAAACCGTCCATAGTGATGTATGTGGTCCTATGAGGACTGCGTCTCATAGCGGGAAAAAATATTTCGTAACTTTTATTGACGATAAGTCGCGTTGGTGCAAATTATATTTCATGCGAAATAAATCAGAAGTGCTTGAGAACTTTTAAAAATTTAAGGCAGAGGCAGAGACTTTTACGGGTAAAAAAAATTAAATCGGACAATGGTAAAGAATTTTGTAATCATTTCATTTCATTTTGTCCAGGTGTATGATGAGGCATGCAGGTGTTCCTTCTGTGTTTTGGGCGGAAGCCATATACACCGCGTGTTATACAAGAAATCGCTGTCCGACGAGAGCCTTAAATGGTAAAATTCCTTATAAGATATGGACAAACAAAGTTCCAACAGTGATTCATATGAGAATATTTGGTGCGAAAGCATATGTATTAAATAAAAGTAATTATTGAAAAATTTGACTCCCGATCCGAAGTGCGTTTTAGTTGGCTACTCGGAGGAGTCAAAAGCATATCGTTTATGTTTAATTTGTAGATGAACCAGGTTTTAAAAATGAATACGGTGATATTTATGAACCGATTGAAAGTGACAATAAAATTGAATTTGACATTAACAACACAAATTTGAATACTGAAAATAAAGACAGTGTTGGAATAATTCGCGAAAGTGTAAGAAAAGAAAATAAACGTCTGTTGATGCTATATTTCCCTTGCGACGGGAAATACGGCTGAGCTGTATACTTAGAGATGAAACAAAAGAAACGACAGTGTTGAATTTGGCTAAGGTTACTTACCGCTGGTTCTGCTGCTGCTTCCACTTCTCGTTGCAACTGCTTGTACTTGATATGGCTTTGTTTGTCACGGTGCCCCCAAACTCCGGCTGAATTAAACACTTAAGCTGGAGTTACAAGCAACGCGTCGTCGCTTTACCGCGTCATGGCTTTTCAAGCGTCTCGTTTTTCGAGTTACATGCCGCGCTTCCTCGCGTCAAAGTTTTTTGTGACAACAGCTGACAGTTCACAAAATTAAAAGCAATAAAAAAGTTTTTGCTGAAGAAATGGAAGTATCCAGAGATTTTTCGGAGATCACCTAAATAATTTTAATTTTAAATATTTTGTTATTTACTTATATTAGCTGCCAAACAGTTGAAAAAAAAAAATACGTTTTGAAATTGAAGAAATTGAAAGGTGTGTTTAATAAGCTGACGCTAGAAAGCGTAGAAAAAGTTGAAAGTTGCTCAACTTTTTGCGTCATATGCTTTTTGACTTTCAACGCGTTGTGTTGTGTAGCTCGCTCCATACGAATGCAGGGTTTTAACTTTTCCTGACAGAAGCGTGTGAGGCGATAAAGCGACGACGCGTTGCTTGTAGTTCCAGCTTTAGATAAGTAAACGCTCGAGCAAATAAAAACACTAGACGTTTGTTTCAAGTCCGATCACTAACTGATTTCTTTATTTTAAAACCACTTACCAGCTAGAGGCTTACAGATTCCTCTAGCTACATACATGTATGGTTACAACTTAATTACTTAGCTATATGTTTTCATACTATTTCGCATACCTTTATGACTTTATTGACGTGCCCAATAAAGTCACATATCTATGATATAGGGGTCAGATTGCTTCCGCGTTGGTAACACTGTTCTTTACTTCTTTTGTTGACCGTTCTTTGCTGGCAGCCCCTAAAGGCATGCTAGCTGTTATAACTCTGGCAGTACTAAAACTATCGCGAGTATATCCTTAGTACTGAGTTGAGTATGAATAACATCAAATCCCTAACGGTAGGCAATGAATATTTGAACGCAGCGTGTGATCAACACACAACATCCCTCCCCCCTTATGGAAGAAAAATTTGTTGTTAGAAAGTAACAACGACTTTTTCCTTCTAAAAGTAGTTTTAACATTTTTTTTTTTTTTTAATATGTATCAATACAATAAACTTACGTATATATAATAAAGGATATAGATATATTATAAAGAAATATTAAAACTGAAATGGAACTTAGTTGATTCATGGTCTGACTTTGTCGTCCCGCAGCGTTGATGCTGTGATGTCTTCTCAATGTTGTCTGATGCTCTAATCTCTTCCTTTAGGGAATACATTGCTGTCGCTTCGCTATGTGCACGACGTTGAACGGGACGTCTCTTTGGAGTATATCTTCGTTTACTCCGATGATGGATTCTTATTTCTTTTTTTTTATATTGAAATATCTATCCATCGTTTTGTTGTGTGACGGGACTGTGGATCAGCTTCGAATTCTGGTGATATGGCTCATCTCATCTGATATTCTGTTGATCTTGCCGTTGATGGTAGCAAGTCAATAACACACCTTCAGTTTTGTTGGTTTATTGATTTGCATTTGGTTGTAGCAAGTCAATAATACAGCTTAAGTTTCTGTTTTGCACTTGCTTGATGGTTTGGTTGGTTCTGGCCTTCTGGTTCACCTCACAGTCTTTCTCAGCTTAGTTTACTAGCTTGATTTTTCGACTACTGTTTGACTTTGTAGTCGGTGTTGGCTCTATTGCTTGGAACAAGTCTTTACTTTGTGAGTGGCTTTGATGATGGTCCTTTGATGCTGGTTTCTTTTGGGATCTGTTCGGTTTTTTGGTTCCTTCTAGATCTACTGATGTATGACCATGGGTCCCCCTGCCTTCTTCGGATTGGTTGTCCTATGAAGTTTTGACAACCAGTTGATACGTCAGCTTCTTTTAAAGTTGCTGGATTTTCAATCCGCTGATTGCGCTTTTTGTGGCTTCATCAATATAGCGTTGTAAGCAATGTATTCACCCTTTGGATATGATTATCTGCTCTTGATGTCTTCATTTACGGATTTTGTCGATTAATGTCGTCTCCCGCTGGACTAGTTTCTTCTATTCTTTTTTTCTCTTAGCTATGATGCATTAAACCATGAATCACATAACCTAAATTGATAAGCACTCTTTTCTCTACATTATTATTCCCCTAAGATCTAGATACTTTTTTCAATTAAAAGTTAAATTTAGTTTAAATAATTTTAATTTCATAGTCAAATTTTAAGTTTGATTCTATTTTAAACGTTTAATTTATCAAAGTTTATTTTACATATTTTTATATTACGAGATTTATTAATTAATTTTTTTTTTTTTTTTGTCTTTTTATTTCAGTTTAAATTTAATTCAAATCATTATAATTTTCATTATAATTTTTTTTTTATTTTTTTTTATTTTGATTCTTTGTTTTTATATACATTAATTATTTGACAACATTATAAACAAATAACACCTTAACATCTTTCAACTTAAAATCTTTAAATTCCTTAAACTCTTTTATACATATATATGATCTGTATTCCATTTCGTTAAGTGCATTTTATTCTTAATCTTTCCTCTCGAAAAATCTACTAATGTTATCCTTTAAATTAGTATAATTTTGCAACCTTTCTTATATTTATATGCATTCAGCACTATTCATGCATATAGATATAATTTTATTCACGACATTGCATTCCGTTTAGTAAAAAAAAAATTCAATTTTTTTTTCTCTCAGTGTACCCATTGGTCGTTAAGTTACTTGTAGTGAATTGTCCATTAAGGTTATTCACCTTCCTAATTTTTTAAATCGATTTTATATTGCTGATATATGTGTATGCACCTACATGCATGCAAATATATTTCGTTGCATAACCACGACTATATTTACAAAAATATGCAACTTCAGCAATTAACTATGGCCTTGCAATTCAAGCTGAAAAATTGTGTTACGACAACGGTGTATCGTTTTTCATAATAAAATTTTTGTTTACTTTAATTTAAGCTTTTTTTTTTAATTTTTTATTTCTTTCCCTTTAACATCTGGCAACATTTCGTTGATACCCTCGGCAAATAATTTCTTGAAAAAACTTGGCATCACTGTTTTTATTGACATATCGGGCTGTCAAATACTTTCGTGAAGTTTCCATATATTTGTGCTTATTTTTTCGTCACAATATCATGTTTTATGTAAAGAAATTATTTTGTTTTATTATAGACTGATTCCATTTCAATTCATCCGGTGAGTGTGCACTTAGGTTTGCAAATCAACTTCAAACTAGCAAAATATTTTTCTACAATCAAAATAAGGGAACACGTATTTTTTTTTTTTTTTTTTGGTTTGGACCAAAATTGGGGATTTTATGGCGTTTTGTAGGAATTTTGCCGAAAATTTAATTTTGAAAAATTCATGGAGTTTAATCGGTTTTTTCAACCGCATTTCTTTATTTATCAACTGATTTACATGAATCAAAATTTATTTGGTGCACAATGAAATTCTTTTAAGTAATAATTAAAAAAAAATTTCTTTAACCCTTACTTTCCTTAAAATTGATGTTTATATTTTAAATGAAAATGCTAATTTTCTCAAAAACACCATCTTTTTTTTTCTCGAAAATTTGCACAGTGATAGTAAAGCACGTCCTCTTTATTCCAGTAATGGCGGTTTTCTTGCTTTTTTTGTTATAAGTTTAAAATTTGCAATTTTTAACATTAATATTGAGTTCTTCTATACAAAATGAATAAAAAAAATTACACAGTTCAATTTTAACTTTCCTAGACGGTTTTGCGATACTGATTCCGAAAATGGCACTAACATTCTTCTACCTTTTTTGGTTTTCAAGATATCTTGAAAAACTTGAATAAAACCCATAAATTTGAAAAAAACCGAATTCTTTATTTTTGAGACACAAAATTCATTTATAGTAAGTTAGATGGAACTTAAATATACTCACGGTAAAGAAAACCAAGCATTGTTTTGTTTTTTGCGATTTGACCGTACCGTGGCTTTTGTTTTTCTTAGAAAGTTATCGGGATTTTTATTAGTTTCTTTTTCGATTGCTTCATGTAATTTCGCGACGCATCATAGTCTGTGAAATGACCACACGGCTGCTATCCAGACTGCTTGTGAGTTTCTAACTCAAGTGCTAAAACTGACACCAGCCATTCAATTAAAAATTTTGCTGTTGATGAACTTTATTCCTTTATAATAAACAAAATTGAACAGTGGAAAAATGCAAAGAAATGCAAAAGTATTCAAAAATGCCATGTTTGGAAGAGTGAGGGAACCAGAGGGTTAACTTCTTGTTACATAGCCAGAACAGCACAACACAATTACACGAAAGTAATCGAAAAAAAAACTAATAAAAATTCCGAGAACTTTCGAAGAAAAACAAAAGCCAAGGTACGGTCAAATCGCAAAAAACAAAACAATGCTTGGTTTTCTATACCGTGAGTATATTTAAGTTCCATCTAACTTACTATAAATGAATTTTGTGTCTCAAAAATAAAGAATTCGGTTTTTTTCAAATTTATGGGTTTTATTCAAGTTTTTCAAGATATCTTGAAAACCAAAAATGGTAGAAGAATGTAAGTGCCATTTTCGGAATCAGTATCACAAAACCGTCTAGGAAAGTGAAAATTGAACTGTGTAATTTTTTTTATTCATTTTGTATAGAAGAACTCAATATTAACGTTAAAAATTGCAAATTTTACACTTATAACAAAAAAAGCAAGAAAACCGCCATTACTGGAATAAAGAGGACGTGCTTTACTATCACTGTGCAAATTTTCGAGAAAAAAAAAGATGGTGTTTTTGAGAAAATTAGCATTTTTATTTAAAATATAAACATCAATTTTAAGGAAAGTAAGGGTTAAAGAAATTTTTTTTTTAATTATTACTTAAAAGAATTTCATTGTGCACCAAATAAATTTTGATTCATGTAAATCAGTTGATAAATAAAGAAATGCGGTTGAAAAAACCGATTAAACTCCATGAATTTTTCAAAATTAAATTTTCGGCAAAATTCCTACAAAACGCCATAAAATCCCCAATTTTGGTCAAAACCAAAAAAAAAAAAAAATATGTGTTCCCTTATTTTGATTGTAGAAAAATATTTTGCTAGTTTGAAGTTGATTTGCAAACCTAAGTGCACACTCACCGGATGAATTGAAATGGAATCAGTCTATATAACTTTGAATAAAGCAAAAAACAGTGTTTTTTCGACTTTTAGGTACGTATTTTTTTTAATTTTTTTTTATTTTATATGGAGATAATGCTGCAACATAAAAGATATAGAAAAAAATGCCTTGTGTTTTTTTTAATTTTTTTGTTTTTAGCTTGTGTAGGGCCTATATATATTAGGGTGCAGCGCTTTTTCGAAATAATGGGAAAATTAAAGTATCGATCAAAGATTATCTTAGGAGCAGGCCTTATAACAAAGGCTGCATACTTAGTTTTGGTCAAAACCCCTGAAAAGATGGTCCGCCGGGAGCTTGAATGAAGGTCTAAACGACAAAACTCATTGTTTTTTCACAGTTTTTTTAATTTATCTCGAAAATCACGAAATTATTTGTAGCAATTCATTCTAAAACTTTGAAAGGGATTAATTTTCTACATCTTTTGTTTTTTTCTCATTGCTCTACAGTGAAGTTTGCTCTATGGAAGTCCCGGAATAAGGTCAAATTTTTTTATTCAAAAAACGGGTTTTTTCCTATAACTCAAGATACAAGAGACGCACAAAAATTTTAGACCTCAATGAATGTAGGAAATCTGTTTTCTTATAGTTTTGCTTCCAAATTTTTATTCCAAAAGTAAACGTTTCCCAGTTAGAGGCCGAAATTTGTTAAAAACAATTGTATATTATGAAAAATCGACCTTTTTATGTTTTTGTTTTATTTAAAATATACCCAAAATGTTGATAAGAAAATAATGAAAAAATCAAAAGCTTTCAAAAATGGTCTTCAAAATAAAAATCGGAATAAAATTGCGCGAGATATGACAATTCTTATATACTTCGTATTTTTAGGGGGGAGGGGGTTCGAGCAAGCGTCACTTTTTGTCACAGAGGGGAGGTCCAGCAAGCGTCACGGGACGACGTTTCAAATAACCCATTTTTCAGAAGAAAAAATTAAAAATTAAACTTTAGTTATTCAATGGTATAAGAACATCTAATTTTTTACAATTTGGTTGTCAGAGAAGTGTCGTTATTTGATTTAAAAGGCCGCTTTGACTCTACGAACTTCGAATTAACAATCGCAATCTTTTAAATTCAATAATAGTACTTGCGTAGTTCTTACGACTATCGAATCTACAGTGTATTCAGTGTTCGGCCTGATTATAAAAATAAATGTACAAAATATACAAATAAGAATGTTAGTGTATATAAAGAGAAATTCGAACCTGTGTTTAATGCAACTCAATCATTTCAATTCTCTAAATTTTTATAAAAGCACTGAGTTTGTCACAGTTTTGAGAAATTTAAAAAAAAAAGTAAACTTCAAATTTTGGTGAAGAAATTGGTTTAAGGGGTCATTCAGAATTAATTTGTAAGTTTGGCAAAATTTAGTTTCATTGGTACAAAAAATGTAATGCTTTCCTTTTTAATTTACGTTAGTTATTAGAAAGTGAACGAATGATATATTTTTAAAGTGTTCTTAACTTCATGGAACTTCATTTAATATAATTGAAAACGAGGTCTAAAAATAAGAACGCTACACGGTGCAACTGAAAGGACTTTTTTATATATGATTCTTAACTGCTACATCTACATTCTGCGTACTCTTCCACAGTATAATTCAATTTGATGCAACTTCATCAATTTAGTCGGAATAGAGGCTTTATCAATAAGGTTGAATTAAAGTACGGAAATAAACACTAACTTTAATGATTGATTACCCACTAACTTTATATTACAATTTTAAAAATATTAGTTTTGTAATTTTTAATTTTTATAGTTTAATGATTGTAGTTTATGAAGGAAATTTTACCAGAAAAGAGGTTATTATCATAATAATATAACCAAGTTCAAAATTCAATACCCGTCTAAAAGAAATGACAAAACTAGTGCAACTATATCGAGCCTTAACCGCCAAAAAGGCTTAACCGACAAAAAACAAATTTAACAGTAGAACTTTTTCATTGTTGTGGAAAAGTCAAAATTGCTTTCGCTATAACTTCGTAATGGTACTTTTTACAGTCATGAAATTTGAAGGAAACGGGAATCTGAAATCGTGTCGGTTAAGCCTTTTTGGCGGTTGGGGCTCGATACATTAATATGAATATAACAACTTATGAGAATTTATTTTTTTCTGATATTTAGCATTGCACGTGGAAATACGTGCATATCAATGTGCTCAGAAGGCAATTTAAGCAACTTTTGCTCTGGTATATGCATAAAAAAAAAATGTGGACAGGGGGGGGGGGGGTTTGGTTAACGTCACATGACGCTAGGGTCTGGTCCAGCGTCACTTTTTGTCACATAGGAGGGAGTTCATTTTAGCGAATTTTAGAGTCACGGAGTTTATGGACAGCCCCTAACGTCAAAGCGTAATAAACGGCAAATTTTTCAAGACCAAGAACGTCAAAATTAGTCTGTGGTTTCTTTGCAAATTTCAGTCAGAGGGTTCCGATATTTTTAATTTTTGTCAAAAATGCCTTTTTTTTGAGTATGAGAGACTGAATACCCTAAAAACCGTAAAAATTGTGCACAATTATATTCCAAAAACTGTATGATATATATATAATTTGCTATATTTTGTTAATGAAAATCTTGTTTCTACAGCTAACAGTATGTGCACTAGAGGCCGATTTTTGTGATAAAAAAATCGAATTTTTAAACAATTTTATTTTGAAGCGACCTTTTAATTTTTTTCCTCACAAATTTTCTCAGAATTTTGGTAAGAAACTCAAGAAAAGTCATAAGCTTTCAAGAGTGATCTTTAGAATAGAAATCGGTTGAAACTTCCGCGAGATTTGACTGTTTATATATTAGGAGTAATCGAACAAAAAGTAACATTTCCATGTTTCCTTTTTTTTCAGAAATCAATAAAATGTGATTAAAAAAGGTAGCATATTTTTTTTAAAAAATATGTTTATGCATAAATATACACTAAAAAAATTGCCTTACAATCGCGTTTTTACACATTTAAAAACTTTCATATTAATGGAGATAACTGAGTATGAAATTTGGAAATTTTACCTTTTGTCAAGAAATGTTGGAAATTTTACTTTTTGATAATCATTAAACTGAAATGATGCCTTGTGGGAGCAATAAAAGCAACTGAAAATGTTCGGCGAAGACTATGATTAGTGATAAGTATTAAATAGGTAAATGTAATTTTTCGTCAGAACTACAAAAAAATTGTAGGTGGAGTGGAAATGTTACTTTTTGTTCGGAAATCGACGAAAAACGCGATTTTCTTGGGAACTGTTATTCTTTGAACCGCCAAATTCAACTGGAATGTGTAGTTCATAGATTTACATACGATTCTTCAAAAAAAAAGCAAAAAGACAAAAACTGGAAATGTTACCTTTTGTTCGACTACTCCTCATATACTCTGTGACTATATATATACTTTACATAAAACTTGATATAAGTAGTAGTCAAAAGCACTAGTATTTTTCTTTAAAATCTACTTTAAATTATTTCAAGATCTAAATTTTTCTCCGAAATATCGTAAACTGAAATATTGAAAAAACATGTTTTTTGTACTTATTTAACTTTTTAGCTTAGGATATCTCCTAGAAAAAAAAAGATATTAAAATAATTTTAAGTGTGTTACTTTTTTTTTTTTTTTTTAATACTTGAATTCATTTATTGAATCTTCTCATCTTAGGAGACTAACAATAAGTTTAAAAATCTTAATCCTAAATAACATTATTATACATAATTAATCTTATATATAATTCAGTGTTCAATGTGTCTCCCGAGTTAATATGGACTTGTACATCCTAGGAGTTCGGTAAACGCGCAGAAGAACGCAGTTGTTGTACGTTCAGTCTTCTCACAAACATGCTGCCCGCCTAGCAGGATGTTTGAATGAAAAGAACTCCATACAAATTTGCGCCAGTAGTTCCGGCTGCATATGTAGCAGGAACCAGAAATATAAGAAAGAGTACGCGCCAGATACCGGCTGCATAGGGAAAAGTACGCGCCAGATACCGGCTGCATAGAAAAAAGTACGCGCCAGATACCGCCGGCTGCATAGAAAAAAGTACGCGCCAGATACCGCCGGCTGCATAGAAAAAAAAAGTACGCGCCAGATACCGGCTGCATACAAAATTTAGAATTCAGTCAGCTTAACATAGCTAACTGCTAACGATATCAATAGCAGGACGATCCTTTCTTTTTAGTCTGGAGAAATTTTCTAAATTTTTTAACCTCCGTGCCAATGGATTAGGATGATACAGTAATCTTGCAACGTAACTTTGCTTGTATTTGTTGATTTCGTCTTTGACCAAGGGGATGCAAAGGTCCCGATGTAAGTTTTCGTTCCGTATATACCATGGAGCACCAGTCACGATTCTTAGAATTTTTGACTGAGTCCGTTGTATTAGTTCAATGTTCGAGGAGCTGGCGTTACCCCATAACTGTTTACCATATAACCAAATTGGCTTAATGATGGATTTATATAAAAGGATTTTATATTCAAGTTTCAGACGGGACTGGCTATTTATGAGCCAATGTAGACTGGAGGCTTTTAGTTTAACATGCGTTTTTTTGCCTTCAATATGCTTTCGCCACGTAAGCCGTCTGTCTAAATGAATGCCTAGGTATGTGACGTTTTCAGATTGAGGTATTGAAGTGTTATTTAATGTGATAGCAGGGCAATTACCTCGCCTAAGGGTAAAAGTAACCTGCTTGCATTTTTGTTCATTTACTTTTATGCGCCATAGCAGCAACCACTTTTCGATAGAGTTTAAATGAAGTTGAAATTTTCGTGCCGCTTCTAGGGGATAACGACTACAACTTAAAACTGCAGTACCACCTGCGAAAGTAGATATGGTTGTGCCAGCGATAATAGGTAAATCAGAGGTATACAGTAAGTACAGAAAAGGACCCAGCACGCTTCCTTGAGGGACACCTGCATTAATTTTTAAAGGTGATGAAATAAAACTGTTATGTCTAATTCTAAAATGCCTGCTTTCCAGATAAGAAATAAATGTTTTGTGGACGTTAAAAGGCAGTACGTGTTTAATTTTATTGATAAGGCCTTCATGCCATACTTTATCAAACGCTTGAGCTACGTCGAGAAAAACTGCTGTACAGTATTCACTTTGTTCGAAAGCCTTCCTTATTTCATTTGTGATTCTATTAACCTGTTCAATTGTTCCGTGGTATTTTCGGAAACCGAATTGATGGACCCGAAATAAATTTTTTTCGGTTGCATAAGGTATTATTTTTGATAAAATTAGTTTTTCAAACAGTTTGGATATGCATGGTAAAAGACTGATGGGTCTATATGAAGAAGGCAATGTACGATCTTTTCCAGGTTTTGGAATCATGGTTATTAATGAGATTTTCCACTCTGTTGGGTAATACCCATACTGAATTATTGCATTAAAAAGTCTGGTTAAAAAGACAAAAGCTGAATTTGGCAGTTCTTTTATCATTTTGGGAGTTATATAATCGCACCCAGAAGCTTTTTTGCGACACATCTCTTCAACTACACCCTTTACGTTGCTAATATGAAAGTTCAATTGCATAAAATCGCTGTTTAATGGCAAATTAGGAGGAAGAAAGCCTTGAATGGGAGGATTGGGTTGAAAAACTGTGCTTAAGTGATTTGCAAAAGCATCAGCTTTTTCTTCATCACTTCGAGCCCAGTTCCCAAGGTTGGCTCTTATCGGCAGCTCACTCTCCATCGGACTTTTAATACTTTTGCTAGCTTTCCACAAGGACTGTTTGCCGTTCTTATTAGGATCCAGTTTCGAGACAAATTTTTGCTGCTCTATGTCTTCTTTATTTTTTAGCGCAGACCTCAGTTTAGAAGTAGAAATTTTTAAGTTTGCTTTAGAAGCGGGAGATCTATGTAGCTGCCATTCGCGCCTAAACTTTCGCTTCTCAGCTACGAGAAACTCAATTTCACTGTTGGTGGAAAAACTGGTTTTTGTATTTTTCACAACCTCATAAGGCGTTGAGTGTTCCGCTGCTGAGCAGAGGATTGAATTAAAAATGGCAACAGCATCATCTATATGTTCCTCACATTCTATCGAGTAGCTCGTGTGAATGTGAGAACTTAGATATTTCCTGTACCTAAGCCAGTTGGTCTTATATGAGGTTAGCTTCTTAAAGGTCTCTATATACGATGGTTTTTCTAAAAGGCAAAATAAGATTGGAGAATGGTCAGAAGAGAGAGCTAATTTTGTTTCGGCTGTGATCAGGGTTCTCTCGATGCCTCTTTTAATAGCAAAGTCAATGAGGTCTGGTATTTTGCTTCGGTCGGCTGGCCAATATGTAGGTTGACCAGGCGAAGCAAAATTGAAAGTGTGATTTTTTATAAGCATATTATATAATTGTTTCCCTTTTGGATTTACAAGACGAGAACCCCAATATGTATGCTTGGAGTTGTAATCTCCAGCAGCTAAAAATTTGGTTCCCAAATTGTCAAAGAATTCTTTGAATTGATTCTCACTAATTGCAAATCGAGGTGGGCAATAAACCGCCGAAACTATTAAATTCTTAGAATGATTTTGTAGGCAAATAGAGGTAGCCTGAAGATAGTTTTTTGAAAAAGATTCTAAACAGAAATGTTTGAGGCGATTACGAATTAAAATTCCTGTGCCTCCATGTGCTTTGCCATCAGGATGATTGGTTTTATGGAATTTATATCCAGGTATATAGAAATTATACTTATCAGTCAGATGTGTCTCTGAAACAAGCATAATATCAATTTCCTCTTTTCCCAGGTAATGAGAAATTTCATTTTTGTGTTGGTTGATACCGTTTGCATTCCAGGCACAAATGTTTAATTTACTTATTTTTGAGCAATCAAAATTTGGAGGAGCTGGTTTTGCGTTTTAACTAACTCTTGAAGAGTTGATTGCATTGACATCATAAATTGATTTAATGTTTGCGGTAAGTTTGTAATTTGCCTTTCTAAACTATTTTGTTGTGGATTTATTGTGCCTGATTTCAATGCACTTGAATATAAAACAGAGGGATCAATGGGATTTGGATTGCCTTGTTGTTGGACAAATTTATGTGTAGTAATTACATTATGATTTAAATTACGATTCACTTGTCTTTTCTCAGAAATTTTTGCTTTAAGCTCTCTATAAATAGGGCAGCCCCTGTAATTTGCAGTGTGGTCTCCTTGACAATTAGCGCACTTTTTTAAATTAGCTTCATTTCGCAACTTGATTTTGCATTCAGAAATGTGGTGAAGCTCTCCACATGCAACACAGACAGCGTGTAGGGTACAATATGTTTTTGTATGCCCATACTCTTGGCAATTAGTGCACTGTACCGGGCCATTTCGTTTATGGGGTTCCTCTATTACTACTCGGCGGTGAAGCAAGTGAAGATCAACCTTAAACATTGGTTGAGGAACCTTTTCTTTGTTTAAAATATTAATTACAGATTTAGCAAAGAAATGTTTTTGTTCCAACGCTTCTTTAATTTCTTTCGGGTCAACTGACGATTCAATGCCCTTAATGACAACAGAAATACCTTTGCTGCTTTTCAGCTGGTATGTGTAGTAAGAGTTTTTGTTGTCATTAAAGTTTTTAGCGACAGTACGAAAATGAACCTCTGTTTTTACTTGAACCTTCGTTTCATGAAGATTCCCTCTTGTTAGGGGGACTATAAAAAAGTTATCGTTCCCAATAAGCTTAGTCAATAATGTCACTAGAGCATTCGAACTGCGTTCACGCAAGTAAATTGGGGGTGGTTTTAGGATTTTTGTCGCTTGTATCGCCAAGCTCACCTAATGCAGCAAATCGATTGCCAGACGAAACATTTGGTATTGTTTCTGTTTTGTTGGTTTTATTTTTTTTGGAATTGCCTAAGCCATGTTTTTGTGGGCTAAGCTTTCTTTTTGAATTCATGGTCATGTAACGATCAATGCCAGTTTGAACTTTTTTGTTTGCTTCTGTGGTTGTTGTTTTTGAAATAGCACCATTATTAGCATTTGCTTGCATTGTTGTAGAATTGTTTACATTTGCAGCATTGGTAACATGTTGCAAACTCTCTATTAATAATGTTGCTATCAGAAGACAGCGGCATATTGAGATTAGGCGATGAGCATTGTTTGCTCCATGAATTTTCGGAATTTGTTTGCGTTTGCGCAGAAGGTGAGGAATTTTGCGTGGATGTTGAATTATTTAAATTAGACAGCGCACTCGCTGTGAGTGAATAATTTTTTATTAAAGATGTGCTTGCGTTATTTTGCTTTAAAGCATTTTTTTGAGTATGCGCAGGGGAGCGTGCTGGAGTCGCAGTACTAACTGTGCCTGTAAAACCGGTTTGGTTTGTTTTGTGAACCGGTGGGGGCGATCTGAGAACACTCATAAGCATTCAAGCTCTTGTAAATTTATAAGCATTATTTATACTCAACTTTTGTACCAAACTGTACTTCGTATGAGTTGAAAAATTTTTTGAGGTATACTTATAGGCCTCAATAATTAATTCAAGTAGGTACGACAAGAGAAATCTTTGGTAATGAGAAAAAAAAAAAACAGCAACAAAGTTGACAGATGTTTTGTTTGTTGGTGTTTAAATCACTCAATAATGCGCCAAAAACAACATCTACAGCAAAAGCAATCCAATTTAACCCAATTAGAGGAAAATCAGTTTGAAACTTTGCTGAACTTGATGCTTTTTAGATGCAAAATTTTATACACTTTCAGATGATTTACTTGCCGAATTTTAGAAGTTTGTGTTGCTTGTAAGAATTAAAAATTTATTAAGTTTACACGCACTTGTCACTTTTTTTCAACTTTTAGGTAACTTAATGACATGTATATATTGAAAACTCATTTTTAATTGAACTTTTATCAATGCATTTTCTAACACATAATTGAAGAGCTGAGTGGATGAACATGATACACCCCTACCCCTATTTATGCTATTATTTTTTTTATGTCAAAATTTCATGTAATTTGATGTTACGAAATTTTTATGATATAACATTTTGTGTCCCACTAGATATTTTGCTGTTATGACCTAAACTATTGCATGATTTATTGCCCGTCGTGTCACTAGGTTATGTGACAATTTAATAATTTTGAAGTAGTTGTTAAACTACCATCGAATATTTTTTATCAGTTCAATTGGGGTCACTCGATAGATACTTTTAAAGTTATAAAATGGATGTGCAAACTTTGAAATCTGTGACACCATTTCCAAGATATAACTTTTTCCTATAGGATCTCTACTTTTTTAATAATGTCATTGTTATGATTAAATAAATAGACCAATGGATAAAGTTAGTAATTAATCAAGTTTATTTAAAAAGTACTTCAGTGATGCGTGCACGTCTATTACCGAGCGTTTCTATAATCATACTGCCTGTATAGCTCTCTCTTTTACTTATATATATATTACTTAAGAGTGCTCAACAAATGGCACATATACATGTACACTACAACATCTTCCTTCTTTACAAAAGATTTCAAAAACAAATAAGATTGTTTACAACTTATTTATGAATGATTTTTCTTATTATTATTGATTACATACATAGTCATTAAAATGAGTCGGAGGCTTGACAATTCTGCCTGACCGCGTACAAACTGTATTTGAATTAGAAGATGGGCTGGATACCATAACAACATTTGGAACTACCGAAACATCATTTCTAGTGTTATGTGCATCATTACAATTGTTAGTGTCCTTAGAACTGATGTCTGTAGGCAATGTATCTGTATCTTCATTTTGTATATCATTCAAGGGACCTTGAATGGATTTTCTATTTCTTTCAATTTTACGTTTATTGTCAAGCTCAACTTCATAAGAACGTGGTCTATTACAAATTTTTGTGACTTTTGCTGGTACCAAAGGTTTTCCTATTTCTTTTCTAACAAAGACTCTATCATTGATATTTAATGGCTTTAATTGGTGTGCATACCTATCGTAATTTTCTTTTTGTTTGATTTGTTTATTTATTAGACAACCTTTAATTTCAGAATTATTTGGTAATTTATTATTTTGAATGTTTACTGGTAATAGACCACGAACTTTTCTACCAAACATCATTTCGTTAGGCGATTTCATAAAATTGTCAATTGGTGTATTTCTATATTCCAAAATTGCAAGATTTGGATCCTTATCTGGTTCTTCTTCCAACTTTTTAAACATTTTTTTATAGACCCTATGTGCCTTTCAACCATACCATTTGATTGTGAATGTTTTGGGCTAGACGTTTTCCAGACAAAGTTCCATCCCTTAGCAAAGTTTAAAATATTTACACAATTTAATTGTGAACCTGGATCAGAATATATCAATAAAGGAATTCCAAAACGTGAAAACTGACTTTAATGTCGAAATTACACTTTCTGTAGTTATATCGTTTAAAATAGCAATTTCAAAATATTTTGTAAAATAATCAATTGTTAACAAATAGTTTTTTCCCTTAAAGAAAAATATATCTATGCCAAGCGTTTCCCACGGCTTTTCTGGAATTTCTCTATTCAATAAAGGTTATTTTGTATTCTCATTTCTGTATTTCATGCAAATTTCACAGCTACTAATCAAGTCTGTGATCTCTTTATTCATATTCGGCCAAAATACAATATCTCTGGCTCTAACCTTACATTTTTCTATTCCCAAGTGCGTATAATGAATTAGTTTTAAGATTTCTGGTCTCAAATTTTTAGGTACTAATAATTTATTGCCTTTAAAAATTAAGTTGTCAATTATACATAATTCGTTCGCATATATATAATACTTTTTTATGAGATCTGGGATCTTGCTTTTATTATTTGGCCAACCTTCATTAATAAATTTTTTTAGTAGTTGTAATTCTAAATCATTTTCAGTTTCTTTTACAAACAATTCTTTTTTCTCTAAAGATATCGGAAATGTATTTCTGTTAATTAAACAAACTTGCTCTTCAATTTCTTTTTCCAGATTTACATCAAATGTTTCATAAGTATAATGCGCTCGAGAAAGTGCATCAGCCAAAAGCAATTCCTTACCCGGTTTATAGTTCACCTCTAAATCATACCTTTGAAGTCGTAAACGGATGCCTTGCAGGACATTCATTAATTGATTTTTTAAAAATGCTCTCAAGGGGTTTGTGATCAGTTTCAACTCTAATTTTCTTTCCATATATATATTGATCGAATTTTACACATGCAAATGCTATTGCTAATGCCTCTTTTTCGATCTGGACATAGCGAGTTTCAGTTTCGGTAAGAGCCTTATTTCCATATGCAACAGGCAGATCGTTTTGCAGAAGTACTGCACCTAACCCAAATTTGGACGCGTCTACGCTTAATACAACAGGTTTACTTGCGTCAAAGTATTGAAGTATGGGCGATTTTATTAAAATTTCTTTCAATTTTTGAAAACATCGCTCCTCCGCGCCCCATTTCCAAATGGCATCTTTCTTTGTAAGGTTCCTGAGGATAGCATTTTCAATCGCAAGCTTTGGGAAAAATCGCGAAATATATACTAGCATTCCTAGAAACGTGTCTAATTCTTTTTTATTTTCTGGTGCTTTCATTCCTATTATAGAGCTAATTCTTTCATCTGTCAACCTAATGCCATTATCTGTAAAAACGTGGCCTAAATAATTTACGGAGTTTTTTCCTAAAGAACTTTTATCAAGATTAAACTTTACATTTCTCTCATCTGCTCGTTCAAGAACTGTTTTTAGCCTTCTGTTGTGCTCCTCCCAATTAGGCGCATGTATTCTAACGTCATCAACGTACACATCTACTCCCGGAATCCCTGCAAACATGGTTTTAAATAAATCATGAAAAATTTCTGTTGCCGAATTGATACCGAAAGGCATTCTCATAAACCTATATTTCCCAAATGGTGTGATTATCGTCAGTAAGTATGAGCTTCTTTCCGTTAATTTTACTTGGTGAAATGCTCTGTCACCGTCAAGTGTGCTAAAAAATTTTGCGTCCGGCATTTTATTGGTTAAATCATCAAATTCAGGAATTTTACAGTGATTTCTACATATATATTTGTTAAGTTCTGTTGGATCTATGCAAATTCTAATTTTCCCATTTTTCCTACGCCCAATTACAATTGGATGCGCCCAATCTGTTGGTTCATCAACTTTTTTTATTATTCCATCTTTTTCCATCTGTTCTAATTCTAACTTTACGTCATTTTGTATGTGAAGCGGCAAGCTTCGACAATGTGCTATGAAGGGTTTTGCTTCAGAATTTAATTTTATATCGTATTCAAAATTTGTTATGCAACCGAGGCCACGAAATGTATGTTCATGTTCATTTAATATTTTTTTTATCTGGTCATTATGTATACTGTTTTTATTTGGTTCTAATGATAAAGAATCAACCCGTTTTACAATGTTTAATTCTTTAAGGATCGGAAGTCCAATTATTGTGGATAAATTACCTTCATCACCGCGAGCTACTTCAAACAAAATACTTTTTTCATTTCTATTTGTAAATTTACATAAAAGCTTACAACTTCCTATCAAATTTAGCTTTGAACCCCCATAGGCTCTTAATTTCTCATTACTTTTATTTAAATTTCTTGAGTCGATGTTAAAATATTTAAGCTTATTTTCCGAAATTATATTACAAGGTGAACCCGTGTCAAGTTTTGCTTTGGCTTTACATTTATTGTTTATTATTATGTTGTCATACCATTCAACTTCCTTTTCTCTTCTTTCTTTCATAAGGCTGCCAATGTACATATACTGTTCTCCCTCTAATTCGGTTGAGTTACTATCTGGAGCTAACGCCTGCACCAACCTCGATCTGCACTGCGCCGCAAAATGTTTTTTTCCTTGACATTTTTTACACATCTTACCATACGCCGGACACTGTCTATTTGCATGATTCCTTCCACAGCGATAGCAATCGTAACTATTTGTCGTCTCTTTCCTGTTTAAGTTTGCACTTCTTATTTTGTTTACATCAGTATTTGTGATAGCATCATCTTTTTTTTCAATGTATTTGTTTCTCATTTGTTTTATAGCACTTACGCTATTATCCTTTTCCTCTATCGTTTTGATTTGCATGGCCGTCATCTCTTGCGTTTGACATATTTCAACGCAACTTTTCAACGTTAGTTTTTTTTCTTGTAGAAGTTTTAACCTTAATTCTCTGTCTGAAATTCCGCAAATGATTCTGTCACGAATTAAACTGTCTTTCAATTCACCAAATTTACAATTCGCACTGAGTGTTTTAAGAGCAGTCAAATATGAATTGAAGTTTTCAGCTTCATTTTGAGATCGCATGAAAAACATATGGCGATCCACTGTTTCATTATCTTCGGGTGTACAGTATGCATCAAAAGCTTGAATAACGTTATCGTATTTTTTTTGTTGATCTGTATCAAGCCCAAATGTATTAAACTTTTAAAGAGCTTCATCACCCAATGTATTCAACAAAATGGCGACTTTTCTCTCTTCTTCTCATTTGTCTCGACCTGATGCGAGTAGATATATATTGAATTTTTGCTTCCAAGTCAGCCATTTTTCTTTTATATTTCTTTCAAACGTAAAACACTCTGGTGCCTTAGCTTGCCCACTATGATTGTCTGACATGTTTTCAGTTATATTTTCCAAAGACTGATAGGCACTATTATTTTCACTAGTTTCACTCGTAGCCAGCGTCTCTTCTTCTACCGCTTCATTGATTTCCGAGAACTCGTCTTCTAAATTTTTTTTAGCTGCCGGCACTCATTAAAATTTTTTTTTTTTTTTAATTCCTTTTTCTTTCTGTTCTTTTTTTTTTTTAATGCACACGAATGCGTTCTTATATTATTCTTTTTTGATTTTTTACCGACTGCGCCATGTTATGATTAAATAAATAGACCAATGGATAAAGTTAGTAATTAATCAAGTTTATTTAAAAAGTACTTCAGTGATGCGTGCACGTTTATTACCGAGCGTGTCTATAATCATACTGCCTGTATAGCTCTCTCTTTTACTTATATATATATTACTTAAGAGCGCTCAACAAATGGCACATATACATGTACACTACAACAGTCATTTAACATGTTCATGCACTTAGCTCTTCAATTATGACAAATTGAAGAACGATCTGATAACACTTGCCACCGATCAAACGGTATTGAATGTAATTCCAATGAAAAAGCTATACCAAATATCAATAAATAGCACAAAACAACAATTATGACATCAAGGAAACGAATTTACTTACACACAAACAAAACTGACAATAAGTCGGCTTCGTAAGGCCATAGACATAGATATTCATAATCAGAATAGACATTCATAATCAAAATAGACATTCATAATCAAAATAGACATCCATAATCAAAATAATCATATATTTGATGATTATTTTTATCATGAAATGAATGAGCAAACGATGCCGCTTCTCGAAATCAAACAGAGTTGTGTTGTAAAATATTTCACAAAAACATAGTTGCGTTGTAAAATGTTTTACAATTTGTTTCTTTTAGGTTAAAATAATACAGTTTTCGTGAAGAAATCTACGAGATAGGAAGATGAAATAAGTGGTGGAACAGATACAGTTTAGGTCACAATCGAAATTGATTATAAACCAAATATTTTCTTATGTGCTTTTGAAATCTAAGAATAAATATGGAATCTAAAAGTGTCACTAGGCTCTGGTTTCGGAGATAAAGACATCGGAAGTTGGGGATATAGCTTTTCTGTATAAGTTGAAAACGGCTGCATTGATTTCAAAAATATGGGTGTCATATGAAAAGTAATTTAATAAGCTACAATATTAATTCAATAATTTTGAAATCTGGCTCGTAGTTTTCGAGATATTACGACTTTTCTGAAATTTGGACCAATTTTAAAAAAATAAACTGTTTTTTTCCAAAAAATCCGTTATTAACCTACAGTTTAATTAACATATTTATAAAGCTTAATTCATCCCCTTTAAAATGATATAACACTTAAACAAAAATTTTTGATATTAACCCTTTATAACCGAAAAAGTTAAAAATCATTTTGATGAATTTTGGGAAGTTTTTTAAATTTTTTTGATATGAATTGTTCTCTTTAGGTACGTATTTTTTTAAAATTTTTTTTATTTTATATGGAGATAATGCTGCAACATAAAAGATATAGAAAAAAATGCCTTGTGTTTTTTTTAATTTTTTTGTTTTTAGCTTGTGTAGGGCCTATATATATTAGGGTGCAGCACTTTTTCGAAATAATGGGAAAATTAAAGTATGGATCAAAGATTATCTTAGGAGCAGGCCTTATAACAAAGACTGCATACTTAGTTTTGGTCAAAACCCCCGAAAAGATGGTCCGCCGGGGGCTTGAATGAAGGTCTAAACGACAAAACTCATTGTTTTTTCACAGTTTTTTTGATTTATCTCGAAAATCACGAAATTATTGGTAGCAATTCATTCAAAAACTTTGAAAGGGATTAATTTTCTACATCTTTTGTTTTTTTCTCATTGCTCTACAGTGAAGTTTGCTCTATGGAAGTCCCGGAATAAGGTCAAATTTTTTTATTCAAAAAACGGGTTTTTTCCTATAACTCAAGATACAAGAGACAAAAATTTTAGACCTCAATGAATGTAGGAAATCTGTTTTCTTATAGTTTTGCTTCCAAATTTTTATTCCAAAAGTAAACGTTTTCCAGTTAAAGGCCGAAATTTGTTAAAAACAATTGTATATTATGAAAAATCGACCTTTTTATATTTTTGTTTTATTTAAAATATACCCAAAATGTTGATAAGAAAATAATGAAAAAATCAAAAGCTTTCAAAAATGGTCTTCAAAATAAAAATCGGATTAAAATTGCGCGAGATATGACAATTCTTATATACTTCGTATTTTTAGGGGGGAGGGGGTTCGAGCAAGCGTCACTTTTTGTCACAGGGAGAGGTCCAGCAAGCGTCACGGGACGGCGTTTCAAATAACCCATTTTTCAGAAGAAAAAATTAAAAATTAAACTTAAGTTATTCAATGGTATAAGAACATCTAATTTTTTACAATTTGGTTGTCAGAGAAGTGTCGTTATTTGATTTAAAAGGCCGTTTTGACTCTACGAACTTCGAATTAACAATCGCAATCTTTTAAATTCAATAATAGTACTTTCGTAGTTCTTACGATTATCGAATCTACAGTGTATTCAGTGTTCGGCCTGGTTATAAAAATAAATGTACAAAATATACAAATAAGAATGTTAGTGTATATAAAGAGAAATTCGAACCTGTGTTTAATGCAACTCGATCATTTCAATTCTCTAAATTTTTATAAAAGCACTGAGTTTGTCACAGTTTTGAGAAATTTAAAAAAAAAGTAAACTTCAAATTTTGGTGAAGAAATTGGTTTAAGGGGTCATTCAGAATTAATTTGTAAGTTTGGCAAAATTTAGTTCAGGTTATACCTTCATCCCTTGCCCGAACATTTAAGTTTTTTTATTGAAAATTTTGTACAAAAAATGTAATGCTTTCCTTTTTAATTTACGTTAGTTATTAGAAAGTGAACGAATGATATATTTTTAAAGTGTTCTTAACTTCATGGAACTTAATTTAATATAATTGAAAACGAGGTCTAAAAACAAGAACGCTACACGGTGCAACTGAAAGGACTTTTTTATATATGATTCTTAACTGCTACATCTACATTCTGCGTACTCTTCCACAGTATAATTCAATTTGATGCAACTTCATCAATTTAGTCGGAATAGAGGCTTTATCAATAAGGTTGAATTAAAGTACGGAAATAAACACTAACTTTAATGATTGATTACCCACTGACTTTATATTACAATTTTAAAAATATTAGTTTTGTAATTTTTATATACAAAAATAATGACTAACAAAAAAACCGTCAGTTTAATGATTGTAGTTTATGAAGGAAATTTTACCAGAAAAGAGGTTATTATCATAATAATATAACCAAGTTCAAAATTCAATACCCGTCTAAAAGAAATGACAAAACTAGTGCAACTATATCGAGCCTTAACCGCCAAAAAGGCTTAACCGACAAAAAACAAATTTAACAGTAGAACTTTTTCATTGTTGTGGAAAAGTCAAAATTGCTTTCGCTATAACTTCGTAATGGTACTTTTTACAGTCATGAAATTTAAAGGAAACGGGAATCTGAAATCGTGTCGGTTAAGCCTTTTTGGCGGTTGGGGCTCGATACATTAATATGAATATAACAACTTATGAGAATTTATTTTTTTCTGATATTTAGCATTGCACGTGGAAATACGTGCATATCAATGTGCTCAGAAGGCAATTTAAGCAAGTTTTGCTCTGGTATATGCATAAAAAAAAAATGTGGACAGGGGGGGGGGGGTTTGGTTAACGTCACATGACGCTAGGGTCTGGTCCAGCGTCACTTTTTGTCACATAGGAGGGAGTTCATTTTAGCGAATTTTAGAGTCACGGAGTTTATGGACAGCCCCTAACGTCAAAGCGTAATAAACGGCAAATTTTTCAAGACCAAGAACGTCAAAATTAGTCTGTGGTTTCTTTGCAAATTTCAGTCAGAGGGTTCCGATATTTTTAATTTTTGTCAAAAATGCCTTTTTTTTTTTGAGTATGAGAGACTGTTTACCCTAAAAACCGTAAAAAATGTGCAAAATTATGTTCCAAAAACTGTATGATATATAATTTGCTATATTTTGTTAATGAAAATCTTGTTTCTACAGCTAACAGTATGTGCACTAGAGGCCGATTTTTGTGATAAAAAAACCGAATTTTTAAAAATTTTTATTTTGAAGCGACCTTTTAATTTTTTCCTCACAAATTTTCTCAAAATTTTGGTAAGAAACTCAAGAAAAAGTCATAAGCTTTCAAGCGTGATCTTTAGAATAGAAATCGGTTGAAATTTCCGCGAGATTTGACTGTTATATATGAGGAGTAATCGAACAAAAAGTAACATTTCCATGTTTCCTTTTTTTTCAGAAATCAATAAAATGTGATTAAAAAAGGTAGCATATTTTTTTTAAAAAATATGTTTATGCATAAATATACACTAAAAAGATTGCCTTACAATCGCGTTTTTACACATTTAAAAACTTTCATATTAATGGAGATAACTGATTTTGAAATTTGGAAATGTTACCTTTTGTCAAGAAATGTTGGAAATTTTACTTTTTGATAATCATTAAACTGAAATGATGCCTTGTGGGAGCAATAAAAGCAACTGAAAATGTTCGGCGAAGACTGTGATTAGTGATAAATAATAAATAGGTAAATGTAAATTTTCGTCAGAACTACAAAAAAATTGTAAGTGGAGTGGAAATGTTACTTTTTGTTCGGAAATCGACGAAAAACGCGATTTTCTTGGGAACTGTTATTCTTTGAACCGCCAAATTCAACTGGAATGTGTAGTTCATAGATTTACATACGATTCTTCAAAAAAAAGCAAAAAGACAAAAACTGGAAATCTTACCTTTTCTTCGACTACTCCTCATATACTCTGTGATACAAAAATACCAAAAATCATATCTTTATAATAAATACTCTAATATCTCTCTCTTATAACTCTTATATCTTGCGTAAGTTTTAGCCGTTTTCTATTTGAAAGGCCACGTTCAAAAAACCTTAACTTTTTCTTTAGGTTTTTACTGAAATTTTGGAAATAATAAATATATAAAAATGTTGCTTCAAAACAAAAGTTTTTAAAAATTCGGTTTTTTTTTCACAAAAATCGACCTCAAGCGCTGTGGAAAGATGATTTCCAGGAACGAAATATAGCAAATTATATTTTCTTCAGTTTCTAGGATATAATTTTGCAAATTTTTTACGTTTTTTAGGGTATACACTCTCTCATACTCAAAAAAGGCGTTTTTGACAAAATATCGGAACCCTCAGGCTGAAATTTGCAAGGAAACCACAGACCAATTTTGACGTTCTTGGTCTTGAAAAATTTGCCGTTTATTACGCTTTGACGTAATGTAGCACGCATAAAAAAATTTTAAGTTTTGGTTGCAAAATACGCTGTGAAACAAAAATACCAAAAATCACACTTTTACAAAAAAATACGAAGTATATAAGAATTGTCATATCTCGCGCAAGTTTAATCCGATTTCTATTTTGAAGACCATTTTTGAAAGCTTTTGATTTTTTCATTATTTTCTTATCAAAATTTTGGGTATATTTTAAAACAAAAACATAAAAAGGTCGCTTTTTCATAATATACAATTGTTTTTAAAAAATTTCGGCCTTTAACTGGAAACCGTTTACTTTTGGAATAAAAATTTGGAAGCAAAACTATAAGAAAACAGATTTCCTACATTCATTGAGGTCTAAAATTTTTGTCTCTTGTATCTTGAGTTATAGGGAAAAAACCGTTTTTTGAATCAAAAAATTTGAACTTCTTCCGGGACTTCCATAGGGCAAACTTCACTGTAGAGCAATGAGAAAAAAAACAAAAGATGTAGAAAATTAATCCCTTTCAAAGATTTTGAATGAATTGCTACCAATAAGTTCGTGATTTTCGAGATAAATTAAAAAAACTGTGAAAAAACGATGTGTTTTGTCGTTTAGACCTTCATTCAAGCCCCGGGCGGGGCATCTTTTCGGGGGTTTTGACCAAAACTAAGTATGCAGTCTTTGTTTTAAGATCTTAATCTATGATAATTTTTGATGCACTCATTTTTTTTTTTGAATTTTGCTGCACCCTAATATATATATAAGTTTCTAAATGGCAGATTGGAGTTACCTAAAATTTTTGCTTAACTCTTAAATGCATAGTGGACCATGTATGATTCATGAACATGTATGTATGTATTCTCCTTTAACTCCTAGGAGGAGCATAGGGCCAATATGAAATCTCTCCATTTGTCACGATCCCTTGCGATGACTTTGATCTCTTGCCACGATTTTCCCGATTCTTGGATTTCCTTTTCCAACGACCTTTTCCAGTTGGTTTTGGGCCTACCACGTCCTCTACTGCCTTGTGGATTCCACTCAAGGGCCTGGCGACAAACTTCGCTGTGTGGTTTCCGGAGAGTGTGACCAATCCATCCCCATTTGCGCAGCTTGATCTCATTTGCTATAGCCTTCTGTTTGCATTTTTGATGTAGCTCGGCATTTGATATAGTGCGAGGCCACCAAACCTTTAGTATACGCCTTAAGCATTTGTTGACGAATACTTGCAGCTTGTTCGTTAGTTGCTCAGTAACAAGCCATGTTTCGCACCCATATAACAAAACCGATTTCACATTCGAATCAAAAATGCGCACTCTCGTTTTGGTGGATATAACGGATGAAGACCATATTTTGTTCAGTTGAGCAAACGCGCCTTTTGCTTTTGCTATTCTTGAGTTGATATCCTCTTTTGCTCCACCATCCATGGAGATAATGCTGCCTAAATACGTGAAGCTATCGACGTTTCCGATGTCATCACTGCCAGCTTTAAACGTGATGTCATTGCTTGCGTTTAGCTTCATGCTTTTAGTCTTGGATACGTTGATTTTTAGGCCGGCCTTTTGTGATTCCAAGACAAGGTCTTCAATTTTGCTTTGCATATCTGAATGTTTGGACGATAAGGGGCAGATGTCGTCAGCGTAGTCGAGATCTTCCAGATGTTCGGTAAAGTTCCATTGAATACCCGTTTTGGCCTTATTAAGAGCTTTATCTAGGATATCATCAAGAACGATAAGGAAGAGTGATGGTGAAAGTAAACACCCCTGCCGTACGCCTGAATTAGTGGTGAATGTCGGTGACAACAACCCGTTGTGTAACACACTGCATTTAAAGCCTTCATATTGTGCACGTACTAAGTTTATGGCCTTTCCCTCCATAAAATTTACGGTTCGTAAATTGCGTACCCAAAGCGAATCGCTTACGAACTCCGTTTTTACTAACACATGCATATATTGAATGTGTAAACAAACAATATTTATTTTTTTATTTGTCAAAAATTTTCTGTTTTCAGTTTTTTATTAAATATTTCTGGAATTAAGATATTTTATTATTTCATTCATCACAAAGTTTTCGTAAGCAATGGCAGCAAACTAGGAGCGTCATTTCATCGTATGGCGTGAACTTGTTGGTAAGATTATCCAACGCATCGAGGACAAGGCCTTCAAGCTGGTGGCTATGGAATTCATCCTGGGCATCAAAGGAATTTCTTGAGATGCACTACGCTCGTCCTTTCTTTCCCAGTTTGACCACTTACATGCGTTCTGGCCGAGTAGTTAAAATGATATGGAAGGGCTTAAATGTGAAGACTGGATGTAAGATATTGGATGAGACCAATCCTGCTGACTCACTCGGTTCTGATGCCGTCGAATGAGCATATAAAGAGTTGATTTCTTTATATGCTCATTCGCATGTTCGCTGAAAACCAGCTATCGTTCACAACTGCTTGAGAGTAGCAGTGTCAGTATTTTGCATTTCCAGTAGGGATTAAGAGAGAAAGCGAACAAAGTTTTGTGAAATTCAAAAATGTATAATGGAAATGGATATTGAAAAATTCGATGTTAGTGAATTGAGTGTAATATACATAAATTAAATAGTTAAATATGATAAACATTTAATATAAATTTGTATGATATTAAAATGCAATCTTTTATTTAAATCAGTTCGTAAGTGGTTCAAATTTAGCGAAGCATAAACGAACCACTTTAACGCTTCAGACGTAGTACCAATACATAGAAATTACTACGTTTTTAATTCTACTGTTCTTATTCTAACATTTACGTTTTCGGTTCGCAATCGTATCGCTAAAGCGGTACGTTTACGAAGTCTTGTATGACTTATAAACTTCGCTGGCGTTATGCTTTCGTACCGCTTTTCTTAGAGGGTTGCGGCAATACCTCTTCGTTGCAGTGACGCCCAGATGTTTTCTCGGGAGACACTGTCGAAGGCAGTGCTATAGTCAATGAAGACAAGTTGAAGTGCAGCACGCCACTCGCATGATTGTTCGACAATTATTCTGAGAGTGTTGATTTGATCCACGCATGATCTGTTTCGCCGGAATCCTGCTTGCAGCTTACGAATGGCCGAATCAAGTTTTTCGCTTACCCTGCTCAGAAGCACTTTCGTCAGTACTTTTGATGGTACTGAGAGCAAGGTGATGCCTCTATAGTTTCGGCACTCGCTTAGGTCATCTTTTTTCGGAAATTTGACTAACATGCCATGTAGCTAATCTTCTGGCAAACGCTCTTCACTCCAGATTTTGGTGAGCAGAGGATGGAGAATTTTAGCTGATGTTTTGGGGCATGCCTTTAGCAGTTCAGCTGTTATTTGATCTATACCGGCGGCCTTGTTGTTTTTCATGCTTTGGATAGCTTTCACTATTTCATCAATTGTAGGCGGCGGTGTTTGTATTCGACTACTACTGCGAGTCACTGCGGCAGTTGTAGTTGGTGATTCTGGTTGCAGGGATGTTGGTAGACATGGGATTTAGTATATCGCAAAAATACTCTTTCCATCTGTTTAGTTGGTCGTCCGCAGATGTTAAGAGATTTCCGTTTTTGTCTTTGATAGGGCGGCTCTGTTGGAGTTTTCCGCCTGATAATCTGCGGGTGATATCGTAAAGCTGCCTGAGATTTTGAGCATTTGCAGCGCTTTCGGCTTCGCTCGCGAGGTCGTTATACATTCTTCTTTTGTCTTGTCTGCACGATCGCCTGACTTCTTTATTGAGAGAGTTAAAGACCTTTTCGGCGACGTTCTTTTGCGCTCTAGTTTTAGCGTCGTCTCTCAGTTTTTTCGCGCTTCTTCTTTTTTCGACAATACCCCACGTTTCCTCGCTCATCCAGTGCTTCTTGTTCGAGGGTCGAAACCCAAGTATTTTTTCATGATGTTTCAATACTTCCACCACAATCGAACGGAACTGTTTTAAGTTCTACGAAAGATCTGCGTACCTCGTCGTTCTTAAGCTTAAGCACGTCGAATTTTTTTGCTACAGATTGTTCGCTGGGACGTTTATTAGCGGCAAGTTTTAGTCGAATGACCGCGACGAGAAGATGGTGGTCGGAGCCTATGTCAGCGGCCCTCTTTACTCGTACGTCCAGAAGACTCCCTCTCCATTTTCTGCTAATGCAGAAGTGGTCGATTTGGTTTTCAGTGATGTTGTTTGGAGACACCCAAGTAGCTTTATGGCATTTTTTGTGTGGGAATAGCGTACCTCCAACGACAAGACCGGCTGTATTGCAGGCGTCAATGAGAAGCTCTCCATTGTCGTTTCTCGCACCCAAACCATGTCTTCCAATCACGTGCTCTAGGTTAAGGTTTTCTGAGCCTACTTTGGCATTCAAATCGCTCATAACCATTATGATGTCGTTCTTGTGAGCACTGTTTATTGCTGCAGCGAGCTGGCTGTAGAATTCATCTTTGGTTTCTCTCTCTGCCAACTCTGTGGGCGCGTATGCTTGGAAGATGGTAATATTTCTTGCGGGGGTTCGAAATCTGCACCAAATGAGTCTTACGTTTACAGGTTTCCATTCCATTACTGCTTTTACTGCAGTTTTACTTAGCAAAAATCCAACTCCATCCCTGTGGATGTCATCTTGCGATCTACCGAAGTATAGAAATTTTTCGCCGTCAGGAAGTACATATTCGCCGGCACCGTTCCATCTACACTCGCTTAATCCCAATATCTCAAGGTTGAATTTGTGGAGTTCTCTAACGGCTTGGTGTATTTTGCCTGGTTCATTTACAGTTCGGACATTCCAAGAGCCGATGCGTGTTCGAGTTTTCATCGAGAGGATTTTAAAATTTTGAGAAACCATATTGGTTCCAGTTATAGGAGAATCATTCCTAACTATGCATGTTTCTTGCACCTCCAAATCCGATGTGCATGCTGCCGAGGCAGGTGGATTAACCACACTCTGGTGGGTACCACTAGGAGAGTTATTTCCCATCGTTTTTCGATCCATGCTTCATTAAAATAATCTTCACGGCAACGCCCCACGCAGTAAGTTATAAGCTTAAAGCTGGATCCGGCAAGCGCTGCAAATATAGTGGCCAAATTCACTTTTAATTTCAGCCGCCCAATCTGGAACAGACGCTGACCTGGGAGCCGCCCACTCTGGATCAGACGCTTCAGGATTTCGACAAGATGCTTATTCTAGGGCGGCATCGACTCGCCTTGTCAGTGCCAGTTACGGGCATTGTGGGTTTTTCTTTCGAGGCGCAACGCTGTCCAACGCTACACCCTTCCACACCCTGGCTGGTCACCCGCTTTTAGTCGCCTTTTACGACAGGCATGCTTACCTCGGGCATATTCTGACCCCTTACCCGCAGGGGTTCATAAACATAATCATGGTTAAATCTAGCCGATGAACCTCCATCACGTTGCATTCTATTTTAACTTGAAGCCTACAGTAAGAGCGTTTGTAATAATGCCTCTTCCGCATGCCGACGTCTGTTTTCAGTAAGCTGTCAAAGTAGACGGACGTGTTTTTTACGAAAAATTTCAAAAGTGCTTTTCAACAGCGAATAAAATATATATATAATTCGTATTTTTTGTGATAAAAAAAATATTGGTGAGTAAATTGGACTTTGTTTAAGCTAGTTACATCGAATCTTGATCGAAATTGTTCTCCAATAATAGCTTTTTACGTATTTTTCTGTGTACCATATATGGTGTACCATGCATTTGAGCCAAATCAGAAATGTGAATACCTCCTTTTGGCATATTTTTTATTAATTAAATGGACTCAAATTTTAGCGGGTAAATCGTGGATTATCATGTCAATTCATGATGTGTGATGAATGGACGAGTTCCGGCATGCTGTTTGGCTTCGGATTGCATGCATTTAGGCCTACGCACAGTGCGTTGAGCCCAGTGCCGGATTAAGACAAATGGGGGCCCTAGGCCATACAAATTTTGGGGCCCTCTTTTTTTAATAATTGTAAAATTAATCTTTGTTTATGCATTTAAAGAATTTAAGGATTTTGAAAACTGTAAACGTTTTAATTTCAGGTGGTTTTTATTTTATTAATTAAAAAAAATACGCTTGACATATAAATATAAAACTTTGCATATGTATTAATTGAAGTTAGTACTACATGCAAAAATTTGTAGCATCCTTGGCAACTTTTTTGTAGCCTTTATCTTCTTTTTGACCAAAGCCCAGAATTTTTCAATTGACCAGATTTCTAGACAGTTTGCATGACTTACTTCACGAGGCACCAAAATCACATTATTTCTTGAGTACCCCTGCAAGGCTATTTTACTATAATGACAAAATGCTAAGTCTGGCCAAAGGAAAGTGGAAACTTCATGCTTTCGTGGGAAAGGCTTAAGTCTTTTTTCCAAGCATTCCTTAATATAGAATTCTGAGTTTAATGTTCCAGTGGTTAAAAAAGAATTGCTCCTTTTGCCACAACTGCAGTTTGCTTGCCAAACCAAAAACTTACGAGAAAATTTCGACTGTTTTTTTGACTTAAGCTTTTCACCCACATTCCCCCGCGTGTCTACAGTGTAAAATTTTTGGCCAGGAAGCAGCGCAAAATCGGCTAAAACATACGTTTCGTCGTCCATGATGCAGCATTCAATTGCAATAACTCTTCAATGAGAAGTTGCATAAACCAAATTAAAATGCCGTTTGAAAGATAATTTAATTTTCTATATACCGTACAAAATTTTTTTTTCGAACGGCTAATGACCTTAAAAATATTCTTGAACAACCGTTAAGGCTACGAAATTACTGTTTTTTTAAGGATATCTGCGTATTGGTAAGTACTACGATAAAAAGTAACAGGACCAATTTTGTAGAGAATTACAAGATCTACAAAAAATAAGCGATATGTGTACACATAGAAGTAACCGTTTAGAAGATATTCTAAAAAAACCCTTAAAATGCCAAAGAACCGGTTTCTATTGAATATCTTCTATACGGTTACTTCTAAGTGTACACATATCGCTTATTTTTTGTAGATCTTGTAATTCTCTACAAATTTGGTCCCATTACTTTTTATCGTAGTACTTACCAATTCGCAGATATCCTTAAAAAACCAGTAATTTCGAAGCCTTAACGGTTGTTCAAGAATATTTTTAAGGTCATGAGCCGTTCGAAAAAAAAATTTCGAACGGTATATAGAAAATTAAATTATCTTTCAAACGGCATTTTAATTTGGTTTGTAGAACTTCTCATTGAAGAGTTATTGCAATTTAAAAAGTAAGATATCTTAATATGAACTCATAGGTAGTATTTTTTTTTTTCTTCTGGAAAGGTGCCAATGCCTCCCAAATTTTTCTATCTTCCACTGAAGTAATTTTTCTATCTTCCACTGAAAAATTTGGGAGATATTGGCACCTTTCCAGAAGAAAACCGCGATGGACATCAATCACTAGCTCCAGATGAATCATGCGCGGAAAAATTATGTCGAGGTTTTAGAGCTAGTTCTGCTTTTCATTGGAAATCCCACTAGGGAAATTTATCATAGGAATATCTTGAATGTATTGAAACACTTGCATTTTATCGTGAAAATAAATGTTCCCGCATCTCCAGCGACGTTGAAAGTACAAGGTAGGATCTCAAAAATCAATGAAAATAGCGTAAAATCGGCAGATATCCCCAGTGACCGGCAATACGGCAGGACGGCGGTTCAGTCTGTGGCCGATATCTCGAGAAGATTTTGTCAAAAAATATTGTGCGACCACTCATTTTGTTCGTCACAATTTAGGCTACAAGACTACATTCCGAGAAACAAAAATAAAAAATGTTCCTACGATTAATGGAAATTTAATCTAACAAAAATCTCAAATCTTTTTTTTTTCGAGAGATATCTTAAATATCTTGAAATCTTGGAATCTTTTCCAAAAACTGGCAATGCCATTGTCTTCAGCGACCTCGAAAACATAAAGTAGGATAGAAAAAAAAATTGTTCCAATCCTTTTTTATCAATTTCCACGGGCTGAAAGAACCCCATTCTCGTACTGTCAAGGCAACGCTACATATCGAGCTTGCGTGAGTGCTAAATCTCAATATTTTTTTACCAAAATTTACATACGTAGTTTCTAGACCATACCGAACATTTTGAGTGCTGAGCACCTAAAATCGGAACACCTTTAGTTGCGGAATACCCTTGCAACTATTGAAAAGCGCGAAATGCGATAATTTTAAATTTTTCCTACAACAAACAGTCTATTGTAGCTAGCGTAGCATGCCTCAAAACCAGAGTGTGTTACCAACTAACAATTTGAAAATTTCTCATAACAGACGGCGCTAGTGAGCCTTATGATCTATCCATATAGGCGATACTGTACAGAGAGTTTATCCGTGTCCAATAGCGCAATCGCTAAAGGGCCGTCCACACGTACAGTCTTACCTGCGCAAACATAGTTCGTGCAAACTAGAGAGTTTGCTCATACTTTTTTTATCGCGTCCACACGACACAGGAAAGTCTGTGCAGTTTTCGGTATACTTCATGTTCATTAGGGGTGTTTTAGTGCACGAATTTTGGATTTTGATACTTGACACCCCTCAATTTTGTGAGGTTGGTAAAAAAATGAGTTTGCAAAAAAAATTTGGGGGTGGGGTGAGGGTAAGAGTTGGCGCATCGAGGTCAAAGATGAGAGAAAAGGAAAAACAATTTACTTACAGCCCCACAAGAGGGGCCACCTCTAGAGGGTTCAAATGTATGACCGACCCACGTTATTTTTTCTCCCCCAACATTTTTACCAAGCATACCTACCTCTTATCTCTAACCCCTAAGGGGGCTTCCATACAAAATTTAAATTTTAGGAAATCGACCCCCACCACTCCCAGGGTGCCCCTAGAAGGGTCAAATGTATGACCAGCCACTAATATTTTTTTCCTCCCCAACATTTTTTCCCACCGTACTCACCCTCTATCTCTAGCTCTTTAGGGGGATCCCATACCAAACTGACGTCACAGACATAAGAAATATGGAAAGGAAATCGTCAAATAAGCCCATAACTGCCCAGGAGTCTCTCCTAGAGGAGTGAAATATATGACCGACCCCCATTACCCCTCTCCAAAGTTTCACAGCTTACCTACCCCCTAACTGGACCATGGGTACCTCTAGAAGGGTCAATTGTATGATCGACCCCCATTATTTCTAGGAAAATTTATAAAAAAAATTGTATGGCAGCCCTTTTCAGGGTTGAAAATAGGTGGTAAGTAAGTGGAGGAAAAATATAGGTCGCGAAAAAATAATGGGGGTCAGTCATACATTTGACCCTTCTAGGAGTACCCGTGTGCCAGTTAGGGCAGTGGGTGCATTTTATATAAAAAAAGTAACTTTGTACGGGAGCCCCCTTAAGGATTAGAAATAGGGGGTAGGTATGCTGAGAAAAAACTTTGGAGTTGGGCTAATGGGGGTCGGTCATATATTTGACTCCTCTAGGAGTGACTTCTGGACAGTTATGGGCCTATTTGATGATTTCCTTTGCATATTTTTCATGTCTATTACATCTATTTTGTATGGGAGTCCCCTTAAGAGTCAGAGGTACAGGGTAAGTATGTTGGGAAAAAATGTTGGGGAGGAAAAAATATTATGTAGCAGTCATACATTTTACCCTTCTAAGGGCACCCAGGGAGTGGTGGGGGTCGATTTCCTAAAAATGTCAATTTTGTATACGAGCCCCCTTAGGGGTTAGCGATAGGGGGTAAGTATGCTTGGTAAAAATGTTGGAAGGGGAAAAATAATGTGGGTCGGTCATACATTTGACCCCTCTAGAGGTGATCCCTAAACATTTGTAGGGCTGTATATACATTTTTGACCTCGATGCGCCAACCTTTACCCTCACCCCACCCCCAAAAATTATTTTGCAAACTCATTTTGGTAAAATTGCAGTTTAGCCGCTTTTCGTATTTTTAAGGGTAGAAAAAAAATGTTGCCAAAAATGGCTTATTTTGGACTCCCACATCACAAAAATGGCGGGGGAGCTCAAGAAATTCAGGTAGTTTTTGCAAAAAACGCATTTAAATTAATTTTAATCGATTATATCTTATAGTATATCAAACACGGGCTTCGCTAGCCACAGTAGTTTTACATAAGAGTAGGGGTAAGTGGGCGGCCTGCGGCCGCAACTCAGGATTTAAAACTCCCAAAAATCCAACACCGGCTTCGCGGCGGCCTTCGGCCGCGGATCAGTCTATAATATATCCAACACCTAGCTTGCTAGCCACAGTAATTTTACATAAGAGTAGGGGTTTATCAATAAAACGCTTTTGCTTTATTTTAATTTTTTATTTATATGTCCAATGGACCAAATTTCTAAACCAATGCTTGATATAGGGCCTTATCGTAAGTAAATATTCTCGAGAATTTATTCGCTAACTCCCTGGTTTGCAATCGAAAAAAACTATTTTCGTGGAAAGGGAAAATTCACTGGAAAAATTATGTAGTCGGCAATAAGTTGGGAGCGAGTTTTTTCACTTTTATTTGTTAAATTTGCTCCTCAACTTTTTGCTAGGGAGTAATAATGTATAAATGAATAATTATAAATAACCTTTAACAAATTATAAACTTTAGTACAACAATATTAAAGCTTATTGTATTAGCTTTCATATGACACTGAAGTTTTTAATATTCATCCAAGCGTTTCCAACTTATACTGGTTCTGCTACTATAAAACTACTTTTCACTCAAACTTTTTTGGAAACTTTTTGGTACAAACTTTTGATTTTCCAAATCCACAAAAATGATTAAAGACATTTTTACTTTAAAAAGTAAAGCATTAACTTCAATTTCACTGCTGCAATTGCTTCTTTTTCTTCTTTTGCAATTGCTGTTTCTTGTTTATCTTTTTTTAAGTCAGCTGTCAAAATCCAGTGGAAAATGAAAAAAAATGTCAACGATTTATGGAAAAAAGCGTTGCCACATGTTTTTTTTTTGCAAAATGTCTACGAAATTGGAAAAAATCAGCGTTCAGACAGGTTGTTTGCGCAAAATGTCAAAGATATGGGAAAGACTCAGCGTTGCCAGATGTTATTTTTGTGTAAAATGTCAACGCTCTTGGAAAAACACAGCGTTGCAAACTGGTTATTTCTGAAAATGTCAACGATATTAAAATAAAAAAAGTATCCCTGCAGGAAGGGGAGTTTCCATTCATGAAATATTTACTACTTCCAGTGCTCCTTCCCCGGGAGGGAGAGAATGGAACTCCCTTCAGATTTACGATAAGGCCCATAGTATAAATATAAACATTTAAAATATGTTTTAATGCTCATATTGTCAAAGAGAACACATCATATAAAACTGTAAAATAAGATGAGTCAACATCCGCGGTTTTTTAGAGTTTGAGGCGTTTTTTTGCGAAAATCACGCAAAATTCTTGAGCTCCCCTGCCATTTTTGTAATGTGGGAGTCCAAAATTAGCCATTTTTGGCAAAATTTTTTTTCTAACCTTAAAAATACGAAAAGCATCTAAACTGCAATTTAACCCTCATTTTTTTTTCAAACCTCACAATATTGAGGGGTGTCATGTATCAAAATGTTGTTACTAAGGATCTCGATACATTCTTAAAACACCTCTAATGTTCATAGCAACATGACGTCTTGCAAACGTATTATTTTTATTTGAATTGTTTTTTCATTTGTATATTTTCCAAAATAGATCAATGATAAAACGCCTAATTTTCATGACAGAGCTATCACATGAAATATAAATGCATTTGAAGACTGCAATTTAAGCGACAGATTGAAGGCACGGCCTGTACGCCGTCCAGACGTTTCAACTTGCCTGCGCAAGCCTAGTTTGCACAAAAAAATCTTTGGAAATTCAAAGAAAGCACAGGCCGCACTTTTGACCTGTGCAACCTTGACTTTTGCCGAGGTAAAACTGTGAGTGTAGACGGCCCGGCCCTTAAAGCACCGCGTTTTCTTTCATTAGAAAACCGAAATGACGGGTTCGAGTACGGTTTCTGACAAGATTTAACTAAAACTGATCTGATGAGGCTATATACATGTTTATATATGAAAATATATAAATATGTATGTGGAAATAGCCGAAACATATGTAATCGATTTCCATGTTAACACTTGCTTGCGTCTGTTGTTGAAAAATTGCAAAAATTACTGTTTAATTAGTTCAATATAAATTTATCACTCTGGCCATATTTCGATTTTTTTTCGCAATTCTAATAAGGGTTTCATAAATAAAAACTCAATCAATGAATTTTAAACGATTTTTTGCGACATTGTTCAGCACAAATGATATAATTTTAAATTTTTAAATACATAGTTTGAATTTTGAAAGTCAGTAGTTCGCACTTCAGTATTTTGCATTGCGCAAGTTTTCCATTTCGCAACGAATGGAGAATCGCAGTATTGCTCGTCGAGTCACTGGGCAATGAATAAAAAAATGTACCATTTTTTATGTATTTTGGCAAAAAAAAAGTTGTTTGTGGCAACGATGGCTATTTTTAAGTTCACAGTAAAATTTCATAAAACTGGCACCACTGGTGCAATTTGTTTTCGGTTTGGGCGGCGTTTTTCTAACGGCGCAAGTTATCATACGAAAAATAAAATATCTGATGTTTGTCCTTTGACCCAAAGTTATTTTATTTAACTTCAGCCACTAATGACATCGCTTCCTTTGCCATCGTTGCAATCCTTTGCAAACACATTTTACTTATTAAAATATTAATAATTTAAAATATTCACTCCTCTTAGTAGTGATGGGAACTATCGAATGATTTCGACTATCGATAGATAGTAACTGAATGAATTTGACTATCGAATGATTTTTTTCGTTCATGAACGATTTTACTGAATGAAATTTTCTGGCGAATTCCCTCATTTAGAATTTATATCATTCACTAAAATGAGGTACTAAGGATTTATTCATTTAGTATAAAATGTATAGCCGAAAACTTAAGAAAATATAAATTATTTTATTCAAAATTTACTAAATTCACTTAGCTAAGAGATCATTTATTAAGTATATTTAATACATTGAATGCAAATTTTAAATGAAAAAAACAGTAAGTAACTAAAACGAATACATTTTTCTTAAATAGTTAAAAAAACTAAAGTAATCTATTAAAAGTCAAGATTGCTGTTTAAAAAAATAATTTTATCAACTTTTGACCTTTTAGCCTATTTCTTCTGTCGTTAATGATTTGGCCAGCCTTGGAGAAAGCTCTGGAAAAGCCATAGGGTGAAAAAAAACCAATTCAATCGTTTTCGTTCATTACTTATTCATTGCTTAAAACAAAAGAATTCAATCATTTTCATTACTAAAAATCGGTCATAAATGATTTATTCATTCAGTCGTTTTCGTTCATTACTGAAAATCGTTCATGAATGATTTATTCATTCAGTCGTTTTCGTTCATTACTAAAAATCGTTCATGAATGATTTTTTCATTCAGTCGTTTTCGTTTATTACTAAAAATCGTTCATGAATGATTTTTTCATTCAGTCGTTTTCGTTCATTACTAAAAATCGTTCATGAATGATTTTTTCAAAACAATCGAATGAATGAATTTTTGCAAACTATCGAATAACTCGATAGTCAGTGTTGTCAACTTAATGCTTTTCGCACTAGATCTAGTGCTTTTTTGAGATTATTACCCGTAAAATTTTTGGCCTAGTGCTTTTTCATTTTTAGTGCTTTTTCTAGTGCTTTTGTTTTTTGTTGAAGACTTTGTTTAGCTGGTTGAATAAAGTTCATAAAATGCTGATGTGAACAGGCTTTTAATTTGGAATTGGAAAATAGTGCTGCGTCCTTTTGGATCAATGAAAAACCCTTTTGAATATCTAGCAAATTTAGCCCTAGAAAGAGTATTTAGTTCGATGGCTGCGTTTAAATGAAAAATAGGAAACAAACTTTCATTTAATTCTGTAAATTCTTTACTCCATATTAAATATGGATTAAAATGGAATGGTTGCTGCTGTGAAACTTCTGAACTACCAGATGAAACACTGTTAAAAATATATAGTCTGCAAGCATACCAGAAATCAGAACATTACATAGGAACCATGTTGTAGCCGTAGGAACCCGAAAGTAGTGAAAATAATTTAACAGATTTGTTTTAAACTTATAAGCTACAAGTTCGAGTCATCTAAAGCCAACATTATCCCTGAAAAAATTTTTTTAAAAACCACCGTGGGCCCTTAAGAAATTTCCAATTCCACAGTTGACTAGCTCACATTTGTCATTAGCATAGATACAAACCAAAAATACTGGTAAACTAAATTGACAATAAGCAACTTTGACGTTAGATATTGTTTACAATTGAAAAAATATTTCAATAAAATTTCAAAAAGATTTAAATCTTTTAGCTACTTTTGGGAAAAATTCACGCGCACATCGGGTATTTGGACAAATTTTTTGTCACACTCAAGTAGGCGGAAACGAAGTCACGCGAAAAATGGTGGAAAAAATCATTTGAGGACGTTGAATTGTCAAAAGAAGCGGAAAATCTGCGTTATCAAAGTTATCAAAGGAACAGAGAAAGATAATTTCTTTGTTTATTCCATTAATACGAACTTGTACAGTCAAATTTGCAATGAACAACAACTGACGCTACAAATATTAACTTGGAAATTGGTGACATATGTTTCGGCTATTACCACATACACATATATATATTTGCATATATATATATGTACATAGCCTCATCAGACCTATTTTAGTTAATCTTTGCTTCTTACTAGAATCGAACCGCAGCCTCCTGCATTCTAATGAAAGAGTGCAGCAGACCTCTACCACTTAGGCCACGCTACGGAACGATCTACCTCGTCAAAGATCCTCACATAAATAACACTGTTGTTGTTATTTATGTGAGTACACTTGTTGTCAGCTGTGTTCATTGGAAATATTTTCTTAATTGTTTATTATGTTGAATGCACTCTCAAATTTGGTTTTGAGACATGCTATCTTCCACAATTCACAATTAATATCCCACTGTTGTGGATTATTTGTCCACTGCTAGTGAGATTCTTGCTCTCGCAAGGTTATAATTGTAAATGTTAGAATTCTAACATTAATAGGCGGGTTCACCTTTTCAATATTAAATGATTTTTCACAAATTCAAATGATTTTTAATTTTGCTTTTTAAGACTGCTATTTTTGAATATTCCATTAATACGAACTTGTACAGTCAAATTTTCTCAAAATTTGGTTTTCTCAAAACCAAATTTGAGAGTGCATTCAACATAATAAACAATTAAGAAAATATTTCCAATGAACACAGCTGACAACAAGTGTACTCACATAAATAACAACAACAGTGTTATTTATGTGAGGATCTTTGACGAGGTAGATCGTTCCGTAGCGTGGCCTAAGTGGTAGAGGTCTGCTGCACTCTTTCATTAGAATGCAGGAGGCTGCGGTTCGATTCTAGTAAGAAGCAAAGATTAACTAAAATAGGTCTGATGAGGCTATGTACATATATATACAGCCATGATCAAATAAATAGCACACTTTTTTTAAGGTTAAGAAAAATCATTTTTATTTCAAGGAACTTATTTTTCTAAAACTAAGACGATGTATACACTTAACTAAAATTATCACCAATTCAGTTAACAAACAAAAATTTGAATAGAAATAAAAAACTAGGAATTTTATAAAAGAAATGGCTCATATAGCCTTAATTTGTTGATCATATAAATAGCACATATCTTGTATATAGTGAATATTTTTTTTTTTAATACTAGAATTTTATAAAATTTGTCTGCAAATGTTTACAAATATTTAATATTTTGTATTAAAGCCTTTATTTTGTACAGCAGCTTCGCATCTTCGGCTCATACTCTCAACAAGCCTTTGACACCTCTCCTTAGGGATGGAGTACCAAGCTTCTTGGGCTGCAGCCCACAATTCATCAAAATTTTTGAAATTTTTTTTTTAAATTTCAGCCTTTACATCACCCCATATGTTTTCTATCGGGGTCGGGTCTGGGCTTTGAGTAAACCAGTCCAAAACGCTTATCTTCTCACGCCGAAGCCAGTTTTTGAAGCTTTTGGCCGTACGTTTCGGGTCATTATCATGCATGAAGGACCATTTAAATGGCATGGATGCGAAAACAAATAATTCCATCACATCTGTTAATATATTTAAATACCTGTAGTGGTCCATTTTTTCCTTTATTAGTTCGATTGGTTCCTGTCCAAAAAAAAATTTTAAAAAGCATTTGTCATTCGCCAAAGAAGATCAAAGAAATGTTATCCAGTTTTGGAAAAATGTACTTTGGATGGATGAGACTAAGATAAATAGACTAGGAGCTGATGGAAAAACATTTATTCGTTGTCAAAAAAATCATACCGTGACCCCAAGATACACCAGGAAAACAGTAAAGCATGGTGGATGCAGTATCATGATTTGGGGTTCATTTTCATGGCATGGCGTTGCGCCAATCGAACTTATAAAGGAAAAAATTCACCAATACAGGTATTTAAATATATTAACAGACGTGATGGAATCATTTGTTTTCGCATCCATGCCATTTAAATGGACCTTCATACATGATAATGACCCGAAACGTACGGCCAAAAGCATCAAAAACTGGCTTCGGCGTGAGAAAATAAGCGTTTTGGACTGGTTTACTCAAAGCCCAGACCTGAACCTGATAAAAAACTCATGGGGTGATGTAGAGGCTGAAATTTAAAAAAAAAATTTCAAAAATTTTCATGAATTGTGGACTGCAGCCCAAGAAGCTTGGTACTCCATCCCTAAGGGGAGGTGTCAAAGGCTTGTGGAGAGAATGAGCCCGAAGATGCGAAGCTGCTGTACAAAATAAAGGCTTTAATACAAAATATTAAATATTTGTAAACATTTGCAGACAAATTTTATAAAATTCTAGTATTAAAAAAAAAATATTCACAATATACAAGATATGTGCTATTTATATGATCAACAAATTAAGGCTATATGAGCCATTTCTTTTATAAAATTCCTAGTTTTTTATTTCTATTCAAATTTTTGTTTGTTAACTGAATTGGTGATAATTTAAGTTAAGTGTATACATCGTCTTAGTTTTAGAAAAATAAGTTCCTTGAAATAAAAATGATTTTTCTTAACCTTAAAAAAAGTGTGCTATTTATTTGATCATGGCTGTATATGCAAATATATATATGTGTATGTGGTAATAGCCGAAACATATGTCACCAATTTCCAAGTTAATATTTGTAGCGTCGGTTGTTGTTCATTGCAAATTTGGCTGTACAAGTTCGTATTAATGGAATATTCAAAAATAGCAGTCTTAAAAAGCAAAATTAAAAATCATTTGAATTTGTGAAAAATCATTTAATTTCTTTGTTGTTGAAATTGGAAGTTCAAGCAGTTCGGAATTGCATGTGAATGTACCAAAAATTTGCCCTAAAGGACCAGCTATAATCATGGACTTGGCTTTTTGAGCGCATTATATTATCAAGGATCAAGATTTTTTACGCCAACTTAAAACCTTATGGAATTAAAATGTTTGAGATAGTTCCTTTGACATAGGAGGTTTTTTTTATATGCACTTTTTTGTAAATTTTTAAAACTATTAAATTAAAATACAAAAATTTCAAAAAATTCAAATTTACGAAAATTTCATTTCGTTATTTTTGAAATAATTTTTATGTTTATTTTTTTATTTTTTATTTATGACAACGTCAATAGTGATATAAACCGCCCTAACTATTTCGAGTGTTGAAAGACTGGCGCTTAAGTGGCCCTTAAATTCAAATGACTGTGAAAGTGCAATTTTTACTTAAACTACACTCAACAGATAAACTACGCTTAAGCTCACACTGTGAAATTGGCCCTTAGTGAATGATATAAATTCTTAATGAAGGAATTCGCCAGTAAATTTCATTCAGTAAAATCTGTCATGAACGAAAAAAATCATTCGGTAGTCAAATTCATTCAGTTACTATCTATCGATAGTCGAAATCATTCGATAGTTCCCATCACTAGTTTTAGCAGTTACTGACCATTTTCATTTAGTTCTTTACAATTTTCAAAAGTTCCACAAAGTCAATTCCAAACGTTCCACTTTGAAAAATTCCAATCGTTCCATTTTGAAGTACAAAGTCAATCCAAATCGTTCTATTAAAAAAAAATTTAGGGCGTTGCCCCATTTTCTTAAAATGACGATTTTTCAATTCCAAGCATTCCAGAATAAAAATCAATAGTGCTGCCATACGATGAAAAAAAAAACCGGGGTTTTCGATACAAAAAAACACTGATTTTTAGAATATTTCCTGCGGAAATGGCTCAAATGTATGACTGTGATGCATAAAAGATTAAACTGAAGACAGTAGGCAACATATTTTCACTAAACGAACGAATTAAAAAAATCGTCATTTTAAGGAATTTGTGGCAACACTATTTTTTTTTTTCTTTTTAGTAGAACGTTTTCGAATTGACTTTGTACTTCAAAATTAAAAAAAAAGTTCTATATGGTTGCACTCTGCTCATTTCATCCTGTTGTTTCACTTCGCGGCGTTGTGTCTAACAATTACCCTTACATACCATTTTCTTGCCAGTATTTTAAGATTTGCGGAAAATTAGTGCTATAGTGCGTTATTTGTTAATAAAATAAGTGCAAATACTTGTAAGTAAAAAGCAAATCTTTTTAAGAGATTTCATTGCACAAGGAGCAACTTGTGCCATGTTCAATGCTGACGTCTGATTACTACTTCATGGTGAAGGGATACATATTTTCATTTGCTAAGCCATGTTTAATTTTTAATGTTTTTTTTTTTCTCAGAACTATTTTTAGAGCAAAGAAACATAAATTGGCAAGATAAATTGGAAGTTTATAGGTATAATGTCAATTCCACATACATTGTGAGCAGGTAGCTGGAATAATTATCAACCGGATTTACACCCGTACAAGGTTAATTTTTGTTTATTAAATCCTTTGTAGTTAATTTTAGTACAAACTTCATATAGATAAACAAGTCTTACAAATGAAAACAGGTTAAATTGAATAATTGTTGGTTCTATTCAAGTTTGGGAAGTGTTAGATAGACGAAAGAGCATTAAAATTAGTTAAATCCTGATTGCTCCCTATCCATTTTTTGTATGGCTTTAGGGGTAGATAAAAATGTAATCAAAAAGTGTCGCATTAAGTTTGGGAGATATATGTAAATATCGGCTTAGTGTTACTTTACCGACTGCTGTTTTTTTTTTTTATTTTTCCCAAATAGGGCCCTGGGAATTAAGTCCAAAAACAAGAAAAACAACTCCCGCTCGAACCTACTTTCGGAGATATAGCCATCGGAAGATCGGGATATATCTTTTATAAAATTCGGTATAAGTTGAGAACCCCTGGATAGATTTTAAAAATATTGATGTCATATGAAAGGTATTTTACCGGACTACATAATTGCTGTACAAAATTTTTCAATTTGAGTAATAGTTTTCGAGATAAGACAATTTTTCAAAAATTCACCCCATTTTCTTCCCAAAAAAACCGTTATTTTTTCCAAAAAATGTATCATTAACCTATAAATTTAATAAGTAAATTAGGAAGCCCAATTTATTTCCTTTCATTTGATATGCAACATATATCAGAAATTGCATCATTAATAAATTTCTATCGAAAAAAACAAAAATAGACCAAATCAATTTCCTTGAAATTAGGAACTTTTAACAACAACAATGCCAGAACAGACAACAACAACTTTACTACAACTACAACAACAAAGAGAATCAGCTTCTTGTGCAAGCGCAGCAGCTACTTGTTATTTAAAAAAAAATTAAAAATTTTTATTAAAAATTGCGCGCGCAATTTGGCTGGAAAACTATGTGCTGGATATATTATAGACTGATCCGCAGCCGAAGGCCGCCGCGAAGCCGGTATTGGATTTTTGGGAGTTTTAAATCCTGAGCTACGGCCGCAGGTCGCCCACTTACCCCTACTTTTGTGTAAAATTACCGTTATTGTAGTAGTAGTAAAGTTATTGTTGTTTTTATTGTTTGTTCTGGCATTGTTGTTGTTTAAAGTTCCTAATTTCAAGAAAATTGATTTGGTCCATTTTTGTTTTTTTTTTTAAATTTATTAATGATGCAATTTCAGATACATGTTGCATGTCAAATGAAAGGAAATAAATTGGGCTTCCTAATTTAGTTATAAATACTATAGGTTACTAATACATTTTTGGGAAAAAATAACGGTTTTTTTTGGGAAAAAAATAGTGTGAATTTTTGAGAAATTGTCAAATCTCGAAAACTATCACTCAAATTGAAAAATTTTGTATGACAATTATATAGTCCAGTAAAATACCTTTCATATGAAATCAATATTTTAAAAATCCATCCAGGAGTTCTCAACTTATACCGATTTTTATAAAAGATATATCCCGATCTTCCGATGGCTATATCTCGGAAAGTAGGTTCGAGCGGCAGTTGTTGTTTTTGTTGTTGTAATTAATTCTCAGAGCCCTATTTGGGCAAAACTAAAAAAAAAAAACAACAACAGTCGGTAAAGTAAAATTGTTCCAATTTTAATAACTAAATTAAAAAGCCCAATTTATCTCCTTTCATTTGATATACGACATGTGTCTGAAATTGCATCATTAATAAATTTTTATAGAAAAAAACAAAAATGGACCAAATCAATTTTCTTGAAATTAGGAACTTTGAACAACAACAATGTCAGAACAGACAATGTGTTAACAAATATGACTGCTCATAAGCTACAGAAAAGGGGTCGACCCGAATTACTTGCGCCAGCCCTTCTTGCCAAAGAGGAGCATAAGCCATCCCAGAATTTGCGGTTGGATGGTATTGACCACCTACCTGATGCTGACTGACGTCTTCTGTGCAAAAATGGGAAATGCGGAGGCAAAGACTTGAACAAACGTTCCATTTTCAAGTGCAAAAAGTGCAATGTGCACCTTTGTTTGAACGATAAACGTTATTGTTTCGTCGAATATCATTCCGAAAATTAATTATTGTATTCATAATCGCAATAAAAACTTAATAAACTAATTAACAAAAATAAAAAAGAAATAAAAAAATTTAAAATGTATTTCATTTCAAATATAAAAAAACATATACAATGCATGGTGGAACATATTTGGTCCATACCGAAATTCACACTTTTTCAGATTTTTCGGGTAAACGGTGCATTCCCCAGGAAAATATCCATTTCGTGTTCAGGGGCCGATTTTACATAAGAGGAGCTTGGTCTCCATATTGGAGGTTGACCCCATGCATTTAAAGGTTAAATCGGCGCAGGAGTGCCGTGATTATGTATTAATGGTATTCACTCTTGATTGCGTAATACCCTTGCAACTATTGAAAAGCGCGAAATGCGATAATTTTAAATTTTTCCTACAACAAACAGTCTATTGTAGCTAGCGTAGCATGCCTCAAAACCAGAGTGTGTTACCAACTAACAATTTGAAAATTTCTCACAACAGACGGCGCTAGTGAGCCTTATGATCTATCCATATAGGCCATACTGTACAGAGAGTTTATCCGTGTCCAATAGCGCAATCGCTAAAGGGCCGTCACACGTACAGTCTTACCTGCGCAAACATAGTTCGTGCAAACTAGAGAGTTTACTCATACTTTTTTTATCGCGTCCACACGACACAGGAAAGTCTGTGCAGTTTTCGGTATACTTCATGCTCATTAGGGGTGTTTTAGTGCACGAATTTTGGATTTTGATACTTGACACCCCTCAATTTTGTGAGGTTGGTAAAAAATGAGTTTGCAAAAAAAATTTGGGGGTGTCAAGATGAGAGAAAAGGAAAAACAATTTACTTACAGCCCTACAAGAGGGACCACCTCTAGAGGGTTCAAATGTATGACCGACCCACGTTATTTTTTCTCCCCCAACATTTTTACCAAGCATACCTACCTCTTATCTCTAACCCCTAAGGGGGCTTCCATACAAAATTTAAATTTTAGGAAATCGACCCCCACCACTCCCAGGGTGCCCCTAGAAGGGTCAAATGTATGACCAGCCACTAATATTTTTTTCCTCCCCAACATTTTTTCCCACCGTACTCACCCTCTATCTCTAGCTCTTTAGGGGGATCCCATACCAAACTGACGTCACAGACATAAAAAATATGGAAAGGAAATCGTCAAATAAGCCCATAACTGCCCAGGAGTCTCTCCTAGAGGAGTGAAATATATGACCGACCCCCATTACTCCTCTCCAAAGTTTCACAGCTTACCTACCCCCTAACTGGACCATGGGTACCTCTAGAAGGGTCAATTGTATGATCGACCCCCATTATTTCTAGGAAAATTTATAAAAAAAATTGTATGGCAGCCCTTTTCAGGGTTGAAAATAGGTGGTAAGTAAGTGGAGGAAAACTATAGGTCGCGAAAAAATAATGGGGGTCAGTCATACATTTGACCCTTCTAGGAGTACCCGTGTGCCAGTTAGGGCAGTGGGTGCATTTTATATAAAAAAAGTAACTTTGTACGGGAGCCCCCTTAAGGATTAGAAATAGGGGGTAGGTATGCTGAGAAAAAACTTTGGAGTTGGGCTAATGGGGGTCGGTCATATATTTGACTCCTCTAGGAGTGACTTCTGGACAGTTATGGGCCTATTTGATGATTTCCTTTGCATATTTTTCATGTCTATTACATCTATTTTGTATGGGAGTCCCCTTAAGAGTCAGAGGTACAGGGTAAGTATGTTGGGAAAAAATGTTGGGGAGGAAAAAATATTATGTAGCAGTCATACATTTTACCCTTCTAAGGGCACCCAGGGAGTGGTGGGGGTCGATTTCCTAAAAATGTCAATTTTGTATACGAGCCCCCTTAGGGGTTAGCGATAGGGGGTAAGTATGCTTGGTAAAAATGTTGGAAGGGGAAAAATAATGTGGGTCGGTCATACATTTGACCCCTCTAGAGGTGATCCCTAAACATTTGTAGGGCTGTATATACATTTTTTTTTCTCTCACTTTTGACCTCGATGCGCCAACCTTTACCCTCACCCCACCCCCAAAAATTGTTTTGCAAACTCATTTTGGTAAAATTGCAGTTTAGCCGCTTTTCGTATTTTTAAGGGTAGAAAAAAAATGTTGCCAAAAATGGCTTATTTTGGACTCCCACATCACAAAAATGGCGGGGGAGCTCAAGAAATTCAGGTAGTTTTTGCAAAAAACGCATTTAAATTAATTTTAATCGATTATATCTTATAGTATATCAAACACGGGCTTCGCTAGCCACAGTAGTTTTACATAAGAGTAGGGGTAAGTGGGCGGCCTGCGGCCGCAACTCAGGATTTAAAACTCCCAAAAATCCAACACCGGCTTGCTAGCCACAGTAATTTTACATAAGAGTAGGGGTTTATCAATAAAACGCTTTTGCTTTATTTTAATTTTTTATTTATATGTCCAATGGACCAAATTTCTAAACCAATGCTTGATATAGGGCCTTATCGTAAGTAAATATTCTCGAGAATTTATTCGCTAACTCCCTGGTTTGCAATCGAAAAAAACAATTTTCGTGGAAAGGGAAAATTCACTGGAAAAATTATGTAGTCGGCAATAAGTTGGGAGCGAGTTTTTTCACATTTATTTGTTAAATTTGCTCCTCAACTTTTTGCTAGGGAGTAATAATGTATAAATGAATAATTATAAATAACCTTTAACAAATTATAAACTTTAGTACAACAATATTAAAGCTTATTGTATTAGCTTCCATATGACACTGAAGTTTTTAATATTCATCCAAGCGTTTCCAACTTATACTGGTTCTGCTACTATAAAACTACTTTTCACTCAAATTTTTTTGGAAACTTTTTGGTACAAACTTTTGATTTTCCAAATCCACAAAAATGATTAAAGACATTTTTTACTTTAAAAAGTAAAGCATTAACTTCAATTTCACTGCTGCAATTGCTTCTTTTTATTCTTTTGCAATTGCTGTTTCTTGCTTATCTTTTTTTAAGTCAGCTGTCAAAATCCAGTGGAAAATGAAAAAAAAATGTCAACGATTTATGGAAAAAAGCGTTGCCACATGTTTTTTCTGCAAAATGTCTACGAAATTGGAAAAAATCAGCGTTCAGACAGGTTGTTTGCGCAAAATGTCAAAGATATGGGAAAGACTCAGCGTTGCCAGATGTTATTTTTGTGTAAAATGTCAACGCTCTTGGAAAAACACAGCGTTGCAAACTGGTTATTTCTGAAAATGTCAACGATATTAAAATAAAAAAAGTATCCCTGCAGGAAGGGGAGTTTCCATTCATGAAATATTTACTACTTCCAGTGCTCCTTCCCCGGGAGGGAGAGAATGGAACTCCCTTCAGATTTACGATAAGGCCCATAGTATAAATATAAACATTTAAAATATGTTTTAATGCTCATATTGTCAAAGAGAACACATCATATAAAACTGTAAAATAAGATGAGTCAACATCCGCGGTTTTTTAGAGTTTGAGGCGTTTTTTTGCGAAAATCACGCAAAATTCTTGAGCTCCCCTGCCATTTTTGTAATGTGGGAGTCCAAAATTAGCCATTTTTGGCAAAATTTTTTTTCTAACCTTAAAAATACGAAAAGCATCTAAACTGCAATTTAACCCTCATTTTTTTTTCAAACCTCACAATATTGAGGGGTGTCATGTATCAAAATGTTGTTACTAAGGATCTCGATACATTCTTAAAACACCTCTAATGTTCATAGCAACATGACGTCTTGCAAACGTATTATTTTTATTTGAATTGTTTTTTCATTTGTATATTTTCCAAAATAGATCAATGATAAAACGCCTAATTTTCATGACAGAGCTATCACATGAAATATAAATGCATTTGAAGACTGCAATTTAAGCGACAGATTGAAGGCACGGCCTGTACGCCGTCCAGACGTTTCAACTTGCCTGCGCAAGCCTAGTTTGCACAAAAAAATCTTTGGAAATTCAAAGAAAGCACAGGCCGCACTTTTGACCTGTGCAACCTTGACTTTTGCCGAGGTAAAACTGTGAGTGTAGACGGCCCGGCCCTTAAAGCACCGCGTTTTCTTTCATTAGAAAACCGAAATGACGGGTTCGAGTACGGTTTCTGACAAGATTTAACTAAAACTGATCTGATGAGGCTATATACATGTTTATATATGAAAATATATAAATATGTATGTGGAAATAGCCGAAACATATGTAATCGATTTCCATGTTAACACTTGCTTGCGTCTGTTGTTGAAAAATTGCAAAAATTACTGTTTAATTAGTTCAATATAAATTTATCACTCTGGCCATATTTCGATTTTTTTTCGCAATTCTAATAAGGGTTTCATAAATAAAAACTCAATCAATGAATTTTAAACGATTTTTTGCGACATTGTTCAGCACAAATGATATAATTTTAAATTTTTAAATACATAGTTTGAATTTTGAAAGTCAGTAGTTCGCACTTCAGTATTTTGCATTGCGCAAGTTTTCCATTTCGCAACGAATGGAGAATCGCAGTATTGCTCGTCGAGTCACTGGGCAATGAATAAAAAAATGTACCATTTTTTATGTATTTTGGCAAAAAAAAAGTTGTTTGTGGCAACGATGGCTATTTTTAAGTTCACAGTAAAATTTCATAAAACTGGCACCACTGGTGCAATTTGTTTTCGGTTTGGGCGGCGTTTTTCTAACGGCGCAAGTTATCATACGAAAAATAAAATATCTGATGTTTGTCCTTTGACCCAAAGTTATTTTATTTAACTTCAGCCACTAATGACATCGCTTCCTTTGCCATCGTTGCAATCCTTTGCAAACACATTTTACTTATTAAAATATTAATAATTTAAAATATTCACTCCTCTTAGTAGTGATGGGAACTATCGAATGATTTCGACTATCGATAGATAGTAACTGAATGAATTTGACTATCGAATGATTTTTTTCGTTCATGAACGATTTTACTGAATGAAATTTTCTGGCGAATTCCCTCATTTAGAATTTATATCATTCACTAAAATGAGGTACTAAGGATTTATTCATTTAGTATAAAATGTATAGCCGAAAACTTAAGAAAATATAAATTATTTTATTCAAAATTTACTAAATTCACTTAGCTAAGAGATCATTTATTAAGTATATTTAATACATTGAATGCAAATTTTTAATGAAAAAAACAGTAAGTAACTAAAACGAATACATTTTTCTTAAATAGTTAAAAAAACTAAAGTAAACTATTAAAAGTCAAGATTGCTGTTTAAAAAAATAATTTTATCAACTTTTGACCTTTTAGCCTATTTCTTCTGTCGTTAATGATTTGGCCAGCCTTGGAGAAAGCTCTGGAAAAGCCATAGGGTGAAAAAAACCAATTCAATCGTTTTCGTTCATTACTTATTCATTGCTTAAAACAAAAGAATTCAATCATTTTCATTACTAAAAATCGGTCATAAATGATTTATTCATTCAGTCGTTTTCGTTCATTACTGAAAATCGTTCATGAATGATTTATTCATTCAGTCGTTTTCGTTCATTACTAAAGATCGTTCATGAATGATTTTTTCATTCAGTCGTTTTCGTTCATTGCTAAAAATCGTTCATAAATGATTTTTTCATTCAGTCGTTTTCGTTTATTACTAAAAATCGTTCATGAATGATTTTTTCATTCAGTCGTTTTCGTTCATTACTAAAAATCGTTCATGAATGATTTTTTCAAAACAATCGAATGAATGAATTTTTGCAAACTATCGAATAACTCGATAGTCAGTGTTGTCAACTTAGTGCTTTTCGCACTAGATCTAGTGCTTTTTTGAGATTATTACCCGTAAAATTTTTGGCCTAGTGCTTTTTCATTTTTAGTGCTTTTTCTAGTGCTTTTGTTTTTTGTTGAAGACTTTGTTTAGCTGGTTGAATAAAGTTCATAAAATGCTGATGTGAACAGGCTTTTAATTTGGAATTAGAAAATAGTGCTGCGTCCTTTTGGATCAATGAAAAACCCTTTTGAATATCTAGCAAATTTAGCCCTAGAAAGAGTATTTAGTTCGATGGCTGCGTTTAAATGAAAAATAGGAAACAAACTTTCATTTAATTCTGTAAATTCTTTACTCCATATTAAATATGGATTAAAATGGAATGGTTGCTGCTGTGAAACTTCTGAATTACCAGATGAAACACTGTTAAAAATATATAGTCTGCAAGCATACCAGAAATCAGAACATTACATAGGAACCATGTTGTAGCCGTAGGAACCCGAAAGTAGTGAAAATAATTTAACAGATTTGTTTTAAACTTATAAGCTACAAGTTCGAGTCATCTAAAGCCAAAGTAATGTTGATCTTAATTTTATGTATGTGTCGTTAAATATCAAAACTGCCTAAGTCTCTCTCAGATTTTTAGGCAAAATAGAATAATTTCATTGAATTGTTTTTAATTTATTTCATTTTGCCCACATATCAGAGAGGGACTTAGGCAGTTTTGATATTTAACCACACATATACACGTACATATATAATAATTATTTATTGAAAAGTCTTTTTATAAAATAATTTTTTGGAATCAAAATGTTTTATTAAAAACTACTTAACTTGTCTGTACATGTACGAAACTTTTTCGTTTTTTTAAATTTATTTTGCGAAATAGAATTTAGTGCTTTTTTTGGGAAAAAACGCGTTTTTTTGCCGAATTTGGTGCGTTTTCAAATTTAAAAGTTGGCAGCACTTTCGATAGTTTTTATTCGATAGTTCTCATCACTAGGAGGTAGTGATGGGAACTATCGAAATACGAGGTAGTGATGAAAACTATCGAATAAAAACTATCGAGTTATTCGATAGTTTGCAAAAATTCATTCATTCGATTGTTTTGAAGAAAAAATCATTCGATTTTAGTAATCAACGAAAATGATAGAATTCTTTTGTTTTTAGCAATGAATAAGTAATGAACGACAACGATTGAATTGATTTTGTTTCACACTATGGCACAGAGCTTTCTCCAAGGCTGGCCAAATCATTAACGACAGAAGAAATAGGCTAAAAGGGCAAAAGTTGGATCAAATTATATTTTTTAACAGCAATCTTGGCTTACAATAGTTTTCTTTAATTTTTTAACTTTTTAAGAAAAATGTATTTGTTTTAGTTACTTACGGTTTTTTTTTTCATTAAAAATTTGCATTCAATGTATTAAATATACTTATCTCTTAGCTAAGTGAATTTAATAAATTTTGAATAAATAATTCAACACAAAAATTTAATATATTTTAGGTCATATATTCTTTAGTTTTCGGCTATACATTTTATACTAAATATGTATATGCAGTTTTTTAAAAATCCTTAGTACCTTACTAAGGGCCAATTTTACAGTGTTCACTTAAGCTTTAGCTTAGCTAAACCGTTAGTGAAGCTTAAGCGGCCCTTAAGAAATTTCCAATTCCACAGTTGACTAGCTCACATTTGTCATTAGCATAGATACAAACCAAAAATACTGGTAAACTAAATTGACAATAAGCAACTTTGACGTTAGATATTGTTTACAATTGAAAAAATATTTCAATAAAATTTCAAAAAGATTTAAATCTTTTAGCTACTTTTGGGAAAAATTCACGCGCACATCGGGTATTTGGACAAATTTTTTGTCACACTCAAGTAGGCGGAAACGAAGTCACGCGAAAAATGGTGGAAAAAATCATTTGAGGACGTTGAATTGTCAAAAGAAGCGGAAAATCTGCGTTATCAAAGTTATCAAAGGAACAGAGAAAGATAATTTCTTTGTTTATTCCATTAATACGAACTTGTACAGTCAAATTTGCAATGAACAACAACTGACGCTACAAATATTAACTTGGAAATTGGTGACATATGTTTCGGCTATTACCACATACACATATATATATTTGCATATATATATATGTACATAGCCTCATCAGACCTATTTTAGTTAATCTTTGCTTCTTACTAGAATCGAACCGCAGCCTTCTGCATTCTAATGAAAGAGTGCAGCAGACCTCTACCACTTAGGCCACGCTACGGAACGATCTACCTCGTCAAAGATCCTCACATAAATAACACTGTTGTTGTTATTTATGTAAGTACACTTGTTGCTGTCAGCTGTGTTCATTGGAAATATTTTCTTTATTGTTTATTATGTTGAATGCACTCTCAAATTTGGTTTTGAGACATGCTATCTTCCACAATTCACAATTAATATCCCACTGTTGTGGATTATTTGTCCACTGCTAGTGAGATTCTTGCTCTCGCAAGGTTATAATTGTAAATGTTAGAATTCTAAAATTAATAGGCGGGTTCACCTTTTCAATATTAAATGATTTTTCACAAATTCAAATGATTTTTAATTTTGCTTTTTAAGACTGCTATTTTTGAATATTCCATTAATACGAACTTGTGCAGTCAAATTTTCTCAAAATTTGGTTTTCACAAAACCAAATTTGAGAGTGCATTCAACATAATAAACAATTAAGAAAATATTTCCAATGAACACAGCTGACAACAAGTGTACTTACATAAATAACAACAACAGTGTTATTTATGTGAGGATCTTTAACGAGGTAGATCGTTCCGTAGCGTGGCCTAAGTGGTAGAGGTCTGCTGCACTCTTTCATTAGAATGCAGAAGGCTGCGGTTCGATTCTAGTAAGAAGCAAAGATTAACTAAAATAAGTCTGATGAGGCTATGTACATATATATATATGCAAATATATATATGTGTATGTGGTAATAGCCGAAACATATGTCACCAATTTCCAAGTTAATATTTGTAGCGTCGGTTGTTGTTCATTGCAAATTTGACTGTACAAGTTCGTATTAATGGAATATTCAAAAATAGCAGTCTTAAAAAGCAAAATTAAAAATCATTTGAATTTGTGAAAAATCATTTAATTTCTTTGTTGTTGAAATTGGAAGTTCAAGCAGTTCGGAATTGTATGTGAATGTACCAAAAATTTGCCCTAAAGGCCCAGCTATAATCATGGACTTGGCTTTTTGAGCGCATTATATTATCAAGGATCAAGATTTTTTACGCCAACTTAAAACCTTATGGAATTAAAATGTTTGAGATAGTTCCTTTGACATAGGAGGTTTTTTTTATATGCACTTTTTTGTAAATTTTTAAAACTATTAAATTAAAATACAAAAATTTCAAAAAATTCAAATTTACGAAAATTTCATTTCGTTATTTTTGAAATAATTTTTATGTTTATTTTTTTATTTTTTATTTATGACAACGTCAATAGTGATATAAACCGCCCTAACTATTTCGAGTGTTGAAAGACTGGCGCTTAAGTGGCCCTTAAATTCAAATGACTGTGAAAGTCCAATTTTTACTTAAACTACACTCAACAGATAAACTACGCTTAAGCTCACACTGTGAAATTGGCCCTTAGTGAATGATATAAATTCTTAATGAAGGAATTCGCCAGTAAATTTCATTCAGTAAAATCTGTCATGAACGAAAAAAATCATTCGGTAGTCAAATTCATTCAGTTACTATCTATCGATAGTCGAAATCATTCGATAGTTCCCATCACTAGTTTTAGCAGTTACTGACCATTTTCATTTAGTTCTTTACAATTTTCAAAAGTTCCACAAAGTCAATTCCAAACGTTCCACTTTGAAAAATTCCAATCGTTCCATTTTGAAGTACAAAGTCAATCCAAATCGTTCTATTAAAAAAAAATTTAGGGCGTTGCCCCATTTTCTTAAAATGACGATTTTTCAATTCCAAGCATTCCAGAATAAAAATCAATAGTGCTGCCATACGATGAAAAAAAAACCGGGGTTTTCGATACAAAAAAACACTGATTTTTAGAATATTTCCTGCGGAAATGGCTCAAATGTATGACTGTGATGCATAAAAGATTAAACTGAAGACAGTAGGCAACATATTTTCACTAAACGAACGAATTAAAAAAATAGTCATTTTAAGGAATTTGTGGCAACACTATTTTTTTTTTCTTTTTAGTAGAACGTTTTCGAATTGACTTTGTACTTCAAAATTAAAAAAAAAGTTCTATATGGTTGCACTCTGCTCATTTCATCCTGTTGTTTCACTTCGCGGCGTTGTGTCTAACAATTACCCTTACATACCATTTTCTTGCCAGTATTTTAAGATTTGCGGAAAATTAGTGCTATAGTGCGTTATTTGTTAATAAAATAAGTGCAAATACTTGTAAGTAAAAAGCAAATCTTTTTAAGAGATTTCATTGCACAAGGAGCAACTTGTGCCATGTTCAATGCTGACGTCTGATTACTACTTCATGGTGAAGGGATACATATTTTCATTTGCTAAGCCATGTTTAATTTTTAATGTTTTTTTTTTCTCAGAACTATTTTTAGAGCAAAGAAACATAAATTGGCAAGATAAATTGGAAGTTTATAGGTATAATGTCAATTCCACATACATTGTGAGCAGGTGGCTGGAATAATTATCAACCGGATTTACACCCGTACAAGGTTAATTTTTGTTTATTAAATCCTTTGTAGTTAATTTTAGTACAAACTTCATATAGATAAACAAGTCTTACAAATGAAAACAGGTTAAATTGAATAATTGTTGGTTCTATTCAAGTTTGGGAAGTGTTAGATAGACGAAAGAGCATTAAAATTAGTTAAATCCTGATTGCTCCCTATCCATTTTTTGTATGGCTTTAGGGGTAGATAAAAATGTAATCAAAAAGTGTCGCATTAAGTTTGGGAGATATATGTAAATATCGGCTTAGTGTTACTTTACCGACTGCTGTTTTTTTTTTTATTTTTCCCAAATAGGGCCCTGGGAATTAAGTCCAAAAACAAGAAAAACAACTCCCGCTCGAACCTACTTTCGGAGATATAGCCATCGGAAGATCGGGATATATCTTTTATAAAATTCGGTATAAGTTGAGAACCCTGCGGGTAAGGGGTCAGAATATGCCCGAGGTAAGCATGCCTGTCGTAAAAGGCGACTAAAAGCGGGTGACCAGCCAGGGTGTGGAAGGGTGTAGCGTTGGACAGCGTTGCGCCTCGAAAGAAAAACCCACAATGCCCGTAACTGGCACTGACAAGGCGAGTCGATGCCGCCTTAAAATAAGCATCTTGTCAAAATCCTGAAGCGTCTGATCCAGAGTGGGCGGCTCCCAGGTCAGCGTCTGTTCCAGATTGGACGGCTGAAATTAAAAGTGAATTTGGCCACTATATTTGCAGCGCTTGCCGGATCCAGCTTTAAGCTTATAACTTACTGCGTGGGGCGTTGCCGAGAAGATTATACTAATGAAGCATGGATCGGAAAACGATGGGAAATAACTCTCCAAGTGGTACCCACCAGAGTGTGGTTAATCCACCTGCCTCGGCAGCATGCACATCGGATTTGGAGGTGCAAGAAACATGCATAGTTAGGAATGATTCTCCTATAACTGGAACCAATATGGTTTCTCAAAATTTTAAAATCCTTTCGATGAAAACTCGAACACGCATCGGCTCTTGGAATGTCCGAACTCTAAATGAACCAGGCAAAATACACCAAGCCGTTAGAGAACTCCACAAATACATACATAATTGCTGTACAAAATTTTTCAATTTGAGTAATAGTTTTCGAGATAAGACAATTTTTCAAAAATTCAGCCCATTTTCTTCCCAAAAAAACCGTTATTTTTTCCAAAAAATGTATCATTAACCTATAAATTTAATAAGTAAATTAGGAAGCCCAATTTATTTCCTTTCATTTGATATGCAACATATATCAGAAATTGCATCATTAATAAATTTCTATCGAAAAAAACAAAAATAGACCAAATCAATTTCCTTGAAATTAGGAACTTTTAACAACAACAATGCCAGAACAGACAACAACAACTTTGCTACAACTACAACAACAAAGAGAATCAGCTTCTTGTGCAAGCGCAGCAGCTACTTGTTATTTAAAAAAAAATTAAAAATTTTTATTAAAAATTGCGCGCGCAATTTGGCTGGAAAACTATGTGCTGGATATATTATAGACTGATCCGCAGCCGAAGGCCGCCGCGAAGCCGGTATTGGATTTTTGGGAGTTTTAAATCCTGAGCTACGGCCGCAGGTCGCCCACTTACCCCTACTTTTGTGTAAAATTACCGTTATTGTAGTAGTAGTAAAGTTGTTGTTGTTTTTATTGTTTGTTCTGGCATTGTTGTTGTTTAAAGTTCCTAATTTCAAGAAAATTGATTTGGTCCATTGTTGTTTTTTTTTTTTAAATTTATAAATGATGCAATTTCAGATACATGTTGCATATCAAATGAAAGGAAATAAATTGGGCTTCCTAATTTAGTTATAAATATTATAGGTTATTAATACATTTTTGGGAAAAAATAACGGTTTTTTTGGGAAAAAAATAGTGTGAATTTTTGAGAAATTGTCAAATCTCGAAAACTATCACTCAAATTGAAAAATTTTGTATGACAATTATATAGTCCAGTAAAATACCTTTCATATGAAATCAATATTTTAAAAATCCATCCAGGAGTTCTCAACTTATACCGATTTTTATAAAAGATATATCCCGATCTTCCGATGGCTATATCTCCGAAAGTAGGTTCGAGCGGCAGTTGTTGTTTTTGTTGTTGTAATTAATTCTCAGAGCCCTATTTGGGCAAAACTAAAAAAAAAAAAACAACAACAGTCGGTAAAGTAAAATTGTTCCAATTTTAATAACTAAATTAAAAAGCCCAATTTATCTCCTTTCATTTGATATACGACATGTGTCTGAAATTGCATCATTAATAAATTTTTATAGAAAAAAACAAAAATGGACCAAATCAATTTTCTTGAAATTAGTAACTTTGAACAACAACAATGTCAGAACAGACAACAAAAACAACAACTTTAGTACTACTTTTACAACAACAACAAAGAGAACCAGCTACTTATGTACCAGCGCATATTTTTAAAAAATTTGAAATTTTCAGAAATTCCAAGCGCAGCAGCTACTTATTACTTAAACAAATAGCAAACTATGTGTTGGATATATTATAGACTGATCCGTGCCGCGAAGCCGGTGTTGGATTTTTGGGAGTTTTAAATCCTGAGCTACGGCCGCAGGTCGCCCACTTACCCCTACTCTTGTGTAAAATTTCTGTTGTAGTAGTAGTAAAGTTGTTGTTATTGTTAGTGTCTGTTCTGGCATTGTTGTTTAAAGTTCCTAATTTCAAGAAAATTGATTTAGTCCATTTTTATTTTTTTCTATAAAAATTTATTAATGATGCAATTTCAGACACATGTCGTATATCAAATGAAAGGAAATAAATTGGGCTTCCTAATTTAGTTATTAAAATGATAGGTTAATAACACATTTTTTGGGAATAATAACGGTTTTATGGGAAAAAATGGGGTGAATTTTTTAAAAATTGTCATATCTCGAAAACTGTCACTCAAATTGAAAAATTTTGTACAGCAATTATATAGTCCGGTAAAATACCTTACATATGACAATATTTTCAAAATCCATCCGGGGGTTCTCAACTTATACCGATTTTTATAAAAGATATATCCCGATCTTCCGATGGAAAATAAAATAAAAAAAACAACAACAGTCGCTAAAGTAAAATTGTTCCTAAATATCTGCCGAAATTTGAGCTTTTATAAATTATATTGGGTGTACAACTTAAAAACCGGAATTTTTTAGCGAAATTTGATGCTTTATTGTGGAAAAATGTTACAATATATTTTATTCATAGTATTGTCCATTGGAAGCTACAACATTTCCCCATCTTTCAGGCAATTTATGAATTCCATCCCAAAAAAATTGCGCCGGCTTTGCGGCCAAAAATGAATCTATCCAATTTTCGATATCTTGAACTTAAGTGAAGCGTATTCCTGATAGGGCATTCTGCATCGACCGGAACAAATCGGTTTTTTTGGGAAAAAAATAGTGTGAATTTTTGAGAAATTGTCAAATCTCGAAAACTATCACTCAAATTGAAAAATTTTGTATAACAATTATATAGTCCAGTAAAATACCTTTCATATGAAATCAATATTTTAAAAATCCATCCAGGAGTTCTCAACTTATACCGATTTTTATAAAAGATATATCCCGATCTTCCGATGGCTATATCTCCGAAAGTAGGTTCGAGCGGCAGTTGTTGTTTTTGTTGTTGTAATTAATTCTCAGAGCCCTATTTGGGCAAAACTAAAAAAAAAAAAAACAACAACAAACGGTAAAGTAAAATTGTTCCAATTTTAATAATTAAATTAAAAAGCCCAATTTATTTCCTTTCATTTGATATACGACATGTGTCAGAAATTGCATCATTAATAAATTTTTATAGAAAAAAACAAAAATGGACCAAATCAATTTTCTTGAAATTAGGAACTTTGAACAACAACAATGTCAGAACAGACAACAAAATCAACAACTTTAGTACTACTTTTACAACAACAACAAAGAGAACCAGCTACTTATGTACCAGCGCATATTTTTAAAAAATTTGAAATTTTCAGAAATTCCAAGCCCAGCAGCTACTTATTACTTAAACAAATAGCAAACTATGTGTTGGATATATTATAGACTGATCCGTGCCGCGAAGCCGGTGTTGGATTTTTGGGAGTTTTAAATCCTGAGCTACGGCCGCAGATCGCCCACTTACCCCTACTCTTGTGTAAAATTTCTGTTGTTGTAGTAGTAGTAAAGTTGTTGTTATTGTTATTGTCTGTTCTGGCATTGTTGTTGTTTAAAGTTCCTAATTTCAAGAAAATTGATTTAGTCCATTTTTGTTTTTTTCTATAAAAATTTATTAATGATGCAATTTCAGACACATGTCGTATATCAAATGAAAGGAAATAAATTGGGCTTCCTAATTTAGTTATTAAAATGATAGGTTAATAACACATTTTTTGGGAATAATAACGGTTTTATGGGAAAAAATGGGGTGAATTTTTTAAAAATTATCATATCTCGAAAACTGTCACTCAAATTGAAAAATTTTGTACAGCAATTATATAGTCCGGTAAAATACCTTACATATGACAATATTTTCAAAATCCATCCGGGGGTTCTCAACTTATACCGATTTTTATAAAAGATATATCCCGATCTTCCGATGGAAAATAAAATAAAAAAAACAACAACAGTCGCTAAAGTAAAATTGTTCCTAAATATCTGCCGAAATTTGAGCTTTTATAAATTATATTGTAGTTTATAATCTAACAATTTTTAGAAAATATGAAAAACAAAATTTTTTTTTTTTGTTGTATATTTTATGACTTCTTTAATTTCAAATTAAATAAATAAGCGGGTTTTAGGTCAGTTTTTGATTATTTATTATTTTCCGATCATAATCAAAACTGACCTAAAGCCCGCTTATTTATTTAATTTCACATTTTTTTTTTTCATAAAAATATTTTGTTTTCATTAGTTTTATTGTTACAGTAAAGAAGCTTAATTTATTTCCTTTCACTCGATACCTATACCAAAATATGATAAATTCCAAACATTTTTAGGAATCATTAGCCGTGTTTCTTTTGACGCGTATATACAATTGTGGATATTTTTAAATTGCGATAACTCATGAACAGTGAGTCGCACAATAAAAACTCTAAGGAACTTTTTTTATGGAGAATCACGTGTATAAAAACCTTTCATTTTATACATAAAAAAATTTATCTTTTAGGAGTTATTCTATAAAAACTGGTTAAGCGCCGATAAGCGGCAAAAAAACACTTTTTTTTTTAAATAACTTCTAAAAAATTATTTTTTTTTTTTACAAAAGATTAAAATTATTTGTAGAGCATGTGGTTCTCCCTGAAAAAGTCCCTTGGACCATAGCTGCCCGTCTAGAGTAAAATTATAAAAATTTGGCACTCGCATAAAAAGTCGTGGCCCCCATGTAAAATTAATAAAAAAGAAAACATAAATTTTTTAAAATTATTGAAAACAACAACCAGCAAAGATTTTTAAATTAACAGTTACTTGTGCGAGTGTTTTTTTTTTTCGCAAATCTAAAAAATCCTGAAAGTTCATAAAATGATCAAATTTGTTGTTGCCATTGTGTGTTGTTGTTTTTTTCTTTTCGATAGGAACCCTTGCGTTTTGTTGCAACAACCAAACACACAGTCCTGTGTGGACAAAAAACAACAACAAAACACAGTCTTGTGCGGTCGCAAAAAACAACAACAAAATTTACACATATGTTGTTGCTGGTGGTCGATCGCAATTCTTCAAAATTTCGCATATACCGTTACTTGCGTGTGCGATTTTCATTTTCAAAAATTTTGCTGTGGCACGTGAGATCAAGTGATTTTCAAATAATGGCACTTTGCGATGGCACGCGTGGGCGGCTATGCCTTGGACTTTTTATCGTACGACTCACCGTTCATAAGTTATCGCAATTTGAAAATTACCACAATTGTATATGCGCGTCAAAAGAAACTCGGCTATTTTAGCTAAGAAACCCTTTTTTGGGTAAATAGGGCTCTGTGAAATAATTTCAAGAAAAAGTGTCGATTGGGCTTGGTTTCGGAGATAGGAACAACCACAAGATAGAGAGTATGCGCCAGTGGCTGCATATACCGATACGTGCAATGCAAAAGTTGGTAACTCGAAGATCGTAGTTTGTAGTTATGAGGATTTTTGTATTTTAACATTTTTTTATTTTTGTATGAAAGCCTATATAAAATAAATTTGGGTTGTGACTTCCAAAATATTTTTTTTATATCTGTGGACTTTTGACAAAACAACCTAACTCTAAATTGGCAACTTTTCAGGAGAGCTAAAAAAGTACTTTGATGATTCTCAATTCTTTTTGTGTAGGAGTTGGAACAAATGTTGTAAAAGTTTTTTATTGTACATGAATACTAAATGAATATTTTCCAGTAACTTTTTTTACTCTAATATCAATAGTTTTTAATAAAATTGAAATAAGATGTTTTTGTCAAATATTTTTTGATTTAAGTAATTCAGTTATTTCCATAGGAAAAGTAACTTATTTCGAAGAAGTGCTTAAGATGTTTTGTGAAGAAAAACACCCTTTTCTTATGTCGAATTAGGTTGTTTTGTGAAAAGCATTTGTAAAATTTTTTGTTATTGCAAATGCTTGAATTTTTTAACCTAGGATAACGAGATAAGTTGTTTTGTCAAATGCATTTTGGAATAAAACATCGAGATAGGTTGATTTTCGATTCTATACCTCTGCAACTAAAAGCCATAGAGATACGACGATTACGTAGCGTATTGAAACTGCTGGTTTTCCATACAAATAAAACGTATAACAAAAACATGAGAAAATGAGTAAATTGTGAATGAGGGAATTTTTAAATGCCACAATTGACATTATTAAAAAATAAATAAACAGCTGTTTATTTTGGCAAAAACAAAAAATAAATTTCGAGTACAACCAAAATCTGTTCCCCAAAAGGGCTTCAAGCTAAAAATTTAGCCTTTAGAAGATAACATTCCGTTTTAAAAAATTTACCTAGGTATAAGCACGCCAGGTCGACCTTTATCAAAAAATTCGATTGATGTGTTACATACCGAATCATTGCCAATTAAAACCGAAAATTTGCATAAATTAATTGAGTATTTACCACCAGTTCATCATAATTTTTATAATTGCCTCAATCATGAAAAAACCACAGCTAAGGTAGATTCAGATTAGCATCTACTACTACTTCCACTAGTTAGTTATTGTAAATATTTTAATAAAATTTTTTTATTCTAGTATAAAAAATAAATTTTCAATCGTTTAGAAACAAAAGGGTACAAGTACAAGGGTACAAGTAAAGTACTAATAAATACATTAAACAGAGAATTCTTCAATGATTCTTAAAATTGGGGTAACCCATTCTTTTTAGACTATGTGAGCTGTTATGCATCGCTAACTTTATTATTTATTTACTACAAAAAAAAAAAATTATGTCAATTGCACGCCTTTGCTTCTAAACAAAACCTGAGGACCTTAAAAGTTTAATTATTATTTTTTTCCAAATAGATTAATGCTCACTTGGGCGTTTCACGAAAAAATTTTATTTTGATTTTTTCAAACCTTAAAGCGGATTTGGATGTCTTATGGGATAAAAATAACCTGTGATTTTTTTCAGATTTATTAGTCATTTAGAGGTCGCGATGTCAACTTTTTTAAAAAATAATAGTAATATTTTTTGTACAACAAAAATAAACAATAAACTAAAAAATTTACAATCGTACTAACATATGAATAAAAAAATAATCATTTTAGTTTTGTACAGTCGAATTACTTCTTGTTTTCAATCCTTTTTTTACTGACTGTTTACTGTGACTTATCTTTTCTATGCTGTTCGACATTAAGTAATAAATTTTTCAAGTTACAGTAAACAGTCAGTAAAAAAAGGATTGAAAACAAGAAGTAATTCGACTATACAAAACTAAAATGAATAATTTTTTATTCATATGTTAGTATGATTGTAAATTTTTTAGTTTATTATTTTGTTTATTGTTTATTTTTGTTGTACAAAAAATATTACTATTATTTTTTAAAAAAGTTGATATCGCGACCTCTAAATGAATATTAAAAAATCTGAAAAAATTCACAGGTTGTTTTTATCACATAAGACATCCAAATCCGCTTTAAGGTTTGAAAAAATAAAAAAAAAAAATTTTTGTGAAACGCCCTAATGCCCACTCTATATATTCTTGTGCTTAACTCAACTTTTCATAAATTTTCACTTGTGCCCCTTTGCTTCTAACCCCCTCAATTGTATTTTCAGTGTAAGTGTAAGAAACTACACGACCCTACAAGTGAACGCACTTTATATCCGAATTGTACATAATCAAAATTGACAATACTTAATACTTAATTGATTTTTATAGTTTTGCAATTTTTTTTAAATGTTTGAAATTTTTATTAAAATGGCACGATATATCTGTATCTTTAAAATAGAATTAATTTGTCCAATATTTTATTAACTTATCATTGGTACATTTCTTATTTGATTCCACTTTTCTTCCCTTTTTAAGGACAGCCTCATTGAAATCTAATGTTAACATTAAATTAAATTAAACCATTGCGGTGGCAAGGTAGTGATAATCTGTCAAAAAAAAAAAAAAAAAAAATATGACGTCAGCAAAAATTTAGGCGTGTATCTATTTTCGGAGATATAGCCATCGCACACAAGTGCCAATCAAAGTAAAAGCTGGCCAAAAATGTAATTCTGAACGTAAACTTTTGAAAATCAGTTTTCAGGCACTTGGGATATTAAGTGCAACTTTTGATCAAAAATAAATTGAGTTCGGATAAGGGGGGGTGGCACCTCCCATATAAGTAAAAGTTTAAAAATGCTATACTAAAAGCGTTTTTTGAGATAAGCCGTCCAAATTTCACTCAAATACTAAGAATATTAAATACAAGCTTTGAGCAAAAACTAGGCGAACTCAGACAGGAGGGCGTGGCACCTCCCATATAAATAAAAGTTCCAAATTGCAATACCGAAAGCGTTACTAAGCGATACTAAGAATATTACATGAAAACTTTGAGCAAAAATAAGGCAAACTCGAAAAGGAGGGCGTGGCACCTCCCATGTAAATAAAAAATCTAAAATGCAATACAACCATTCCACGCCTAGCGTAACAAGATCTGCCACACCCCTTCCGATTTCACTGAAATTTGGTACATGGTTTCTTTTCATCCCTAGTCTTATAGAAATGGCAAAATATATTTTTGGAAAGGAAAAAAAATATTCTTTCATATGACTAAATTTTAAGAAGGTATCTTTCAAACTACATCCGGACTAGCAGAATCTTGCACTGTGAGCAAGCATAGGAAGCAAACGAGCGCCTACGAGTACCCAATTTTTGTCATTTTTGTCATTTGACAAAAAGACCCCGTTGTCGCCAGAGTGGTACTAGGTGGAACTTTTTTTTGTAGCTCTATGACTCTCCAATTTGTATCTCTCGCAGCTAACCGTACATCATGTATTCAAAAAACCACTAATATTTTCTAAATTACTATCGATTATCATTATTTACGTACCTGGGGGTGTCCTCCATATGCAATGACGTTTTTAACATTTTTTTGTTTTGGAAACCAATAACAACGCATACAATACGTAGGGCACTACTTATATTTCGGGATTAGCAAATAATAACAAACATTTTTAATTGAAAATGGCTTTATTGTTTTTCAAAATATTCCCCTTGATGATCAATACACTTTTGCATTCGTTCAAACCATTTGTCATAGCAGTTTTCCCATTCCTCTTGAGACACCTCCAAAACATGGTTTTTGAACGCTTCAACTGCTTCTTCGGCGCTCGTAAAGCGTTGACCACGCAGTTTACCTTTGATGTTCCAACGAGAACAAACGTTTTTTACAACTAAGTGTTCATGTAAAATCGAATGTATTGGAGTGGAACTAATATGCAAGGACGCTTCTATCTCACAACATGCCACATGACGATCTTTCATTATCAATTCATGCAGTGCATGGATGTTTTATGGCACAACAACCAATTTTAGACGACCTTCACGGAATTCGTCGGTGACCGAACTCCGACCACAATTGCATTAACTTTACCAACCATATACTGTGGTTTTTGATGGTGCTTTATCGCCATACAGAGAACTCAGTTCATCGACACATTCTTGTTGACATAATCCACGTCGAAAGTTCTGAAAAATAATCCAACGAAAACCTTTTCTTGAAGTTTTCATTTTTTGGCCAAATTGATTTTCTTAACTCACTGAAAACAAAAAGCACTTGTAAAGGGTTTTTCAATAGGGACGCTACAAAAGTAGACCGATAGGGACAGCAAACGACGCCATATTTTTTCCCGCTCTCTTGACATTTCTTTTCAGTAAGGTTTGCCATTTCATCATGGAAAGATATACGAGCCAACAACGAGTAGAAATTATTAAAATTTACTACCGAAATTCGGAGTCAGTGACCTCAACTTTAAGAGAGCTACGTCCAATTTATGGTCGTCATAATCGTCCTACCAGATCAACATTGAATCCACAGGCATAGTACAAACTTTTCCCGTGCTAGTGAGACAAAGAAGTGCCCGTAGTGTCGAGAATATTGCTACCGCTGAGGCTTCAGTTCAAGAAAGCCCAAAGTTGTCTCTCACACGTCGTTCTCAAGCGTTGGGCAACTCTATGACGTCGTTGTGGCGAATTTTGCGAAAAGATCTTGGCCTACATCCTTACAAGATCAAATTGACGCAAGAACTGAAGCCGCTTGACCACCAGAAGCGTCGTATGTTCGTGAATTGGGCTGGGCAACAACTTGAAAATGATTCGGATTTTGATCGAAAAATCATCTTCAGCGATGAGGCTCATTTATGGCTGAATGGCTTCGTCAATAATATGCGTTATTGGTCAGGCAGCAATCCACACGTACTCCATGAGTCACCATTGCATCCCGAAAAAATTACGGTTTGGTGCGGTTTATAAGCCGGCGGCGTCATTGGGCCGAATAACCGAATATTTTTGGCCCGAATTGGATGATATGGACTTGGACAATATGTGGTTTCAACAGGACGGCGCCACAAGCCACACAGCGAATGTCACAATCAATTTATTGAAAACCAAGTTTGGTGAACGTGTTATCTCACGAAATGGCCCAGTCGATTGGCCTCCTTGGTCGTGCGATTTGACTCCGTTAGACTATTTCCTGTGGGGCTACGTCAAGTCTATGGTCTATGCCAACAAGCCAGCGACGATTGATGAACTTCGATTTATGCTTGAAAACTGTCGAAAATTGGGTTCAGCGTCTGGACTTCTGCAAGCGTGCCCGTGGTGGCCATGCAAAAGAAATCGAGTTCCATACATAATGGCATCGAATGTACTTTCACAGGAATTAAGAATTTCATTGATATCCAAAACCGTTTTTGTTTTATCTAAAAAAACTTTTGTAGCGCTCTTATTGAAAAACCCTTTACATCAAAACGTTGTGAGTACGTTTATGTTAAAAAATGTCAAACTTTATTATGGTGTTGCCAGATTTTAGCTATTGACATTAGTGTTGCCAGATCCCGAAATATAAGTAGTGCCCCTCGTATTACTCTTGCAAAGAAGAAAAATAATCTATGCCAGGAACTACGACTGCTTTAAGACACAAGAGAAGCAACTCGATATTACGTAATATTTCAAACGCCAAAACATGCGCTGGTGTTCTCATCACAAAACTTGGCCCGAAAAAATTTCACGATTTTTGGCCAGCTTTTACTTTACTTACACAATATAAGTTCAGAACCCCTTGATGGATTTGAAAAATATAGGGCATATGAAAGGCAATGTAACAGGTCATTCAATAAGTCCGTAGGATGACACATATATGGCGTTACTAGAATTTTGTCCATATGATTTTTATTTAGAACTAACGAGACGTGTATAAATTTGACAGCAATCGGACTATTGATTCGTGAGTTATAGCATTTAGTGTGAAGCAACTTTTGTTAGTAAAGAAAAAAAAAAAAGTGAACGAGTTTTGATAAAGCATTGCTTTTTGATGAAAAAAATACAGTGGAAACCAAGCAATGTCTTGATAATCACTATCCGAACTCTACTCCATCGATACAAATGGATTGCTAAATTTAGACATGGTCGTACCAGCACAAATGATGCAGATCGCTGTGGACTCCCAAATTAGGCTGTTATTCCAGAAAACAAAAAAAATCCACAAATTGGTTATGAACGATTGCAAATTGAAGAAGCTCGAGCTAGCTGACATTGTAAAGATATCAAATGGTAGTGTTTTTATCATTTTACACGAACATTTGGGTATGCAAAAGCTCTTTGCAAAGTGGCTGCCGCGTGAGCTCACAGTCGACCAAAACAAAAACGAATTGATGCTTCAGAGGAGTGTTTGGCGCTGTTGAACCGCAATAAAATCTAATTCTATCGTCGATATGTGACAATCGATGAAACATGGCTTCACTTTTACACACCAGAATCCAAAAGACAATCAGCTGGGGCCTATTTTGACAAAAAAGAGAAATCGTAATATAAAAGTAGTATCGAAAAGTTGGAAAATCGCTATACTCGTTGTATCGCCCTCGAAGGCAACTATGTTGAATAATAAAATCGAGTTTTGTCAAAATTTTGTATTTTTCTTACTAATCCTACGGACTTATTGAATGACCTGTTATTACATAAATTTTCAATCAGATGCATAAATTTCATGAAATTCTGCAAATATTACAACCAAACGACAACAACAATATTACAACAATGATAATATCTTAACAACAATATTACAATAACAACACTATTACAACACCAACGATATTACAGTAACCTTAACAACAACCAAAAACTACTAGGAAAACTAAATAGGAAAAAAATAGTGGTGCAGGCGAAAAATTGTTTTTCATTTTTACCATAGGTTTTAATACAAATTCTCAAATCTTGCAATGATAAGTAAGGTCAATCTGAACAGAAACTAGTGTTGTTTTTATTGTTGTTGTATATGTTTTAGTGTTTTTGAACTTTTAGATTGGGATATCTCAAAAACCATACATGGTAGATCAAATCCAAGACTGGACTCGCATTCGGAACCAACAAATGCGTCGAAAATGACTTCAAGTTTGTTGTATTTTTTTTTTCAAATGTACCGTTTATCGACCTCGTTTTAAAAACGATCACCTAGGATTTCATTCGGAACAATGAAATATTTGGAATAAGATGCCGTTGGACCGTTTGATTGGTCACTTTCATGAAACTCTTTTTGTTGAGGAAACCTTCAGGGCGTCGAAATCGGCCATTGAAAGTTGGGATATTTTTAAAATTTTGTCAAAAACGCATTTTTTTTTGAGCATGAGAGACTGTATACCCGAAAAACAGTAAAACATTAACAGTTAAAGGCCAGTCAAATTAGCCAAAAAAAAAAAAAAAAAAACGGATAAATCTCGGAATGAGAGATAATAAGCTGTAAGCTCGTATACACCTTCATTTTGGTGTTCTAAAAGTTGTCTCAAAAGTCTCATAAAATTTCGTGTCGGCGTCGGAAGTTATTCAAGGGCAAAGGTCAAAAAGTCAGTTTTTGCAAATATGATTTATATAGTCTAGGAGATCTTCTTATTAAAATAGTAATGCATACATGCGGCGTATTATCAGTGCTGGACAAAATTAGAATTCCCAATGCTCGACGAATGCAACGAAAAAGGCTTCAACGCACTTGAGTTCAAGTTGCATGAAATTGTTGTTGCAGTCGCTCCCAACGAATTTAGAATTCTCGATGCTCGACGACCGCAATGAAAAAAGGCAGACCGCTCTTTTTCAAAGCTAAAACGCATAAAAAACGAACAAAGAAGTGTTATAGGTCAAGAACGATTGGACATGCTAAGTCTGATGTCCATTGAGTCGGATGTTTGAAGATGTCATTAATGATTTTAGTGATCTGAAATGTAGGAGAAAAGTTTTTTAAAGGTGAACGTCGTTTTAATATTAAAAAGAGATGTCCAAAGATTATTTTATAAATTACTATTGTAGAGTAGAGGTATTTTAAGAATGTATGGAGATCCTTAGTAACAACATTTTGATACTTGACACCCCTCAATTTTGAGAGGTTGGAAAAAAAATAAGTTTGGAAAAAAAAATTTGGGAGTGGGGTGAGGGTAAAGGTTGGCGCATCGAGGTCAAAGGTGATAGAAAAAGTGAAAAAATTTACATACAGCCCTACAAATGTTTAAGGGTCACCTCTAGAGGGGTCAAATGTATGACCGACCCACATTATTTTTCCCATACCAACATTTTTACCAAGCATACTTACCCCCTATCTCTAACACCTAAGGGGGCTCCCATACAAAATTGACATTTTTAGGAAATCGACCCCCACCACTCCTTGGGTGCCCCTAGAAGGGTCTAATGTGTGACTGGTCCCTAGTATTTTTTTCTCCCCAACATTTTCTCCTAACATACTTACTCTCTATCTCTTACTCTTTAGGCGACTCCCATACAAAATAGATGTCATGGACATGAAAAATATGGAAAGGAAATCGTCAAATAGGCCCATAACTGCCCTCCAAAGTTTTTGCTCAGCATACCTACCCCCTATTTCTAATCCTTAACGGGGCTCCCATACAAAGTTACTGTTTTTATATAAAATGCTCCACTGCCCTAACTGGCCCACGGGTACTCCTAGAAGGGTCAAATATATAACCGACCCCCATTATTTTTTCGCGACCTATATTTTTCCGCCACATACTTACCCCTTATTTTCAACCCTGAAAAGGGCTGCCACACAATTTTTTTTTTAATAAATTTTCCTAGAAATAATGGGGGCCGGTCATATATTTGTTCCTTCTAGGTGTACCCATGGTCCAGTTATAGTCCAGTTAGGGCAGTAGAGGCAGTTTTTAAAAAAACCGTAACTTTGTATGGGAGCCCCCTTAAGGATTGGAAATAGGGGGGTAGGTAAGCTGTGAAACTTTGGAGGGGGATAATGGGGGTCGGTCATATATTGGACTCCTCTAGGAGAGACTCCTGGGCAATTATGGGCCTATTTGACGATTTGCTTTCCATATTTTTTATGTCTATGACGTCAGTTTTGTATAGGAGCCCCCTAATTAGCTAGAGGTAGAGGGTAAGAATGGTGGGAAAAAATGTTGCGGAGGAAAAAATATTAGGGGCCGGTCATACATTTGACCCTACTAGGGGGTCGATTTCTTAAAAATGCCAATTTTGTATGGAAGCCCCCTTAGGGGTTAGAGATAAGAGGTAGGTATGCTTGGTGAAAATGTTGGGGGAGAAAAAAAAAATGCGGGTCGGTCATACATTTGAACCCTCTAGAGGTGACCCCTCTTGTAGGGCTGTAAGTAAATTGTTTCTGCTTTTCTCTCATCTTTGACCTCGATGCGCCAACCCTTACCCTCACCCCACCCCCAAAATTTTTCTTGCAAACTCATTTTTTTTTCCAACCTCACAAAATGGAGGGGTGTCAAGTATCAAAACCCAAAATTCGTGCACTAAAACACCCCTGTTTTAGAGTAACAATGATCAATAGTTATATTTATTGATATTGTAGCATATGTATCAGGGTGGGTCGATTTGGAAACTGACTTCGGAAAAAATTTAAGGCATAGTTTTATAAGGAAGATTATGGCCATTCGATTCCATTGAAAATATGGAACTACATCGTTTCCTGGAACTGCACCATAAGCTTGAAAACAGAGTATTCTGCAACTTCAAGCAAGGATATCTCAAAATCTGAGGGTGATGGCTAAATTCTGACCTCGGATTCGTGTTTAGCACATTGAAAACCATACCGTATGGTACCTCAACTTATATAAATCTTATAAATCTTATCTTATAGAGACAAAAGTAATATCATATTATTAATTGGCTGGTATTCTGTCAGTAATCCTTAAAATTGGGTTCTGTTTTCATGGAAAGTTTTACTTGATAGTGTTGAATTGATGATATTTATTCCAAAAAGTTTTATCGGTCAAATGACCGATTTATAATAAACGATTCATATTTTTACATGGATTTTTGGTATATTGTTCTGTAAAATTAAAATAAACTAGCCGCTTGGAAAAAAATTAATGTCAAATTCGGCATCCTAGCATCCAAAAACACTTGGGTTGGTGTTTTGATCGAAAAAAACCATGTAAAAATAAGACTCGTTTATTTTGAAATCTGTTATTTGACCGATATAATTTTTTTAAATAAATATAATCAATTCCGCGCTATCAAGTAAGCTTTTTGTAAAAACAGAACCCAATCTTATTGACTGCTGACAGAATACCAGCCAAAACATATTATGACATTACTTTTGTCTCTACAAGAATTTTGAAAATTTAGCATAAAAATAAATATTAAACGCAAGATAAAATTTTCAATCAAAATAAATGAACTTTCATCCTAGGTTGGTATTTTGTTTGAAAAAATTCATCTAAAAATATGAATCGTTTATTTTGAAAGTGAGTCATAATAATAGGCTGTTTGACCCATATCATTTTTTTAAATATATCCATCAATTCCACACCATTAGGTGAACTTTTTGTGTAAACAGAACTCAATTTATTTGATTATTGACAGAATACCAGCCAAATCATATTATGACATTACTTTTGTCTCTATAAGAATTTTCAAAATTTAGTATGAAAATATAAAAAATATTAAATGCAAGGTAAAATTTTCGATCCAAAATGCGCCGAACTAAAGTTGAACGCAGAGGTATGGTTCCTTGGGCAAATATTCTTAGAATTGATCCATTTGCACTCACTGGGTGTTGATTTTTCAAAAAGTTGTAATAACATATTTTTTAAATGAAGTTATCTCAATTGGTTCTCGGGTTATAGTACAGTAACAATATCCTAAAATGTACGCAAAAATGTAAAAAGACCTAGAAAAAATTGTGCACTGCAATTTTTTTGCCTAATGCTTTTAGGGCCACTGTAGAGGCCTAAAACCAAAAAGGTGACCTCGCCCCCCCCTGCGCTTCAGTCGCCATCTTGAAATATTTTTCATTCGATTTATTTCGTTTTTGATTGGTCGCACAGAAAAATAAAATTTTACTTTTTTTTTGATCTGGGACGCGGTATCCATATGTTGATATTCCGAGTGGTATAGGCCGCCAAAGTTACAAAAAATCGGTTTTTTTACATTTTGACCCTCTGGGTGTTAATTTTTCAAAATGTTGGGACCACATAATTTTTAGCGCTTGTAAAAACAAGCAAAATAGTTTTTAAATAAAATGATTATCTCAATTGGTTCTCGAGTTATTAAAAGTTAAAAATAAAATGCGTGTAAAAAATTTATTGTGTATGTTTTTTACCTGAACATTGATCACATAATACTTTATTACTCGAGAACCAATTGAGATAGGGGAGATGTGTGTACCTTGGTCCGCTTTTCAGTTTTTTTCAATGTGCAGGATTGTCCAAAAAAGTTTCTTTAGTTTTTTGATTAAGGCATCACATGACAAGCTCGGCAGAGAAAGTAGACCCTTTTTAAAAAATTCATAACTCAGTGAAAAATTTATATTTTTAATTTTTTTTTTTTTTATTAATGCAGATAATCAATTAAATTACAATAAAAAAAAAAAAAAAAATTATATAGGGGAAGGTGGGGAATCGTGGGCCACGTTTTTATTGTGTTAAATATCTTCAAAAAAAATAAAAAATTTCGCAAATTGTAATATGGTATGTTATTCTACATGAAGTTAGGTAACTTTTGACTATTACACTTTCTAACAATTCTTTTGATTTTTCCGACTTTTCGTGGTTTGAAAAAAATTAGTGTTTTTGCAATTTTCAAAAATGGTGGGGAATCGTGGGCCACCGCCGTAATTAAGTAAAAATCAAACAATTATGATGCAAAACTTTATTGAATTAGTTGAAATGACAAGTAAAGTTATTTTAATCGACAAAATGAAGAAGAAGGGTTATGCACGATCAATCATATACGCAATTTGGGAAATAGGAAAATTTGATACAAAATATGTATTTATTGTTTTATTTATTGATTCACAGCCTCCATTTTGCACATAACATCATAAACACAACATACAAATGTGTATTGATACGAAAATTGTCAAAACACGGGTGGCCCACGAAGTGGCTCACGATTCCCCACAAGCTACTTTTTGCAAAACAACGGCGTGTAATTGACTTGTTGAAGTGTCATGCAAAATTACTTTTGTATGTTGAAAGGCAAAGGTCTAACGATAATAAAAAACATATTTACCTGTGTTTTGTCGTAGCAATTCGTCCAAGAATGATGGAAATCAAACACGCAAAAAAAGTTTTGCAGATACTTTTTTTTGGGCGAGTATTGTACAAAGCAAATAAAACGAGTACGTTTGTCAACAACCAATGTAAAAATAAGTTGAGGCTAAGAGAAAACGATTACAGTTGCATTTAACTATTTATCTCGACATACTGCCAAAAAGTGGCGGTGGCTCACGATTCCCCATGGCCCACGATTCCCCACTTTCCCCTATTTTATTCCGTTATTATGTTGTAGAGCTCTGAACTGGCGGCAGAGAAAAAAAGGTTGCCTGATGGTTTTCACGCTGGGAGTCGCCACAATAGTCCGATCTGGAAAAAATATGTTTTTTTGGAATCTTAACAATCTTCCGTAAGTCCCGACACGAGCTTTTTTTTAAATTTTTTTTTCGATTTTTGGTGATCTTCCAAACTTGAAAATTTATTTTTCACTAAAAAAAATTGACTTTAAACACTCATAAAAATTCGAAAAAAAAATTTAAAAAAAAAGCTCGTGTCGAGACTTACGGAGTCAAGTTTAAAATAATACAAAAATGTGAAAAAAAAAAATTCATCAAAAAATGTTTGCTGTGGCGTGAAAACCAGTACGAAAAACATGGTTCCGAGATAAACGCATTCAAGCAATTCAATCAATTGCCATCTGCCGTCGGCAAGTAGTACAAAGAATAAAAATGAATGCTCACTAATGCTGCTGTAACTTTTGAAGGGGTAGGAATTTTTTCATGAAATAATTTTTTTTAGAATCTTTAGAATATTTACTAAAATGCAAAATTAAAAAAAAAAAAATGAATCTGAAAAAAGTTCACTTGTCATGTGACCCCCTTAAGTCATATTTCTACAATGCTTGCAGCATCAAATGACGTGACAATGATATTTCTATGTCTTACCATTAAGTAGAAATATTACTTTTTCCGTTGCAATCTCAAACGGTCCAAGGTACACCATGCAAGTGTACCTTGGACTATTAAAAATAAAAGAGAATACATTGTATTTTGGTAATAAATTATGAAAGAATCATTTATTATGTAATCAAAAGTAACATTTTTTTTTCAATAAAAAAAAATTAATTTTCATAAACAAAAATTATAACACGAAAAAGTGCATTTAGTAGAAAACATTTAATTAAACAAAAATGATTCCAAATAAAAACATTAATCACGTAAATAATAATAACACTATTATATTGAGAGGCGATTATGGCTTCCTGATTGCCTGTCGATAAAGGCTTCCTGGTCAATAAGCATAGGTCCAAGGTACACACAAACAGCATGTCTTAAAAACTGTCAACACCCATACGTATATTAATGAAATTACATCTAAAACACACTAAAATCTTAAAACAATATCTAAACTTCCTTCCTGATGTTGTAAAACTGAAATATTTCAAGTAAGTTTCTCAAAAATCGTTTCGTAGCTTACTCCAAAAACAAATTTTTACATACAAAAAACACTTTTTCCGTCGCTTTTTATACACGCATGCAGCTTGACGGTCTGAAGTCAACTAATATGAGTCACCGGTATGAGTGGAAAATTCTATAGAAGAAAATTATCGTACACGTGCAGCTGTTGAGTGGCAAACGGCACTCGGACCGAGGTACACTTGGACCAAGGTACACACATCTCCCCTAATCACTTCATTGCAAGCGCTACAAATTATGATATCACAATTTTTGGAAAAAAAATGGAAAAAACTGATTTTTTGTAACTTTGGCGGATATCGCGTCCGAGATAAAAAAAACGTAGAATTTTATTGCTCGTTATTTTTGTTGAAAATTTTTTCTGTCCGACCAACAGGAAATGAGATAAATTGAATCAAACATATTTCAAGATGGCGGCTAATGCGTAAGGGTGGGGAGGTCACCTTTTTGACGTTAAGCTTTTTAGTGGTCCTAAAAACATTAAAAACATTAAGCAAAAAAAAATTTTTTCTAGGTCATCGTACAATTTGTACTATGAACGACGAGTTGCACGAAATAAATAAAAGTACCTGTTTATAGGGAACTAGCCTTCTTTGCCCGCTTCACTAGGCATGTTTGTTTTTTTTCGATTCCCAATAGCTTAGAAGATACAAATCGATACATCCAACGTAAAAGTTGGTAACTCAAGTTCATAAATTTATAGCTTACACCAAAGTTTGTAAATTAATAAATCTACGTAACTGGTCCAATTCATTTTTAAGTGTTCTTTTTATAAAAAAATATTACTTGGTCTTATCGTCAAAATTAACGTTTTAAATTTTTGGACCGATCGGAGTGTGCCAACAATGGCCTCAAAGTTGGAAATATAGCAAAAAAAAATTTGTTTTATTTACCTGCTTTTTAAAAATTGTTTTCATTACTATTACCTTCTTCGCATAGAATAGAAGTAAAACCATGCAAAATAGCGGAATCCTTGGAATTCAGCTTAGAATTATCAATAAAAAACGGAATATATATAACACTGGAAAAGTCAAATTTTTAGCTTTTAATCACACAGGCACAAAAAAAATGGAATGAACGTTTGTCTAAACTTATGTATGTATGTACCCTTTTTCATTCTGATTCCGGTCAGAATTGCACGTACTCTTGAAGGATTTTAAAATATCCATGCTTGAAGTTGCAAAATGCGCTGTTTTCAGGCTTATGGCGCAGTTTTAGCAAAAGGTGTGATTTAATTTTTATATTGGTTTCTGATAGATAATAATATTTTACTTATCAAACTTTACCATCAAATTATTCTAGTTGAATATGTCATTTTTAAAAGGGGATATGTGACAAAATTTAAACTTGCGGCAAATTTAAGAAATACTTGGTCAATCTTATTTTAATGCGATTTTAATGATGAGGGTTAACTAACACTGATATTGAGCCCTAATCTGCGTACTGCGCCATCGCCACAATGGCAAAAAACAATTTTTGGCTGTACGACACATATTCCATTTTAAAAATGGCTGATTCAATTGGACCCTAACTTTCCGTGATATCACCCATACAAAGGACCACAAAACAACTTAAAAATGTTATGCTTTTACTTTAACCCTTTAACTGTTTGTGTCGAGTATACTCGTCAGAGCGAAATGAAAATTTTTCGCATTATGTCGAGTAGAGCGCCCACAAGATATATGAAATGTGCAAAGTTGTGAATTTGTTTACTCCCCGCCCATTTCCTGAAATAAGAGGTCAAAAAAATAAGATCTCAAAAAAAAATTTGAAATCGGTAGTGGAAAAAACACAGCCGGTTTTCGATCAAAGGTCGAAAAATTGACTAAAAAAAGGGAAGTCGCTTTGACTGCCCGTTACTCCAAAACTGTTAATTTTTTCATAATATTTTCGAGACAACTTTTGTAGAGCAAGACTAGGTCAACATTATCTTCTTAAAAAATTTTGTTCCAAAAATTAAATTTGTTGCTGTTTCGGTACAAAAACTTAAATTTTTTAAGAAAATTTTCATGACTTTTTTTCTATAAATTGTTTTTTTGTAATTTTCGAAGGGCAGAATATTTGTTCTGGAATTTTTATATTGCATGGGATTAAATGTTAATTAATTCAACAAAAAAAATTATTTAAAAATATTAAGTTTTAGGGTATGGAGCCGGTCTCAATGTTGGAAAAAAATTAGTATTCTAATTTTTTTTCTTATAATCGCTACTTTCTTGGATGCAACAAAATGCATTTTTAGTTGGTATTGAATGCATCATTTAGAACTGCTTTTTGCCTTCAAAATGAGCTATGAAATGGGCTTGTGCGACTTTTTTTCAAAAAGTTATGATCATTTTAAAATGACATCATGAAAGTTAAAAATCATGTATGGATTTTCTATAGCAATTGCCATATTACTATATATTTTATAATGTTATTTTAAAACGGTCATAACTTTTTAAAGAAAAATCATACAAGACCATTCTGTTACTCATTTTGAAGAAGAAGAACAGTACTAAATGACGCATTTAATAGAAAAGACCAAAACGATTTTGTGCGTGTTCTACACAACCTGAAAATTCGTGTTTTTTGAACATTAGGAGTCAGATATCTCTCAAACCATAAGTGATACAGCAATTTCGCGTCCAATTTCGAATTTAGCATTAATAATTTCATCTAAAATGACTGTTTTGGTTTTGATTTGTAGTCGTTTTTTTTTAAATACCGTTATTCGACCTCATTTTAAAAACCATGCCATGAACCGATTTTATAAACTTTTTTTTCTTATTCAGTAAATGCTCAGGTGCAATTTCACAGCTTTGTGCAGTTCTCGACAACTTGATTGAAATTTTTTCCTGAACTGCGTGCACGAAAATCGAAATTTTCGATTATCTCTGCTAGATCCGCCCAAAAACGCACTAAAACGAAAATTAATGCTATTTTCGAGTTCAGCGACCCCAAATTAGCTTAGAAAATATGACTTCCAAAATTTTTTCTTATCAAATTAAAAATTAAGAAGAAAAAAATAAAAAAAATACATTTTTTCTTAACTTTGAAACTGGCTCCATTTTTTAAAAACTAATATTTTTTAATAATTTTTCATTTAGTTTAATCAACATTTAATTCCCTACAATACTAGGATTCCAAAACAAATATTCCGCCCTTTGAATAATACAAAAAACCAATTTATAGAAAAAAAGTCATGAAAATTTTCTTAAAAAATTTAAGTTTTTGTACCGAAACAACAACAAATTTAATTTTTGGACCAAAATTTTTTAAGAAGATAATGTTGACCTAGTCATGCTCTACAAAAGTTGTCTTGAAAATATTATGAAAAAATTAACAGTTTTGAAGTAACGGGCAGTCAAAGCGACTTCCCTTTTTTTAGTCAATTTTTCGACCTTTGATCGAAAACCGGCTGGGTTTTTTCCACTACCGATTCCAAATTTTTTTTTGAGATCTTATTTTTTTGACCTCTAATTTCAGGAAATGGACGGGGAGCAAGCAAAATCAGAATTTTGCACATATGGGCGCTCTAATGTCGAGTATACTCGTCGTGAAGATAAAAAAATCGCATTCGTATTATTATTAAACGAATCAACTGTAATTTTTTTCCCTAAAAAAGGGCAAATAAAGATATTTTACAAAATGTACATTTTAGAATATTCGTTAGTCGTTATTTTAATTTTCAATAGCTTGTATTAAGCTGAAATGACAAATTCTGGGATTTTTTCAAATAAAGAAGTACTACGCATGCATTTATCAGTTGAATAAAAATATATATTTTCTAAAAAACCAACACGCAACGTTTGTTTTTTAATCATAATTGCCTACTTTTATAGGCATAAACATTTTACTCTGTTTATGTCGAGTATACTCGTCTTCGCTTGAAAATAATTAAGCAGGCAGAAAAAGTTTTTCGGAATTACATAAACCTTGCTGTACTTATTTTTGTTTTTAATCAATACTAAATCTGGATCCAACATCTAATAACTCGACAACGAAACTAAGGAGTGAGATCGAAAAAATCTTAACATATAAAATTCAATAATTTTTAAACGGTTGACCTTGGAGTTTTGATTTTTTTTTTTTATATAATTGATAATATTTTACAAATTACAGAAAAATATAACTTTTATAGTTCTAACCACTATTTATGAACTCGTGGACCTTTTTTGGTAAGCCTTCCATTAGAGATTTGATAGTTGTTTCAGACCCCTTTTTGAACAGTTTGCCCATCTCTTTTTAAAATCTTCGATATTTCGCGACACCTTTTTTGTGCTCTTTAAGTTTCTTTTCACAAGTCTTAGCTCCGGACAATTTGGAGGATTGGCCTCTCTTGGTACAAAAACTATATTATTATTTTGGTACCACTCAGAGCTTTCTTGTTGTAGTGACATTATGCCACGATGCTCTTTGATGTATATTTCGGTATTTATAGAGCCTACTGTAACAAATGACTTACATCTTTTGCCGCAACTGCATATACACTCACGGTCAAAAAAAAAGCCGACAAGAACTTTTAGCTAAAATAGTTGCTTCTCCGCCTTTTCTTATGATTGTTAATATGTAGTATGCCTAATAAGTAAAAATTGTTGTCAAATAATGCATTTGCTTTATAATTACATTCATAATGCATTTTCTTCATATTTGTTGGCGTTAAAACGATATTTAAAAAAAAAAAAGGTTTTGACCGAAAACCAAAAAATTTATATGATTGCATATAAGCAGCAAAATTTAAGGAATGTGGATATATTGCGTAAAATTTGGTATGGCGAGTCTTCCGTATGACAATTTTGGAAAGTTTATTACGTCACACTTGAAGTGGCCGTTCAAAAAAAAAAAAAAAAAACAACTGAAAGGGCGTAGTAAAAATAGCCCTGCACGATCGGCTTAAAACTGGTCTCAAAATTGCTGCGGAGGTAAATGATAACCAAAATATGGAATAAGCACCTCAATTGTACAGCGCCGCTTGAGAGAAAATAACTTTTTTGTCCGCAGACCTGTAAAGAAAAAAAGGATTGGGTGTATGACGATTGGGCTGAAGTCATATTCTCTGATCAGAGCAAAACAAATCTCATCAGTTCCGATTTGGGATGTGTGATACGCCGCAGAAAAAATGAAAACTATAGCTTTCAATGTGTATAAAGCACTCTATATGTGGTGGTCTGGGGGGCATTAACAAGCCATTGGGTTGGAGAGATTCCCCTCCTGGAAGATTATATTAACTTCGCAGTTTATATTGACCTAATTAAAATCGGCGTTTTACCTAGCATTCCGACTAAGCGATCACTGAGCCAAAGTCATATTTCAAGATGATTCTGGACGTTGTCATTGTTGGAAATCGCTAGATGTCCCACTTACCCTTATGTTGTGCTTTATATTTTCGATAAATTTACAATAACGATCTATTTAATTTAGCGTTGGCTAATAAATATAATGACCTTTTGGGAATTAAGTCAAGCAAATGGCCGGGCAAAAGCCCCAACCTTAATCTGATTCAGAATGTTAAGGCCATTTTAAAACGAAAAGTGTGCTAGAAAGAACCAAAAATTATTAATAATACTAGCTGACCCGTTAGCGACTTTGTTCGCCCGTTCCCTATGCCCTTTACATATGTTCCAAGTCCCATCCATCTCTGTCGTACTTCTCTTCCAACCCCTCAGGTTTTTCAAGGTGAATAGAATATATATATTTATGTACCAACTTTTATAACGATAGCTACTATAGGCGTAGAAATATAGCATTTTGAGTATTTTTACTGTGCGGGGGGTGCAAATCCCCTTCGTTCAATCCCTCTTAAGCTTTGCATGCTGAATAGTAAACGCAATAAACACCCATGTATCAAGTTTCATAATGACAGCTGATATAGGAACACTGATATAACTTTTTGTGTGTTTTTTCATATGGGGGGCTCCGCGTCCATAAGCTACATATGTAGATTAAACTTTATAATGTTAAACTTAATAATATTAAGCTTAGTGTAGTTAAATAAGGGTAAATATTGATTTATACAACAATTTTAAAGTATCTTATAAAATTTAAATCGTCTTTTTTTTTTACCATGAGTGTAGCTTGCCATACCAGGAATTTTTTCTGAAATTTTGTCTGCTTTTGGATTCTAAATTGTTCTTCGACATTTCCTCGAGCTGCGTAGAATCTGCGTACATACGTTTCGTCGTCCATTATACAACATGAATATTTTTGTATGAAATTCGATTTTAATTTCCGAGCCCTACTTTTGGCGTCTTAATTTTTTGCAGCATTTCTGTCTGGAACTTTTTGGATTTTGTATGTTTTCAAACCTGCATTGGCTTTAACTTTTCGCACCAAATAGTCAGAGCACTGGGCTAACCTGGCAGCTTTTCTAGTAGATGTGTTTGGAAATCTTTTCAATATGCTTTCAATTTTCTTGGCTTTCCCAATATCATGTGGTCCTTGTTTTCTTCCCGATAGGTTTCCTATCGATGGTCAAATTCTCCTGAAACTGCTTAATAACATTGGAAACAGTTTGACTGACGGCAGACCTTCAATTCTTTGCCCAATTTTTTGTAGGACCAATTTGGATTTTTTTTGAAAATTTTTAATAATTTTAAGACGTACAAGGAAAAACTTCTGTCTTCCATCTACAGTAATGTTCTTTTTATACTCTACACCCGGGATATATTCACTTTGTCCTTCCGTATGTAATGCAGAGAAGGAGATATGGCTGGCATGGAAAAGTGTATATGTATGTATGTATGTATTCTCCTTTAACTCCTAGGAGGAGCATAGGGCCAATATGAAATCTCTCCATTTGTCACGATCCCTTGCGATGACTTTGATCTCTTGCCACGATTTTCCCGATTCTTGGATTTCCTTTTCCAACGACCTTTTCCAGTTGGTTTTGGGTCTACCACGTCCTCTACTGCCTTGTGGATTCCACTCAAGGGCCTGGCGACAAACTTCGCTGTGTGGTTTCCGGAGAGTGTGACCAATCCATCCCCATTTGCGCAGCTTGATCTCGTTTGCTATAGCCTTCTGTTTGCATTTTTGATGTAGCTCGGCATTTGATATAGTGCGAGGCCACCAAACCTTTAGTATACGCCTTAAGCATTTGTTGACGAATACTTGCAGCTTGTTTGTTAGTTGTTCAGTAACAAGCCATGTTTCGCACCCATATAACAAAACCGATTTCACATTCGAATCAAAAATGCGCACTCTCGTTTTGGTGGATATAACGGATGAAGACCATATTTTGTTCAGTTGAGCAAACGCGCCTTTTGCTTTTGCTATTCTTGAGTTGATATCCTCTTTTGCTCCACCATCCATGGAGATAATGCTGCCTAGATACGTGAAGCTATCGACGTTTCCGATGTCATCACTGCCAGCTTTAAACGTGATATCATTGCTTGCGTTTAGCTTCATGCTTTTAGTCTTGGATACGTTGATTTTTAGGCCGGCCTTTTGTGATTCCAAGACAAGGTCTTCAATTTTGCTTTGCATATCTGAATGTTTGGACGATAAGAGGCAGATGTCGTCAGCGTAGTCGAGATCTTCCAGATGTTCGGTAAAGTTCCATTGAATACCCGTTTTGGCCTTATTAAGAGCTTTATCTAGGATATCATCAAGAACGATAAGGAAGAGTGATGGTGATAGTAAACACCCCTGCCCTACGCCTGAATTAGTGGTGAATGTCGGTGACAACAACCCGTTGTGTAACACACTGCATTTAAAGCCTTCATATTGTGCACGTACTATGTTTATGGCCTTTGCGGCAATACCTCTTCGTTGCAGTGACGCCCAGATGTTTTCTCGGGAGACACTGTCGAAGGCAGTGCTATAGTCAACGAAGACAAGTTGAAGTGCAGCACGCCACTCGCATGATTGTTCGACAATTATTCTGTGTATATAATCTTGTATATATAGTATTCACCTCCTGAATTGATATAGCTATGGCCGTCTGTCTATCTGTCCGTCCGTGGTAGAAATTTTCAGAGGAAAACTACTTAAGCAAAATAATTCAATGAATTTTCGCATACCGGCTTTGTCATAAAAGTTAGCTAGTGGGATTGAAAATGAGATATCGGTCAACCTACACTTCAACTGCCCACACAAAAAAAATAATAAAAATGTAGGCCGCAGTTTTATGAGCATCATGTATGACAGCCAACCAAAATACATACAAATATTAGACATGGTGAATGCAAGTTCATTCGGAAAAGAGGGGGTGACACCTGCTGTACAAGTAAAATTATCAAAAGTCTGCGGCGTGAGGTATCAAATTTTTGGGCCAGGCCCAATGTAACACCTTTACTAGCTGTAAGTACAGATTTTTTAAAGATTTTGTCTGCTGGATTTGGTAGTTTAATCTGTTTTACACAATGGCATTTCATTGTCAAGTTATTATGATCTGAGAAAAGTCAATAATGACAGTTAAGTCATTTTTAGGTTAAGTTCTAATTTCTACTAATTTTATGAACTATTAGTCATTATATGCAAGAATCCAAAATTCTATGCATTTTTCAGCTTAGAAAATCATGACAATTAAGATAAGAGAAAAAACTACTAAACATGGCTATGGTGACATATGTTTCGGCTACCGCCACGTAACCATCATCAGACCAATTTATGTTTTATTTAATTTATTTTAAATTAAATTAAATAACAATTGAAAAATTCAACTTTTTGTCTGAGGCCGGGATTGAACTAGGAACCTTTGAAGTCAATCTCTCTACATAGCGCATTTATCAATGGACTGCGTTATGTGCCCTCAAAAAAATTTGTAGCTTAAGTGCCTATATGCATGCAGTGAGATTTTTGTTCTCATTCTCCTTTGTCATGACTCCTGTTGTCGTTTGGTAAGGCCCAACCATTGGTTTGTCATGTAGCTGACTAGTGTGGCCAGTGGGAAAATGGCCCAACTAGAAAAGAGGCTATCTCAAAATTTAGTCGAGGAGTCACGTGCGAAAATTTTTTTATACATCATTGAAATGATAAGTAAACAGAATCTTTAAAAGAATTTGATGTGCTACGACGATTTAAAACGGGTTAAGGCACGCCGCAGAGTGGCCAAAACTAGTAAACGTTATCCGATTTTGATGAAATTTTGCACAGTGAAGCTTTTTGGTAAGATTATGAAAATTTTAGAAAATGGGCGTGGTCCGCCCCTTTTTAAGCCTACTTCCAGTGTAAAAGTATTAGTATCGGGTGATTTTTTAAAGGTTTTTGACCAAATTAAAAAGGCTTAATATTAACCTTTTAAATGCTTTTTGACTTTTTACTATCGCATGAGAAGAAAAAAAGTTATAGCAGTTATAACTTAAAATTAAAGTGAAATATTTTAATTTAGGAAATTCACTCATTTAAGAAAACAAAAAAGGAAATTCTTACTTTAAAATGTTGAATTAAAAAACTATGCAATAAAAAATATGAAATCATAAGCTTTAAAATGCTTTTTAATCTATTCTGACTGGCAATGAAAAAAAAAAAGTTGGGCGTTTGAGTTCAAAATTAATATCGACGGCTTTTATTCAATACCCTCTATCTGCAAAAACACAATTTTTCAGGAGAGCAAAAAAACCGATTCATTCACTATTCTAAAGGGTTTTTCAATAGGAACGCTACAAAAGTTGACCGATAGGGACAGCAAACGACGCCATCCCGCTCTCTTGACATTTCTCTTCAGTAAGGTTTGCCATTTCATCATGGAAAGATATACGAGCCAACATCGAGTAGAAATTATTAAAATTTACTACCGAAATTCGGAGTCAGTGGCCTCAACTTTAAGAGAGCTATGTCATCTTCAGCGATGATTCTCATTTCTGGCTGAATGGCTTCGTCATTAAGCAAAATATGCGTTATTGGTCAGGCAGCAATCCACACGTACTCCATGAGTCACCATTGCATCCCGAAAAAATTACGGTTTGGTGCGGTTTATGAGCCGGCGGCGTCATTGGGCCGAATAACCAAATATTTTTGGCCCGAATTGGATGAACGTGTTATCTCACGAAATGGCCCAGTCGATTGGCCGCCTTGGTCGTGCGATTTGACTCCGTTAGACTATTTCCTGTGGGGCTACGTCAAGTCTATGGTCTATGCCAACAAAACAGCGACGATTGATGAACTTCGTACGAATATCGATCGTGAAATTGCAGCAGTATCGGCCAATTTATGCTTGAAAACCGTCGAAAATTGGGTTCAGCGTCTGGACTTCTGCAAGCGTGCCCGTGGTGACCATGCAAAAGAAATCGAGTTCCATACATAATGGCATCAAATCGAGCCCTAACCGCCAAAAAGACTTAACTGACAAAAAGTAAATTTTACAGGAGAAGGTTTTTTTTTAATATCTGTGCATTTAGTATAGCTATTACAGTGAAATTAAGTATGTAAGCTATGTTTTGTGTTAGACATGCGATGCAACTAGTTTCATTCACCTATTTATAATATAACGGCTATTTTTCAGTGATTTGTCAGTTAAGTCTTTTTTTATTTTCCAGATTCCCCATCTGATCTTCAGTTTTTGTACCAAAAAACATTTGTGGTCACATATACTATTAACCCTTATCAAGAATTTTTAATAAATTTTCCTTTTTATTACATTATTTGCAAATTATTTTTGACACAAGAAGCAAAAAAGACTTAACCAACAACTCGCAGTCACAAAAAAGATAAACAAAATAAATGATTTTTCACAAATTAAAATGATTTTAATTTGCTTTTTAAGACTGCTATTTTTGAATATTCCATTAATACGAACTTGTACAGTCAAATTTGCAATGAACAACAACCGACGCTACAAATATTAACTTGGAAATTGGTGACATATGTTTCGGCTATTACCACATACACATATATACAGTAAGAAGCAAAACTGTCAACATGTTTGCTATTTTTGTCTTAGTACTGCTATAGCGTCCGTTCTGATTACATGACCAACAAGAAATATGAACTAAACGGAAGCCTAACCTTTCCTAAATTCAAATATGTGAGCAATTTTACCAAACTTCAAACCATAAAAAAATAATGAACAAAAAACCATTTCGAAAACATGTTGACAGTTTTGCACCACTTTAAGTGATGTGCGTACAAACCTGGAACGTGAATTTTTCCTAGTTTAAAAAAAATGATTCCAATAGAGTTTTTTGTGCTGATTCCAATATTGGCCACAGAATGCCTCTACCTCGTCAGAATTTCAGGGTATCCTAAACTTAAAGTGCAAAAAACGACGTTTTTTCTGTTTTTCAAAATAGTTTCAAGGGCGCAAGGATTTTTTCTCCTCTATTCTTTAAAATAAACTTGAACATATTGCTTTTTCCCTTTCCAAAAAAGTGATGAATGGTCATCTACGATTTTCCTTTGCAAAGTTATGCCCACTCTAAGATGACATCATAAGATCTTACAAAAAGGATATAGTGGCAGGGTTTGGATTTATGTCAACTTAATATGGTTCAATTGGTATAAATGGTTTATAAACATATCCTTCTGGAGAAATATGGCCAAAAAATACCCAAATTACTCTTAGTATGAATTTTGGGTATTTCGTGATGTCATCTTAGAGTGGGCATAACTTTGCAAAGAAAAATCGTAGATGACCATTCATCACTTTTTTGGAAAGGGAAAAAGCAATATGTTCAAGGTTATTTTACAGAATAGAGGAGAAAAGATCCTTGCGATCTTGAAACTATTTTCAAAAACAGCAAAAACGTCGCTTTTTGCACATTAAATTTAGGATATCTCAAAATTCTGACGAGGTAGAGGGATTCTGTGGCCAGTTTTGGAATCAGCACAACAGAGTCTATTGGAATCGTTTTTTTAAACTAGGAAAAATTCACGTTCCAGTTTTGTACGCACATCACTTAAAGTGGTGCAAAACTGTCAACATGTTTTCGATATGGTTTTTTGATCATTATTTTTTTATGGTTTGAACTTTGGTAAAATTGCTCACATATTTGAATTGAGGAAAGGTTAGGCTTCCGTTTGGTTCATATTTCTTGTTGGTCATGTAATCAGAACGGACGCTATAGCAGTACTAAGTCAAAAATAGCAATCATGTTGACAGTTTTGCTTCTTACTGTATATTTGCATATATATATATTAGAGAGGATCAATTTGTTCCAAGCCAAATTTTTCCACTTACTTTCATTCAGTTTCGGATTCTCCGTTAAAATCTAAGTTAAAAACTCCTTGGGACCATATATCTGCGGTGAATTTCGACTCAGCCAAAAATCGTTTGAAGTTTTGGGTTTCTTTCGCTGTTGCGAGATTGTCTTTGATAATTTATAACTTCCGAACAACTTGTTGTATTGCTATGATTTTAGCACCGTTAGAAAGGTGTTGTTGCGTAGTAAGAACGCTTTTATTGAAAAAAGTTATCTGGTTCAAAAGTTATGACCTTTTGAATGAAAATATATAAAAACTTTATACAAAATGTACCAAAAATTTCATCTTTTTTTTAAAAAAAATATACTTTTAAATTTTTTTTATAGTGTATAAAAAGAACTATCTAAAGAGCTCATAAAAACGCCTTTCCAACGTAGTCCTATTCTTTAAGATACGGCTAGCAATTCCAAAGTTATGACATTTTGAATCAGAGCAGATGAGAACTGTTGAGTGAAAAAATATTTAATACAAGGTACAAACCATTTCAAAACGATCAAGATTTTTTTCGTGGCATCCGATTTGGCTATAAATTGGCATAAGCAATAGTTGCATAGTGAAAAAAATTACTACCAAATATTTTTTCAAAATTTAAAAAAATGGCGGAGATATGGGACTTTGAAATTTTTAGGTTAGTTTTTTTTGAGAAGCTATAACTTCGGTTGCATTTATCCCATTTTCAATTTTATAGTGTTAAATGATTTGTCTTAAAACAGGCTTTAAAATAAAAACTAGCAAACATTTTTTTTTTTTTTTTTTATATAGTTTACACTGAAAAAAAAAATTTTAATTGAGTTTCCCAAAATACGTCCTTTTTAAAATTTTTTATTTTTCTTGTAAAAAAAGCTACAAGTGTAACTTACCAGTTCTCCAAAAATTGGAGTGGGCCTCCTAGTGGTTCTCCAGAAAAACAATAAAATGTAGCTTTTGCCGCAATTTTTCAGTACAATTTTTTTGAATTTGAAATTTTTAATTAAACGTTAATTTGAATTTGAAAAAAGTGCGTTGGTACTTATATAAGTACTATACAAGCAAAAAAACAGTCAATAAACTATTTTCAGCATTTGAAAATTTTTTTTAATAAAAATTTTAAATTAAAAAAATGTACTGAAAAATTGGGGAAGATGATACATTTTATTGTTTTTCTGGAGAACCACTTGCAGGCCCACTCCAATTTTTGGAGGACTGGTAAGTTACACTTGTAGCTTTTTTTACAAGAAAAATAAAAAATATTAAAAAGGACGTATTTTGGGAAACTCAATTTAAATTTTGTTTTTCAGTGTAAACTATATATAAAAAAAAAAAAATTTTTTGCTAGTTTTTATTTTAAAGCCTGTTTTAAGACAAATCATTTAACACCATAAAATTGAAAATTGGATAAATGCAACCGAAGTTATAGCTTCTCAAAAAAAACTAACCTAAAAATTTCAAAGTCCCATATCTCCGCCATTTTTTTAAATTTTGAAAAAATATTTGGTAGTAATTTTTTCCACTATGCAACTATTGCTTATGTCAATTTATAGCCAAATCGGATGCCATGAACAAATTTCTTGATCGTTTACACATGGTTTGTACCACAAAGTTAAACAAAAAAAAATTTTTTTTTTATGAGTTCTTTCTTGTGTAGTACTTTCGATTACCATTAATTAGTAGAAAAAAACCGCCAAAGGATTTTTTTAAGTTGGGTCACTAAGCGGTGCTATAATGGCTCAAAGTTCGAAAAATCAAGTATTATAGAGAAAATGTATGCTTTGATTCAAAATGTCATAATTTTGGAATTTCTTGCCGTATCTTATAGAACAGAACTGTATTGGAAAAGCCTTTCAATGAGCTATAGAAAAAAATTCAAAAATAACGGTTTTTTTGTTTTTGGAAGATTAAATTTCTAATATACTTTGTATGAAGTTTGTATTTGTCTTTATTCAAAAGGTCATAACTTTGAAATGCCTGGCCGTATCTGGATGAATAGACCCTCTCTAGATAGTTCTTTTTATACACTATAAAAAAAAATTAAAAGTATATTTGTTTTTTAAAAAAGATGAAATTTTTGGTACATTTTGTATAAAGTTTTTATATATTTTCATTCAAAAGGTCATAACTTTTGAACCAGATAACTTTTTTCAAGAAATTAGCCAAAGCGTTCTTACTACGCAACAACACCTTTCTAACGGTGCTAAAATCATAGCAATACAACAAGTTGTTCGGATGTTATAAATTATCAAAGACAATCTCGCAACAGCGAAAGAAACCCACAACTTCAAACGATTTTTGGCTGAGCCGAAATTCACCGCAGATATATGGTCCCAAGGAGTTTTTAACTTAGATTTTAACGGAGAATACGAAACTGAATGAAAGTAAGTGGAAAAAAAATTTGATCCTCTCTAATATATATGTACATAGCCTCATCAGACCTATTTTAATTAATCCTTGCTTCTTACTAGAATCGAACCGCAGCCTTCTGCATTCTAATGAAAGAGTGCAGCAGACCTCTACCACTTAGGCCACGCTACGGAACGATCTCCCTCGTCAAAGATCCTCACATAAATAACACTGTTGTTGTTATTTATGTAAGTACACTTGTTGCTATCAGCTGTGTTCATTGGAAATATTTTCTTAATTGTTATTATGTTGAATGCACTCTTAAATTTGGTTTTGAGACATGCTATCTTCCACAATTCACAATTAATATCCCACTGTTGTGGATTATTTGTCCACTGCTAGTGAGATTCTTGCTCTCGCAAGGTTATAATTGTAAATGTTAGAAATCTAACATTAATAGGAGGGTTCACCTTTTCAATATTAAATGATTTTTCACAAATTAAAATGATTTTAATTTGCTTTTTAAGACTGCTATTTTTGAATATTCCATTAATACGAACTTGTACAGTCAAATTTGCAATGAACAACAAACAAAATACATCGAATGTCGGTTAAGTCATAATTGCTTTTGCTATAACTCCGTAACGGTACTTTTTACAGTTATGAAATTAGTAGAGAAGATGCGTATGGATACGAATTATAGGTTTTCATCAAAAAACGAAAATCCGAAATCATGTCAGTTAAGTCTTTTTGGGGGTTAGGGCTCGAAATGTACTTTCACTGGAATAAAGAATTTCATTGATATCCAAAACCGTTCTTGTTTTATTTAAAAAAACTTTTGTAGCGCTCTTATTCAAAAACCCTTTATAAAGTATTAATCAATTGGAATACTACAATATTCTTTTAAAAGGTCTGTTTTGCCCCACAAATAATTTTTTTTTAAAAACTTGTGTTATTCCCGTTATTATAGTAGATAGAGCTTATTTCAAAGTGAATAATAGCTAAAATTTTTTACTACGAAGTTGTTTTGTGAAGGCAATATCCTCTATCTACACTTTTTTCACTTGCTGTTAAAGTATTTTGAGAAGTTTTTGTGCAGATAGAGGATATTACATTCACAAAAAAAAAAAAAAAATATTATAGAAGATAGAGCAGTAATAAAAATGAAAACAAAATAGCTCTGGAAGTGGTTTTTCTGGTTGTAATAATTTTCATACATGGCATTTGACCGAATGAAGAGTTTGCCATCAAAAACACATTTTCGTAAAAATTGTAGATAGAGGGTATTGAATATAAGCCGTCGATATAATATATTTCGAATTTTGGTACTCGCTCTTTTAGCCCAGGAAAATAAGACGAAAAAAGAGCTTCTGTGCGAAAAAATTCCCAGTGAAAATTTTTCACCGGAATTGTCTTTATTTATGCATGATACACAAACTGTAAAAAGTCCATTGCAAAGTCGTGTGCGCATAAAAAGTTATTCGGGCTCAAAGGTCGCTAAACTCAGTTTTTTGCAAATATCTCGCTAATGCTAAATTTTACAGAAAAATGTTGGTCTCCAATTTTGTAGCACAAAAAATTTCCTACAAAAGTACGTTCAAAGTATTTGCGTACAACTTCTAGTTTAGGAGATCACCCAATTTAAAAAGTTGTTAACAGTTATGATATGAAATACTACCTATGAGTTCATATTAAAATATCTTACTTTTTAAATTGCAATAACTTTTCAATGAGAAGTTGTACAAACAATATTAAAATGCCGTTTGAAAGATAATTTAATTTTCTATATACCGTACAAAATTTTTTTTTTCTTGAATAACCGTTAAGGCTTCGAAATTACTGGTTTTTTAAGGATATCTGCGAATTGGTAAGTACTACGATAAAAAGTAATGGGACCAAATTTGTAGAGAATTACAAGATCTACAAAAAGTAAGCGATATGTGTACACATAGAAGTAACCGTTTAGAAGATATTCCAAAAAAACCCTTTAAATGCCAAAAAACCGGTTTCTATTGAATATCTTCTATACGGTTACTTCTATTGGGTGTACAACTTAAAAACCGGAATTTGACGGTGGATGTCCGTACTAACAAATATCGTGAAAGCTCGAACTTTATATATATGTCATTTTGAAGGTACATTTGACAGCTGTCAAAATCAGTCAACAAAAAAATTTTATCTTGTGTGCATCATTATTATTTTTCATGATGAATAACTTCGAAAATTGGAAAAAAGACAGCATTTGCGGGAGGCTCTGTTGGGTAATTTTTTTGCAAAGAAAACAGCTGCCGAAAGTCATCGCATTCTTGTAGAAGTTTATGGGGACTATGCTCCAGCTGAATCAAGCTGTCGTGAGTGGTTTAAAAGTGGTTATTTTGATGTCGAAGACAAAGAACGTCCTGGTCAGGACCAGCTAGGTGTGATCCATTATGAGCTGTTGCCAGGTGGCCAAACCATTAATGCTCAATTCTATCGTCAACAATTGATCCAATTGAAGCAGAAAATCCAGACAGAGCGGCCAACGTATGCGACCAGACATGAGTCAATCATTTTCCACCACGATAACGCTCGGCCACATATTGCTGCCCCAGTCAAAAATTACCTGGAAAACAACGGATGGGAAATTTTTCCTCACCCGCTTTATTTATAGCCCAGACCTTGCACCATCAGACTACCATTTGTTCCGATCGATGCAGAATGCCCTATCAGGAATACGCTTCACTTAAGTTCAAGATATCGAAAACTGGATAGATTCATTTTTGGCCGCCAAGCCGGCGCAATTTTTTTTGGGATGGAATTCATAAATTACCTGAAAGATAGGGAAATGTAGCTTCCAATGGACAATACTTTGAATAAAATATATTGTAACATTTTTCCACAATAAAGCATCAAATTTCGTTAAAAATTCCGGTTTTTAAGTTGTACACCCAATATGTGTACACATATCGCTTATTTTTTGTAGATCTTGTAATTCTCTACAAATTTGGTCCCATTACTTTTTATCGTAGTACTTACCAATTCGCAGATATCCCTAAAAAACCAGTAATTTCGAAGCCTTAACGGGTATTCAAGAATATTTTTAAGGTCATGAGCCGTTCGAAAAAAAAAATGTTGTACGGTATATACAAAATTAAATTATCTTTCAAACGGCATTTTAATTTTGTTTGTACAACTTCTCATTGAAAAGTTATTGCAATTTAAAAAGTAAGATATTTTAATATGAACTCATAGGTAGTATTTCATATCATAACTGTTAACAACTTTTTAAATTGGGTGATCTCCTAAACTAGAAGTCGTACGCAAATACTTTGAACGTACTTTTGTAGGAAATTTCTTGTGCTACAAAATTGGAGACCAACATTTTTCTGTAAAATTTAGCATTAGCGAGATATTTGCAAAAAACTGATTTTAGCGACCTTTGAGCCCGAATAACTTTTTATGCGCACACGACTTTGCAATGGACTTTTTACAGTTTGTGTATCATGCATAAATAAAGACAATTCCGGTGAAAAATTTCCACTGGGAATTTTTTCGCAGAAAATGTCTTATTTTCCTGGGCTATTTTTAGAAAACGAAAAAAAGGACTCTTCAAAATTACATATTTCGGTCAATTTTTATGCTAGAAAGATGTTTAAAAAACCAAAATGTGCAGAATTGCATCAACTTTAATTTTTGGCTGACATTTTTTTTTTTGACAGTTTTTAAGTTATTGTTCAAAAAATTAGTTTTTTGACCTTTGAACCCCCAAAAAGGGGAGTTACATCCCTTATTGAACAAAAGAATTTTTTTGTAAAGTAACTATTTTCCAATAAAGAATTGTGTCAAGTTTCAAGTCCGCAGCAATTTCTTCCTTTTAGATATTTAATTTTACTGTCCTAAGAATATTAATTTTTATTGAATTTTAATTGAGGTCACTTTAGAAAATTAACGAAAAAAAAAAAAAAAAATTGGGGCACATTGGGGCACTTTTTTTCGTCTGCTTGTACACTGTACTTCTCTCTTTTGTTTCTAATTAAGGCAATTGGGTCTTTTGCGTCATTCTTTTTTATGGTCTCGCAAACTTTTCTTTAAAATTCACAAAAAAGCAAAAAAATACAGGTCCAATAAAGTAACTGTAAACAAAACTTTAGAACAAAAATCTGGTCAAAAATTGCTCTACTATATAGGAAAAATGTAATTTATTCCTAAAAAGTTGGTTTTAACTAAGGTATTTAGTAACATAGGCCTGCTTTCGATTTAAGAATCATGGAACGACATTTTTTTTTTGTGGCATTTATTCTATCTTTACAAAACTCTAAGTTTACGGGGCTCGTATAACTATGCTATTAAGATATTTTAATTTTTTTTTTAATTTCTATTGGTTTAAGTATACTTAACAATATGCCATCCTTGATAGGTTCATATTTAAGACTTTAACTTAGACCTTTTGGCCGCACTCGCGACACTGTGCGCTGCACAGTGTTAGATTTTGCCAATCTAGGCCGTCAAAATGAAAAAAAAAAAAAACAATGTGCATGAAAATCGATCATATTTTGTAATTTGTTAGAAAATATCCCAATTGTTACAAAAATAAGCATAAAATAGAATAAAAGAAATGTCATTGACATGATAACAGCTATCAAACACGTCCTATTGAACAGCATGCAAAAACAAATTTTCAAGCTTGCATCGATAACAAAACTTTGAGCGATCAGATTAAAGTTGTGCGCGTTTGTTTTTTGGCAAAAAGTTTTTTGCAGTAAAGGTCAATACATTTACTAAAAACGTTTGCTATACACAACCCTTACATTTGCACTTAAGTATTTTAATCAAATTATTTTATAATCAGCTAAACGGTAAGACAAATTTCAAAAATCTTGAATCTTTCATAGACTATAACTTACAAGTTGGGCGTAGTTAGGCTATGACAAAGCATAAAAGATGAGCATACATACTCATAGAATAGACTTAAAAAATAAAATCTTGCCCATTTTTTGCCCAAAGACTACTTTTTTTACAATGACTGAAGTGTTATAATGAACAATTGCACTGAAATCATGAAAAAAAAATTTATGTTATCTCTTTTAATCACTCCCAATTTTTTTGACAGTAGTATTCAGTTACCACTGAAATGGTAAATACACATTTTCAAGTTGATATCTTCATTACAACCAATTTTTTTAAATTTGTTTTTACAAAAAAAGGCACATTTGTATGGGAGGTGCAAGTAGATTCTGTCCGATTTTTTTCATCTCTAAACCAAATCTCCGCATAAAGAATTAAAGCACATATACAAAATTTTAACTCGATATCTTTGAAACTACGGCTATAATTGAATTTTGACGTCCTAGATTGGCAAAATCTCACACTGTGCGCCGTGGCAACTTAAAAACAGCATTCATTACACCAGTTTACAGCCAAAATCACCATTGAATGCCATTATTCATTTTGTATGTGAAATTGGCTGCTGATTCCGAAAGTCACACTATTTTTTTTCTTTCACGACGTTTTCGATATATAGGTCATTTTCGGTTTTTGGACCAAAAAAAAAAAAGGAAATTCCACTTAATTACAAATATCTCAATAGCCAATATTTATATTTAAACGTATTAATTAAAGGTAATTAAATTACCTATAAATGATATTCATATCACTTTTTTTGTGGGGAAGATGCGTTAGACGTGAATTATAGATTTTCATCAAAAAACGAAAATCCGAAATCGTGTCGATTAACTCTTTTTGGCGGTTAGGGCTCGATATCATAGACTATATACAGTCGACGTCCAATAATACGAATTATATAATGTCAGGCCTATTCGTAAAATCGAAAAATTCGTATTATAGCAACGAAATTTTGTTCCTTTTTTCTTTTATATTGAGACATATCGTCGGTTTAAAGATAAAATTCATTAACTACATAGAATATTTTATTTGAGAGAAAACATAAGTTTACTGAAGAAATTGTAAGAAAAATAGGAAATTTATGAATTTTTCTTCTGAGAAATATGGTAGAAAAACCGAAAATACAATATTTTGATAAAAATTGATGGTAAAAAAAATATGTAGCGTCGTATGTTTAGCTCAATTTCAAAAAAAAAAAAAAAAAAAAAAAAACTATGAGTTTTGCCACTAAAAGAAGAAAGAATTTGAAGTAAAACACGCCAATTGTACCAGTTAAAAAAACAAGATGTGACCGATTTGGCTAAAATTTAGCATTGTTGTATTACCGATGCCTAGCATTATAAATACGCGAGGATTTTGCTCTGGTATTATGTTTTGTTAAAATACAGGGCCGCGAAATTGGCGATTTTTTTTTTGAGAAAGACTGCTCATTAAAAATGCAAACTTTTTTTTTAAGATTTTTCGTAACATTTTATGATTTTCAACAATTTTCTTAGTCCAAATATTAAGAAAAAAGCATTTCAACACGTTCTAAAAATTCTGAAAAAATTCTCACGTATTCTATCATCCATTCTAAGCATTTAATGCTTAGCAAAAAAGCAAAGCCTTTTAAGAAAAAAAATCTCATTCGTATTATCTAACCGTAAAATTTACTGTTGTTCGTATTATAGAATCACATGTGGAAGAAATATTGCATTCGTATTATTGGACATTCGTAATACGGAGCATTCGTATTACTGGACGTCGACTGTACTTATGAAAAAAATAAGATCCCATTTAAGAAAATCGATTAAAAAATATAAAAGTTACATAAAATTGAGTGAAAAATGGCCTAATTGCATTTTTGCCCGTTATTCCATTTTTTTATATTTTATTTGTCATAAATTTGTATACATGTTATATAGGGTGTATGTCGGATTAGATTGCGACAAAAACTTGTCCCTGAGGGGGGTCTAAGATGTACCTATGAGGTTAAAACTGATTTTCTGTCTTGCTTAAAAACAAAAAAATTTTTGTGTCACTCTAGCGTTTTAGAGAAAACTTATTATAAGAAAATTTTAGCTAGTGTACACGGTGAGCTTGAAAAAAGGGAAAGTGGAGCTAAAATGGATCCAAAATCGGCTAATGCAGACAGTATCTATATTGTTTCTAGATTAAACGAATGTTAAAATTATAATCCTAGCTGCTCGTCTTCGCTAGTAATGCACATTTTTGTGTTCATGGTATGCATTTGCATGAAAACTATATAAAATTAAAAAAATTAAGAAAAAAAAACAGAACAAACAAATATAAAAATAGTATACTTGTACTGTTGTTGCTCTCCATTTCTTAAATTGTTGAAAGTTTTCGATCTGTTGGAGCTAATTTAGTGTAGGCTCTAATTTAAAATAATATTAAAAAAGGAGACACTACACTTTTCTTGTTTTTTAATGCAACGTTTCGTATATTTTCCATACACCTCATCAGGCTAAAAAATTAATGAAACTATAATTTTTAACACTATATCACGAACTTATAAAAAATGTAGCTGTATTTCCATATTGTTGTGAAATAAACCGAAAAAAAGAATTATTAGTCCGTGACGTGTTTTGGTCTGTTCACAACAATATGGAAATACAGTCGACGTCCAGTAATACGAATGCTCCGTATTACGAATGTCCAATGATACGAATGCAATATTTCTTCCACACGTGATTCTATAATACGAACAGCGGTAAATTTTACGGTTCGATAATACGAATGAGAATTTTTTCTTAGTAGGCTTTGCTCTTTTGCTAAGGATTAAATGCTTAGAATGCATGAAAGAATACGTGGGAAATTTTTCAGAATTTTTAGAACGTTTTAAAATGCTTTTTTTCGTTAAATTTGAAAAAAAAAAGTTTGAGTTTTTGAAAAAGTAGTCTTTCTTACAAATTTACAAAAACCACCAAAATCAATTTCGCGACCCTTTTTATTGACAAGAAAAACCAGAGCAAAATCCTCGCGCATCGGTAATACAACAATGCCAAATTTTTGCCAAATCGGTCTAATCATGCTTTTTTAGCTGGTACAATTGGCGTGTTTTACTTTAAATTTCTTCTTTTAGTGGCAAAACTCATTAAATATTTTTTTGGAAATTGAGATTAACAGTGTAGTATGTTTAGCTCAATTTCCATATTTTGTCCATCAAATATTTTTTTGTTTTCATCAAAACATTCTTTAAAATGTGCAAATGCCTCGAAAATCACGTAAACTTGCAATAGTTGCCAAAATTTATACGAACTTTGTCAGTTTTACGAGCTTTCGAGGCTTTAACACGTTTTAAGATACACCCTAATTGTGTTTTCCGTTTCCATATCATATTACTCAGAAAAAAAATTCATAAATTTCTTATTTTTCATAAAATTTTTTCGTAAACTGATGTTTTTCTCTCAAAACAAATATTCGGGTTAGTGGATTTTGTCTCTAAACCGACGATATGTCTCAATATAGAAGAAAAAAGGACCAAAATTTCGTTGCGATAATACGAATTTTTCGATTTTACGAATAGGACTGACATTATATAATTCGTATTATTGGACGTCGACTGTATTGTATTTTCGGTTTTTCTACCATATTTCTCAGAAGAAAAATTCATAAATTTCCTATTTTTCTTACAATTTCTTCAGTAAACTTATGTTTTCTCTCAAATAAAATATTCTATGTAGTTAATGAATTTTATCTTTAAACCGACGATATGTCTCAATATAAAAGAAAAAAGGAACAAAATTTCGTTGCGATAATACGAATTTTTCGATTTTACGAATAGGCCTGACATTATATAATTCGTATTATTGGACGTCGACTGTATCTCAATAGCCAATATTTATATTTAAACGTATTAATTAAAGGTAATTAAATTACCTATAAATGATATTCATATCACTTTTTTTGTGGGGAAGATGCGTTAGACGTGAATTATAGATTTTCATCAAAAAACGAAAATCCGAAATCGTGTCGATTAACTCTTTTTGGCGGTTAGGGCTTGATATCATAGACTATACACATACTTATGAAAAAAATAAGATCCCATTTAAGAAAATCGATTAAAAAATATAAAAGTTACATAAAATTGAGTGAAAAATGGCCTAATTGCATTTTTGCCCGTTATTTCATTTTTTTATATTTTATTTGTCATAAATTTGTATACATGTTATATAGGGTGTATATCGGATTAGGTTGCGACAAAAACTTGTCCCTGAGGGGGGTCTAAGATGTACCTATGAGGTTAAAACTGATTTTCTGTCTTGCTTAAAAACAAAAAAATTTTTGTGTCACTCTAGCGTTTTAGAGAAAACTTATAAGAAAATTTTAGCTAGTGTACACGGTGAGCTTGAAAAAAGGGAAAGTGGAGCTAAAATGGATCCAAAATCGGCTAATGCAGACAGTTTCTATATTGTTTCTAGATTAAACGAATGTTAAAATTATAATCCTAGCTGCTCGTCCTCGCTAGTAATGCACATTTTTGTGTTCATGGTATGCACTTGCATGAAAACTATATAAAATTAAAAAAATTAAGAAAAAAAAAAACAGAACAAACAAATATAAAAATAGTATACTTGTACTGTTGTTGCTCTCCATTTCTTAAATTGTTGAAAGTTTTCGATCTGTTGGAGCTAATTTAGTGTAGGCTCTAATTTAAAATAATATTAAAAAAGGAGACACTACACTTTTCTTGTTTTTTTAATGCAACGTTTCGTATATTTTTCATACACCTCATCAGGCTAAAAAATTAATGAAACTATAATTTTTAACATTATATCACGAACTTATAAAAAATTAAGTTGTATTTCCATATTGTTGTGAACAGACCAAAACACGTCACGGACTAATAATTATTTTTTTCGGTTTATTTCACAACAATATGGAAATACAGCTACATTTTTTATAAGTTCGTGATATAGTGTTAAAAATTATAGTTTCATTAATTTTTTAGCCTGATGAGGAAAATATACGAAACGTTGCATTAAAAAAACAAGAAAAGTGTAGTGTCTCCTTTTTTAATATTATTTTAAATTAGAGCCTACACTAAATTAGCTCCAACAGATCGAAAACTTTCAACAATTTAAATATAAAAATAGTTACATTTAATGTATTTTGCAATGCTGAATCCGAATCCGGCCTTAAAATTGCTGCATCTCATACGGTTTTTGAGATATCTTAGCCTAAACAAGGAAAAAATACCGTTTTTGCTATATCTTGAATGAATATAACTAGAATATAGAATGTTTATACGTGAAATCCGATACAGTTTCTTAAAGTTCTAATCTTGTAATATGTATTTGGTTTAAAGAGTTCAAAAGGATTTCGCAAAGTGCTGGACCTTCAAAGGTGATATTTTAATTTTTTTCCTAATTTTTGACTTTGCGGACATTGTACAATAGTATGAAAATAGTCCAATTAATATATCCTTATATATTTTTTTTTTTTGAATTCTCGTTAAATTTATTTTAATTTGGTAGTACATTTGTGATCAAGAATATATGAAGCAAAACACGCCAAGTGTACCAGGTTTTAAATTTTTTGGTAGATCTGGTGTGCAAGAACAACAATCCGGGAGAATTTGGTCCTAGTACCATTTGTTGTTAAAATACAGGGTGTTGAAGTTTGCGTTTTTAGTCATTTTCATGAAAAGGGTGTTTTTTTCAAAAATGTTTAGCTTACACTAAAGTTTGTAAATTTATATAACTAAGTTACTGGTCCCATTCATTTTGAAGTGTTCTTTTTATAAAAAAATATTTCTTGGTGAAAAAATTTTTTTTTCACCAAAATTTTTTACGCTTAAAAATACTTTTGAATTTTTTTTAAAAAAACCCCTCTTCGATTTTTTTTTAAAAATACTTTAAATTAAAGCATGATTTATAAGCTTTAAAATGATGTATGACTCAAGATGGGATTCGGACGCTACATGGGTGTTTTTGGCTTTTGAACGCCCGCTGAAGGCAAAAATCTTTTTTACTCGAGAGGAAAGCATCTTACATAAAAAGTGTACTAGGCCAAAAATGCTTAAAATTGTCTAAGAAACACGTGAGAAACTTGTGTTATTCCCGTTATTATAGTAGATAGAGCTTATTTCAAAGTGAATAATAGCTAAAATTTTTTACTACGAAGTTGTTTTGTGAATGCAATATCCTCTATCTACACTTTTTTCACTTGCTGTTAAAGTATTTTGAGAAGTTTGTGTGCAGATAGAGGATATTACATTCACAAAAAAAAAAAAATATTATGGAAGATAGAGCAGTAATAAAAATGAAAACAAAATAGCTCTGGAAGTGGTTTTTCTGGTTGTAATAATTTTTATACATGGCATTTGACCGAATGAAGAGTTTGCCATCAAAAACACATTTTCGTAAAAATTGTAGATAGAGGGTATTGAATATAAGCCGTCGATATAATATATTTCGAATTTTGGTACTCGCTCTTTTTAGAAAACGAAAAAAAGGACTCTTCAAAATTACATATTTCGGTCAATTTTTATGCTAGAAAGATGTTTAAAAAACCAAAATGTGCAGAATTGCATCAACTTTAATTTTTGGCTGACATTTTTTTTTTTTTGACAGTTTTTAAGTTATTGTTCAAAAAATTAGTTTTTTGACCTTTGAACCCCCAAAAAGGGGAGTTACATCCCTTATTGAACAAAAGAATTTTTTTGTAAAGTAACTATTTTCCAATAAAGAATTGTGTCAAGTTTCAAGTCCGCAGCAATTTCTTCCTTTTAGATATTTAATTTTACTGTCCTAAGAATATTAATTTTTATCGAATTTTAACTGAGGTCACTTTAGAAAATTAACGAAAAAAAAAAAAAATTGGGGCACATTGGGGCACTTTTTTTCGTCTGCTTGTACACTGTACTTCTCTCTTTTGTTTCTATTTAAGGCAATTGGGTCTTTTGCGTCATTCTTTTTTTATGGTCTCGCAAACTTTTCTTTAAAATTCACAAAAAAGCAAAAAAATACAGGTCCTGTAAACAAAACTTTAGAACAAAAATCTGGTCAAAAATTGCTCTACTATATAGGAAAAATGTAATTTATTCCTAAAAAGTTGGTTTTAACTAATGTATTTAGTAACATAGGCCTGCTTTCGATTTAAGAATCATGGAACGAAATTTTTTTTTTGTGGCATTTATTCTATCTTTACAAAACTCTAAGTTTACGGGGCTCGTATAACTATGCTATTAAGATATTTTAATTTTTTTTTTAATTTCTATTGGTTTAAGTATACTTAACAATATGCCATCCTTGATAGGTTCATATTTAAGACTTTAACTTAGACCTTTTGGCCGCACTCGCGACACTGTGCGCCGCACAGTGTTAGATTTTGCCAATCTAGGCCGTCAAAATGAAAAAAAAAAAAAACAATGTGCATGAAAATCGATCATATTTTGTAATTTGTTAGAAAATACCCCAATTGTTGCAAAAATAAGCATAAAATAGAATAAAAGAAATGTCATTGACATGATAACAGCTATCAAACACGTCCTATTGAACAGCATGCAAAAACAAATTTTCAAGCTTGCATCGATAACAAAACTTTGAGCGATCAAATTAAAGTTGTGCGCGTTTGTTTTTTGGCAAAAAGTTTTTTGCAGTAAAGGTCAATACATTTACTAAAAACGTTTGCTATACACAACCCTTACATTTGCACTTAAGTATTTTAATCAAATTATTTTATAATCAGCTAAACGGTAAGACAAATTTCAAAAATCTTGAATCTTTCATAGACTATAACTTACAAGTTGGGCGTAGTTAGGCTATGACAAAGCATAAAAGATGAGCATACATACTCATAGAATAGACTTAAAAAATAAAATCTTGCCCATTTTTTGCCCAAAGACTACTTTTTTTACAATGACTGAAGTGTTATAATGAACAATTGCACTGAAATCATGAAAAAAAAAATTTATGTTATCTCTTTTAATCACTCCCAATTTTTTTGACAGTAGTATTCAGTTACCACTGAAATGGTAAATACACATTTTCAAGTTGATATCTTCATTACAACCAATTTTTTTAAATTTGTTTTTACAAAAAAAGGCACATTTGTATGGGAGGTGAAAGAATTTGAAGTAAAACACGCCAATTGTACCAGTTAAAAAAACATGATGTGACCGATTTGGCTAAAATTTAGCATTGTTGTATTACCGATGCCTAGCATTATGAATACGCGAGGATTTTGCTCTGGTATTATGTTTTGTTAAAATACAGGGCCGCGAAGTTGGCGATTTTTTTTTGAGAAAGACTGCTTATTAAAAATGCAAACTTTTTTTTTAAGATTTTTCGTAACATTTTATGATTTTCAACAATTTTCTTAGTCCAAATATTAAGAAAAAAGCATTTCAACACGTTCTAAAAATTCTGAAAAAATTCTCACGTATTCTATCATCCATTCTAAGCATTTAATGCTTAGCAAAAAAGCAAAGCCTTTTAAGAAAAAAAATCTCATTCGTATTATCTAACCGTAAAATTTACTGTTGTTCGTATTATAGAATCACATGTGGAAGAAATATTGCATTCGTATTATTGGACATTCGTAATACGGAGCATTCGTATTACTGGACGTCGACTGTATTTTGATAAAAATTGATAGTAAAAAAAATATGCAGCGTCGTATGTTTAGCTCAATTTCAAAAAAAAAAAAAAAAAAAAAAAAAAAAAAATTTGAGTTTTGCCACTAAAAGAAGAAAGAATTTGAAGTAAAACACGCCAATTGTACCAGTTAAAAAAACATGATGTGACCGATTTGGCTAAAATTTAGCATTGTTGTATTACCGATGCCTAGCATTATAAATACGCGAGGATTTTGCTCTGGTATTATGTTTTGTTAAAATACAGGGCCGCGAAATTGGCGATTTTTTTTTGAGAAAGACTGCTCATTAAAAATGCAAACTTTTTTTTTAAGATTTTTCGTAACATTTTATGATTTTCAACAATTTTCTTAGTCCAAATATTAAGAAAAAAGCATTTCAACACGTTCTAAAAATTCTGAAAAAATTCTCACGTATTCTATCATCCATTCTAAGCATTTAATGCTTAGCAAAAAAGCAAAGCCTTTTAAGAAAAAAAATCTCATTCGTATTATCTAACCGTAAAATTTACTGTTGTTCGTATTATAGAATCACATGTGGAAGAAATATTGCATTCGTATTATTGGACATTCGTAATACGGAGCATTCGTATTACTGGACGTCGACTGTACTTATGAAAAAAATAAGATCCCATTTAAGAAAATCGATTAAAAAATATAAAAGTTACATAAAATTGAGTGAAAAATGGCCTAATTGCATTTTTGCCCGTTATTCCATTTTTTTATATTTTATTTGTCATAAATTTGTATACATGTTATATAGGGTGTATATCGGATTAGGTTGCGACAAAAACTTGTCCCTGAGGGGGGTCTAAGATGTACCTATGAGGTTAAAACTGATTTTCTGTCTTGCTTAAAAACAAAAAAATTTTTGTGTCACTCTAGCGTTTTAGAGAAAACTTATAAGAAAATTTTAGCTAGTGTACACGGTGAGCTTGAAAAAAGGGAAAGTGGAGCTAAAATGGATCCAAAATCGGCTAATGCAGACAGTTTCTATATTGTTTCTAGATTAAACGAATGTTAAAATTATAATCCTAGCTGCTCGTCCTCGCTAGTAATGCACATTTTTGTGTTCATGGTATGCACTTGCATGAAAACTATATAAAATTAAAAAAATTAAGAAAAAAAAAAAACAGAACAAACAAATATAAAAATAGTATACTTGTACTGTTGTTGCTCTCCATTTCTTAAATTGTTGAAAGTTTTCGATCTGTTGGAGCTAATTTAGTGTAGGCTCTAATTTAAAATAATATTAAAAAAGGAGACACTACACTTTTCTTGTTTTTTTAATGCAACGTTTCGTATATTTTTCATACACCTCATCAGGCTAAAAAATTAATGAAACTATAATTTTTAACATTATATCACGAACTTATAAAAAATTAAGTTGTATTTCCATATTGTTGTGAACAGACCAAAACACGTCACGGACTAATAATTCTTTTTTTCGGTTTATTTCACAACAATATGGAAATACAGCTACATTTTTTATAAGTTCGTGATATAGTGTTAAAAATTATAGTTTCATTAATTTTTTAGCCTGATGAGGAAAATATACGAAACGTTGCATTAAAAAAACGAGAAAAGTGTAGTGTCTCCTTTTTTAATATTATTTTAAATTAGAGCCTACACTAAATTAGCTCCAACAGATCGAAAACTTTCAACAATTAAAATATAAAAAAAGTTACATTCAATGTATTTTGCAATGCTGAATCCGAATCCGGCCTTAAAATTGCTGCATCTCATACCGTTTTTGAGATATCTTAGCCTAAACAAGGAAAAAATACCGTTTTTGCTATATCTTGAATGTATATAACTAGAATATAGAATATTTATACAGTTTCTTAAAGTTCTAATCCTTTTCTTTAAAACTTAATTTAAATTATGTCAATAGCTTTATATTTCTCTGAAATATCGTAGACTGAAATAATGAAAAAACATGTTTTTTGCACTTTTTTAACTTTTTAGGTTAGGATATCTCCGAGAAAAATAAAGATATCAACATAACTTAAAATAGGTTTTAAAGAAAAAGATTACAACTTTAAGAAACTGTATCGGATTTTACGTATAAATATTCTATATTCTAGTTATATACATTCAAGATATAGCAAAAACGGTATTTTTTCCTTGTTTAGGCTAAGAAACCTCAAAAACCGTAAAAGATACAGCAATTCAAAGGCCGGATGCGAATTCAGCATTGCAAAATACACTAAATGTAACTATTTTTATATTTGTTTGTTCTGTTTTTTTTTCTTCAATTTTTTTAATTTTATATGGTTTTCATGCAAGTGCATACCATGAACACAAAAATGTGCATAACTAGCGAAGACGAGCAGCTAGGATTATAATTTTAACATTCGTTTAATCTAGAACAATATAGAAACTTTCTTCATTAGCCGATTTTGGATCCATTTTAGCTCCACTTTCCCCCTTTTCAAGCTCACCGTGTGTATGAGCTTTTTCAGAATGTATTTGGTTTAAAGAGTTCAAAAGGATTTCGCAAAGTGCTGGACCTTCAAAGGTGATATTTTAATTTTTTTCCTAATTTTTGACTTTGCGGACATTGTACAATAGTATGAAAATAGTCCAATTAATATATCCTTATATATTTTTTTTTTTTGGAATTCCCGTTAAATTTATTTTAATTTGGTAGTACATTTGTGATCAAGAATATATGAAGCAAAACACGCCAAGTGTACCAGGTTTTAATTTTTTTGTCTCCGATTTCGCTCAAATTTGGCAATATGGTAGATCTGGTGTGCAAGAACAACAATCCGGGAGAATTTGGTCCTAGTACCATTTGTTGTTAAAATACAGGGTGTTGAAGTTGGCGTTTTTAGTCATTTTCATGAAAAGGGTGTTTTTTTAAAAATGTTTAGCTTACACTAAAGTTTGTAAATTTATAAATCTAAGTTACTGGTCCCATTCATTTGAAGTGTTCTTTTTATAAAAAAATATTTCTTGGTGAAAAAATTTTTTTTTCACCAAAATTTTTTACACTTAAAAATACTTTTGAATTTTTTTTAAAAAAACCCCCCTTCCATTTTTTTTAAAAGTACTTTAAGTTAAAGCATGATTTATAAGCTTTAAAATGATGTATGACTCAAGATGGAATTCGGACGCTACATGGGTGTTTTTGGCTTTTGAACGCCCGCTGAAGGCAAAAATCTTTTTTACTCGAGAGGAAAGCATCTTACATAAAAAGTGTACTAGGCCAAAAATGCTTAAAATTGTCTAAGAAACACGTGAGAAACTTGTGTTATTCCCGTTATTATAGTAGATAGAGCTTATTTCAAAGTGAATAATAGCTAAAATTTTTTACTACGAAGTTGTTTTGTGAATGCAATATCCTCTATCTACACTTTTTTCACTTGCTGTTAAAGTATTTTGAGAAGTTTGTGTGCAGATAGAGGATATTACATTCACAAAAAAAAAAAAATATTATGGAAGATAGAGCAGTAATAAAAATGAAAACAAAATAGCTCTGGAAGTGGTTTTTCTGGTTGTAATAATTTTTATACATGGCATTTGACCGAATGAAGAGTTTGCCATCAAAAACACATTTTCGTAAAAATTGTAGATAGAGGGTATTGAATATAAGCCGTCGATATAATATATTTCGAATTTTGGTACTCGCTCTTTTTATAAAACGAAAAAAAGGACTCTTCAAAATTACATATTTCGGTCAATTTTTATGCTAGAAAGATGTTTAAAAAACCAAAATGTGCAGAATTGCATCAACTTTAATTTTTGGCTGAAATTTTTTAGTTTTTTGACCTTTGAACCCCCAAAAAGGGGAGTTACATCCCTTATTGAACAAAAGAATTTTTTTGTAAAGTAACTATTTTCCAATAAAGAATTGTGTCAAGTTTCAAGTCCACAGCAATTTCTTCCTTTTAGATATTTAATTTTACTGTCCTAAGAATATTAATTTTTATTGAATTTTAATTGAGGTCACTTTAGAAAATTAACGAAAAAAAAAAAAAAAAAATTGGGGCACATTGGGGCACTTTTTTTCGTCTGCTTGTACACTGTACTTCTCTCTTTTGTTTCTAATTAAGGCAATTGGGTCTTTTGCGTCATTCTTTTTTTATGGTCTCGCAAACTTTTCTTTAAAATTCACAAAAAAGCAAAAAAATACAGGTCCAATAAAGTAACTGTAAACAAATCTTTAGAACAAAAATCTGGTCAAAAATTGCTCTACTATATAGGAAAAATGTAATTTTTTCCTAAAAAGTTGGTTTTAACTAAGGCCTGCTTTCGATTTAAGAATCATGGAACGAAATTTTTTTTTTGTGGCATTTATTCTATCTTTACAAAACTCTAAGTTTACGGGGCTCGTATAACTATGCTATTAAGATATTTTAATTTTTTTTTTAATTTCTATTGGTTTAAGTATACTTAACAATATGCCATCCTTGATAGGTTCATATTTAAGACTTTAACTTAGACCTTTTGGCCGCACTCGCGACACTGTGCGCTGCACAGTGTTAGATTTTGCCAATCTAGGCCGTCAAAATGAAAAAAAAAAAAAACAATGTGCATGAAAATCGATCATATTTTGTAATTTGTTAGAAAATATCCCAATTGTTACAAAAATAAGCATAAAATAGAATAAAAGAAATGTCATTGACATGATAACAGCTATCAAACACGTCCTATTGAACAGCATGCAAAAACAAATTTTCAAGCTTGCATCGATAACAAAACTTTGAGCGATCAGATTAAAGTTGTGCGCGTTTGTTTTTTGGCAAAAAGTTTTTTGCAGTAAAGGTCAATACATTTACTAAAAACGTTTGCTATACACAACCCTTACATTTGCACTTAAGTATTTTAATCAAATTATTTTATAATCAGCTAAACGGTAAGACAAATTTCAAAAATCTTGAATCTTTCATAGACTATAACTTACAAGTTGGGCGTAGTTAGGCTATGACAAAGCATAAAAGATGAGCATACATACTCATAGAATAGACTTAAAAAATAAAATCTTGCCCATTTTTTGCCCAAAGACTACTTTTTTTACAATGACTGAAGTGTTATAATGAACAATTGCACTGAAATCATGAAAAAAAAATTTATGTTATCTCTTTTAATCACTCCCAATTTTTTTGACAGTAGTATTCAGTTACCACTGAAATGGTAAATACACATTTTCAAGTTGATATCTTCATTACAACCAATTTTTTTAAATTTGTTTTTACAAAAAAAGGCACATTTGTATGGGAGGTGCAAGTAGATTCTGTCCGATTTTTTTCATCTCTAAACCAAATCTCCGCATAAAGAATTAAAGCACATATACAAAATTTTAACTCGATATCTTTGAAACTACGGCTATAATTGAATTTTGACGTCCTAGATTGGCAAAATCTCACACTGTGCGCCGTGGCAACTTAAAAACAGCATTCATTACACCAGTTTACAGCCAAAATCACCATTGAATGCCATTATTCATTTTGTATGTGAAATTGGCTGCTGATTCCGAAAGTCACACTATTTTTTTTCTTTCACGACGTTTTCGATATATAGGTCATTTTCGGTTTTTGGACCAAAAAAAAAAAAGGAAATTCCACTTAATTACAAATATCTCAATAGCCAATATTTATATTTAAACGTATTAATTAAAGGTAATTAAATTACCTATAAATGATATTCATATCACTTTTTTTGTGGGGAAGATGCGTTAGACGTGAATTATAGATTTTCATCAAAAAACGAAAATCCGAAATCGTGTCGATTAACTCTTTTTGGCGGTTAGGGCTTGATATCATAGACTATATACAGTCGACGTCCAATAATACGAATTATATAATGTCAGGCCTATTCGTAAAATCGAAAAATTCGTATTATCGCAACGAAATTTTGTTCCTTTTTCTTTTATATTGAGACATATCGTCGGTTTAAAGATAAAATTCATTAACTACATAGAATATTTTATTTGAGAGAAAACATAAGTTTACTGAAGAAATTGTAAGAAAAATAGGAAATTTATGAATTTTTCTTCTGAGAAATAAAGTAGAAAAACCGAAAATACAATATTTTGATAAAAATTGATAGTAAAAAAAATATGTAGCGTCGTATGTTTAGCTCAATTTCAAAAAAAAAAAAAAAAAAAAAAAAAAAAACTATGAGTTTTGCCACTAAAAGAAGAAAGAATTTGAAGTAAAACACGCCAATTGTACCAGTTAAAAAAACATGATGTGACCGATTTGGCTAAAATTTAGCATTGTTGTATTACCGATGCCTAGCATTATAAATACGCGAGGATTTTGCTCTGGTATTATGTTTTGTTAAAATACAGGGCCGCGAAATTGGCGATTTTTTTTTGAGAAAGACTGCTCATTAAAAATGCAAACTTTTTTTTTAAGATTTTTCGTAACATTTTATGATTTTCAACAATTTTCTTAGTCCAAATATTAAGAAAAAAGCATTTCAACACGTTCTAAAAATTCTGAAAAAATTCTCACGTATTCTATCATCCATTCTAAGCATTTAATGCTTAGCAAAAAAGCAAAGCCTTTTAAGAAAAAAAATCTCATTCGTATTATCTAACCGTAAAATTTACTGTTGTTCGTATTATAGAATCACATGTGGAAGAAATATTGCATTCGTTTTATTGGACATTCGTAATACGGAGCATTCGTATTACTGGACGTCGACTGTACTTATGAAAAAAATAAGATCCCATTTAAGAAAATCGATTAAAAAATATAAAAGTTACATAAAATTGAGTGAAAAATGGCCTAATTGCATTTTTGCCCGTTATTCCATTATTTTATATTTTATTTGTCATAAATTTGTATACATGTTATATAGGGTGTATATCGGATTAGGTTGCGACAAAAACTTGTCCCTGAGGGGGGTCTAAGATGTACCTATGAGGTTAAAACTGATTTTCTGTCTTGCTTAAAAACAAAAAAATTTTTGTGTCACTCTAGCGTTTTAGAGAAAACTTATTATAAGAAAATTTTAGCTAGTGTACACGGTGAGCTTGAAAAAAGGGAAAGTGGAGCTAAAATGGATCCAAAATCGGCTAATGCAGACAGTTTCTATATTGTTTCTAGATTAAACGAATGTTAAAATTATAATCCTAGCTGCTCGTCCTCGCTAGTAATGCACATTTTTGTGTTCATGGTATGCACTTGCATGAAAACTATATAAAATTAAAAAAATTAAGAAAAAAAAAACAGAACAAACAAATATAAAAATAGTATACTTGTACTGTTGTTGCTCTCCATTTCTTAAATTGTTGAAAGTTTTCGATCTGTTGGAGCTAATTTAGTGTAGGCTCTAATTTAAAATAATATTAAAAAAGGAGACACTACACTTTTCATGTTTTTTTAATGCAACGTTTCGTATATTTTCCATACACCTCATCAGGCTAAAAAATTAATATAATTTTTAACATTATATCACGAACTTATAAAAAATTAAGTTGTATTTCCATATTGTTGTGAACAGACCAAAACACGTCACGGACTAATAATTCTTTTTTTCGGTTTATTTCACAACAATATGGAAATACAGCTACATTTTTTATAAGTTCGTGATATAGTGTTAAAAATTATAGTTTCATTAATTTTTTAGCCTGATGAGGAAAATATACGAAACGTTGCATTAAAAAAACAAGAAAAGTGTAGTGTCTCCTTTTTTAATATTATTTTAAATTAGAGCCTACACTAAATTAGCTCCAACAGATCGAAAACTTTCAACAGTTTAAATATAAAAATAGTTACATATAATGTATTTTGCAATGCTGAATCCGAATCCGGCCTTAAAATTGCTGTTTTTGAGATATCTTAGCCTAAACAAGGAAAAAATACCGTTTTTGCTATATCTTGAATGTATATAACTGGAATATAGAATATTTATACGTGAAATCCGATACAGTTTCTTAAAGTTCTAATCTTTTTCTTTAAAACTTAATTTAAATTATGTCAATAGCTTTATATTTCTCTGAAATATCGTAGACTGAAATAATGAAAAAACATGTTTTTTGCACTTTTTTAACTTTTTAGGTTAGGATATCTCCGAGAAAAATAAAGATATCAACATAACTTAAAATAGGTTTTAAAGAAAAAGATTACAATTTTAAGAAACTGTATCGGATTTTACGTATAAATATTCTATATTCTAGTTATATACATTCAAGATATAGCAAAAACGGTATTTTTTCCTTGTTTAGGCTAAGAAATCTCAAAAACCGTATAAGATACAGTAATTCAAAGGCCGGATGCGAATTCAGCTTTGCAAAATACACTAAATGTAACTATTTTTATATTTGTTTGTTCTGTTTTTTTTTCTTCATTTTTTTAATTTTATATGGTTTTCATGCATGTGCATACCATGAACACAAAAATGTGCATAACTAGCGAAGACGAGCAGCTAGGATTATAATTTTAACATTCGTTTAATCTAGAAACAATATAGAAACTTTCTTCATTAGCCGATTTTGGATCCATTTTAGCTCCACTTTCCCCCTTTTCAAGCTCACCGTGTGTATGAGCTTTTTCAGAATGTATTTGGTTTAAAGAGTTCAAAAGGATTTCGCAAAGTGCTGGACCTTCAAAGGTGATATTTTAATTTTTTTCCTAATTTTTGACTTTGCGGACATTGTACAATAGTATGAAAATAGTCCAATTAATATATCCTTATATATTTTTTTTTTTGAATTCTCGTTAAATTTATTTTAATTTGGTAGTACATTTGTGATCAAGAATATATGAAGCAAAACACGCCAAGTGTACCAGGTTTTAATTTTTTTGTCTCCGATTTCGCTCAAATTTGGCAATATGGTAGATCTGGTGTGCAAGAACAACAATCCGGGAGAATTTGGTCCTTGTACCATTTGTTGTTAAAATACAGGGTGTTGAAGTTGGCGTTTTTAGTCATTTTCATGAAAAGGGTGTTTTTTCAAAAATGTTTAGCTTACACTAAAGTTTGTAAATTTATTTATTTTTATAAAAAAATATGACTCAAGATGGGATTCGGACGCTACATGGGTGTTTTTGGCTTTTGAACGCCCGCTGAAGGCAAAAATCTTTTTTACTCGAGAGGAAAGCATCTTACATAAAAAGTGTACTAGGCCAAAATTGTCTAAGAAATACGTGTGAATTTTTTAAAACTTTTTTTGAATAATTTTTGAAAAATTTTCTTTATTAAAAATTTTTGCAAAAATTATTGAAAGGAAAAAAATTTTTTTTTTAACTTTTCAAAAAGTTTAAAAAAAAAACTTATTGCTTGGTCGATTCCAAGCATTTTTTGCCTTGTACACTTTTTACGTATTTCTTCTCGAGTAAAAAAAGATTTTTGCCTTCAGCGGGCGTTCAAAAGCCAAAAACACCCATGTAGAGTCCGAATCCCATCTTGAGTCATACATCATTTTAAAGCTTATAAATCATGCTTTAACTTAAAGTACTTTTAAAAAAAATCGAAGGGGGGTGTTTTTAAAAATAATTCAAAAGTATTTTTAAGTGTAAAAAATTTTGGTGAAAAAAAAATGTTTTCACCAAGAAATATTTTTTTATAAAAAGAACACTTCAAAATGAATGGGACCAGTAACTTAGATTTATAAATTTACAAACTTTAGTGTAAGCTAAACATTTTTGAAAAACACCCTTTTCATGAAAATTACTAAAAACGCCAACTTCAACACCCTGTATTTTGACAAGAAATGGTACTAGGACCAAATCCTCCCGAATTGTTGTTTTTACACAAGATCTACCATATTGCCAAATTTGAGCGAAATCGGAGACAAAAAAATTTAAACCTGGTACAATTGGCGTGTTTTGCTTCATATATACTTTTGTATACCTGCTACGCCTCCTTCTCAGCGTTATAAACGGAAGGACAAAGTGAATATACCCTGTGTGTAGGGTATACAAGTGTTTTTGGATGCTAGGATGCCAAATCTGACATCCATTTTTTTCCAAGGCGACATCTAGTGGCAGTATTAGGAAATAAATTAGCAGCTTTTTTTAATTTACAAATATGAATCGTTCATTATAAATCGGTTATTTGAACGATATAATTTTTTTGTAATAAATAACATTAATTCAACGCTAGTAAGTGAACTTTCCGTAAAAACAGAATCCAATTTTGTGGATTACTGACAGAATACCAGCCAATTAATATTATGATATTATTTTTGTCTCTATAAGAATTATAAAAATTTAGTATAAAAATAAATATTAAACGCAAAGTAAAATTTCTAATCGAAAATGCGCCGAACTAAAGTTGAACGTAGAGCTATGGTACCTTAAACAAATATTCATAGAATTGAATGAACTTCCAGCCTAGGTTGGTGTTTTGTTTGAAAAAATTCAGCTAAAAATATGAATCGTTTATTTTGAAGTGGGTCATAATAATCGGCTATTTGACCCATATCACTTTTTTAAATATATACCATCAATTCCACACCATCAAGTGTCTTTTTTTTTTGTATACAGAACCCAATTTAATTGATTACTGACAGAATACCAGCCGAATCATATTATGACATTTTCAAAATTTATTATGAAATTAAAAAAAAAAATTTAATGCCAGGTAAAATTTTCGATCGAAAATGCGCCGAACTAAAGTTGAACGCGGAGGTATGGTTCCTTGGGCAAATATTCATAGAATTGAATGAGCTTTTACATAGGGGGGTAGCCGAGGTCAGTTTCCAAATCGGCCCACCCTAGTATACAAATATAAAAGTGTATGTTAATAAGACCTTTTTCATACTAAGATTAGGAAGAAAATTAAAAATATCAACTTTAAAAATCCAGAACTTAGCGAAATCCTACATACAAGCCTGTTGCGTAATCCGTGTGGTTTCAATTACTTTTCATTGAGGAGGCTTTTTGATGAAAATGGTTAGTTTCCAAATCGGCCCACCCTAGTATACAAATATAAAAGTGTTTGTTAATAGGGACCTTTTTCATACTAAAATTAGGAAGAACATTAAAAATATCAACTTTAAAGGTCCAGAACTTAGCGAAATCCTTAATAAACCAAATACACACTTCAAAGCTCATACAATTAGCTTAAGGTTTCTCATAGAAAAAGTTTTCTCTAGGGTGACCCAATGAATTTTGTTTTTCTAAAACTAGACAGAAAATCAGTTTTAACCTTATAACTCCTCAGAAACTTTAAGCTAATTTTATGAGCTTTGAAGTGTGTATTTGGTTTATTAAGGATTTCGTAAAGTTCTGGACCTTTAAAGTTGATATTTTTAATTTTCTTCCTAATTTTAGTATGAAAAAGGTCCCTATTAACAAACACTTTTATATTTGTATACTAGGGTGGGCCGATTTGGAAACTAACCATTTTCATCAAAAAGCCTCCTCAATGAAAAGTAATTGAAACCACACGGATTACGCAACAGGCTTGTATGATATAAAAAAACTAAGTGATTTTTATAACTTTTTTTCTTGCATAGATTTGCAGGTGTTTTTGATTTTTATTAAAATTCTTCGAAATAAGTAATTTTTTTTTTAGAATTCAATTTATTTCGCCGAAACTAACAAACCAACCAAAAAGTGATGTGAATATCATTTATAGGTAATTTAATTAACTTTAATTTGACATATAGTACGTTTATACATTGATATTGGTTATTGAGATATTTCTAATTAAGTGGAACCATCTTTTTTTTGGTCCAAAAACCGAAAATGACCGGTTTATCGAAAACGACGTAAAATAAAAAAAGTGATTTTCGGAATCAGCAGCCGATTTTAAATAGGAAAAAAAATAAATTCACATCGTATAAGACGCGAGAGTAGAAAGTAATTCGGCATGGTTGATACACGCTCTTTAATTGTAGGGGAATGTCGTCAGGGTTGGGCCACTTTTTAACTTTCCTCTGTATCTTTTTTATATATTTGAATACTACCAAATTATTTGTTTTACTTAAAAGGGTGAACCTTTATCTATAACATACCTTTAGGACAACTCGCTGCGATTTCGGAAAAAAGAGTTAGTGACGAAACTAAAAAAAAAAAGTAGTCAAGGTTGAGCCATTGTAGTTAGGGTTGGGCCACCACCAAATATCGATGAAATATGTACTAAAATAGTGTGTAATGAATATGTATGAAACTTTTTATTGTTTTTTATTCGATTATACAAAATTCCGATGAGAATCTCCATAATAACATTAATCTGAATCGCAATTTAGGCATACATAGTAACTTTTTGTGAGATTGACAGTTCAAGTGCACGTCTCGCTTGCATTCAATGCATGCGATTGAATTATTTCGATTCAGACTTTTTTAGGCGTTTTCGAAGCATCGCACATCTGTTGCTATTTACGTAACTCTTCGCGGTTCTCTGGGGAGGTTAAGAACGTGCTTTTCATCGGGCGGCGCCCCCGATTAGATTTCACTGTTATCGTGGCCGCTTGCAGAGGCCCAACCAATGACAAAATCGTGGAAAGGGTGGACTCATGAGACGAAGAAGTCGAACTCCGAGAAGAAGTCGATAGTTCCTCGTGCGTTTCACTCGTTGCTTTCTCATGCTTGCCCATAGAACTCGCTACTTTTCCGTTCGTGCCAACTCTGGGGGTATCCAAAACTGTAATGTTAATGTTCTGTGTTCCGAAAAACCAATTCAGTAATGCTATTTTACTGATTCTAAATAAAAATTGATGTGGCCCAACCCTGACTACACGAGTGGCCCAACCCTGACGACAAGCGTGTTTTTCGACCGCTCAATACTACATGTGAACAGGTTAGGGAATCGAATTTTCCCTTTGGGAACTTGATAATGGTTCACCCCTTAATGGGTATATATACTTACTTTTTCGGTGGCATTGTTCTTTTCCAAGTTTCGAGTCATTTTTCACTGCTATTACAAAATTTTTTGAACTATCGAAAACTACCCGAAGGCACAAAAATTTTTACTGACAATCCCGGTGACAAGTAATGCTTAAAAAAGTTTTCTGGCACCGAGAACAATAATTCGACGCTATAACACAGATGGCAGCACGTGTCATATACGAGAAATAGCAGTGGCCCAACCCTGACAGCGGCCCAACCCTGACGACATTCCCCTAAATAAATTCAACAGTGGTTTAAGTTGTGGAGCCATCTTCCGCGAGTTGTCACATTTATGAGTTAAGAGGAATTATGTGTATTATACCGTTAAGAGGTTTGTCGATACTGGTTTCATACAAGATCGTAAAAAAAGTGGGAGAAAAAGGAACGTCTGTACTGCGAACGCGATCAAAATAGTTCGTGAAAGAATCCGAAGAAATTGTGACCGTTCAGCACGAAAGATGGTCAAAAATATAGGAAAGAACTGAGAATCTTTACGGCTCCTTTTGCGTTGCGACCTCAATATGAAAGCCTTTGAAAAAAAAATGCACGGCCTTACTAATGCGACCATGGAAAAGCGATGGCAAAGATCGAAACTGCTCCTTTCTTGGCACGCTGGCGATGATATAGTTTTTTCCAATGAAAAACTCTTTGTGCTAGAAGCTCCTCACCACTCGCAAAGTGAGAGAATATGGGCAGTATCATACAAGGACATCCCAAACGATAAGAAGAATGTACCAAAATATCAAAACTCGTCATCTATTATGATCAGGGGTGCCATATCCAGCAAAGGTAAATTGTCGCTAGTCTTCATTGATAAAGGTGTTAAAATAAACGCTCAGTATTACCTGGAAAAAGTCTTACAGAAAAATTTGAAGCCTAGTGTTCAGGCCATGTATGGAAAAGACTATTATTGCTTCCTGCTCACACTGCTAAACTGGTTCAAGACTGGTGTAACCAAAATTTGACAGATTTTATACCTAATGATGAAATGCCTCCTGCATTTGCACATGGGGATATTTGGTACAGCGACTCAAGGAATACAGATACAGAAGCTTGAAGGACTTTAAAGCTGCTATTATTGATGTATGGGACAAAATACCGATAACGTAGTGCGTGCTGCGTGTAACAATTTGGATTGCAGACTTCGGCGGGTTGTTGCTAACAAAGTCAGGCCATCGAGTACTTGCTTAGTAAACAAAATATTTTAACTTCATTTAATGTTTGTTCATTTAAATTTCCTTTATTAAAATAACATTTAATACAAAAAACCTACTTTGTTTTTGTATCAACACATATTTGTCACACAGTATATGAGATCTAATTAATATAGACTACATTTAATGTTTTAAAAAAATCCGTCATGCATGTTTAAAATAATATGCTTTTTGGCGCTTACATTATTATCGCGGTTAGGGCTGGATATTTTTATTTTTGCGATTTTTAAAAATTAGTTTCTAATTTAAATTATTTAATTTTTTGATGACCTTTTAATGTTTTTTGACATTAGCAAACGATAAAATTATGAAAGCCTCATTTTTTTATTCCCCAATAAATTAAGTTCCAGAAGATATTCTCACAAGGAAACGAAACGTTAGGCAAATGATGAACTAAGTTTGTTTTATTTGCATCTCTAGCAAGGACCAGTAAACTCGCTTAAACAATCAATAATAAAAATAATCAATAATAATAACGTAGCTTATATCCTGTATAGAGTATAAGGAGTGAGATTGAAAAAATCTTAACACGCGTTTTACCTAATAATTTTTTTTTGGGTGTAAAATTTATAAATTTCTTTGATCTAGTTATCTTTGAAAAATATGTCAGTTATTATTTTTAATGACAAACATGTTGATTTGTTGTGAGTTTGATCAAAATGAATGAAGAAAAAGAAGTACGTCTTAAAATTTTCAAAAAAAAATCCAAATTGGTCCTACAAAAATCTGGCAAAAGAATTGAAAGTCTGCCGCACAACTGTTTCCAATGTTATTAAACAGTTCCTGGAAGAAAACAAGGGTCTTATATATTGGGAAAGCCAGGAAAATTGAAAGCATATTGAAAAGATCTCCAATCACATCTGCTAGAAAAGCTGTCCGGTAAGCCCAGTGCTCTGACTATTTGGTGCGAAAAGTTAAAGCCAATGCAGGTTTGAAAACATACAAAATCCAAAAAGTTCCAGACAGGAATGCTGCAAAAAATGTTGATGCCAAAATTAGGGCTCGGAAATTAAAATCGAATTTCATACAAAAAAATTCATGTTGTGTAATGGACGGCGAAATGTATATGGGCAAATCCCAAAAACTTTTAACATCCCGCGTCCGTATACTGAATAGCGATACTGAGCTGAATTTATACAATTTTAGATGACTGATATGAATCATTTTCATTGTACAGGTGTATGCTAACAAGTTTATGAGACAAAAAACCTGAAGTAAAGCTTGTACGAATAGATATAACCATTTGAATGATCAGTTTATTAAAATTTGCCGTGTCTGTTGCAATATTTTATGATTATATCTGTATGCTGTACTCACGCTGTGTACTTTAGAATGTTGGTTTTCAGTAAAAACTCTACTGAATTGATACCCCTTTTGAATAGGATAATGCAAATATATGTGCTTAGCTTCTATAAAAAACTACAGGGTGCTAAAGAAGCGTCCGTCGATTTCAAAATTTTCATATGCGAGTCTTTAAAACAACTTTACAGCCACGCCGTCTAGAATTTCAGGATTTTCATGGTGGGGTTAGATTGCATATTCGAAACAGAAAAGATCTACGAAAACCAAATTGGTGTGCCATGCACCGTTTTTGTTATACAGGGCTAAATGTTCGAGGCAAAAAAACGTAAATATGACTGAAAAATCGTTTAAACCGACGGCACACGAGAAACATCATCTTGACATTCAAAAAATGTTTTGTGAACATTTCTTCCTATTGTGGTTCAAATATAAAACCATGCGGCGTTGGCTAATTCTACACGAATTTTTCGATTTTTGACAATCAAACTATTTTTGAATTTTTTAATTTTGTTTTTTTATTTTTGAAAATCCAAAAATCGCTCCAAAAATTCTGAAAAAATTCACACATGTTCTTCGATCAATTACAAGCACTTTTTTTCTGTAATTTGTAAAATATTATCAATTAAATAGAAGAAAAATCAAAACTCTAAGGGTCTTAGCAGCGATCGCGAGTCGGCAAGATTCGTCAGAAAAACGAATCGGCAAGAATGGTAGCACAGTTGAAATCACGCGAATGTAAAATAAATTGCATATTTCATATGTTTAATCGACTAAATTGCATACACAAATATAAAATAGAAGTAAAACCTAGTGAAAATATGCCGATTTGGATAAATTACTTTAAATTATAAGACATAATAACCATTTTAATTTTCTTAAGTTTGCCGACTCGGCAATTTGTAGAGTCGGCTGCATTTCCGTAAGATGGTTAACGAATATTCGATTCGCCAAACGCCAAGGCTACTAATTCAGAATTTGAAGCCCAAATGTCATTCTTGAAGTTTGAAATATCTAGAATCAAGGCTATCCATGTTTATTAGTTTAAAAATCTACCATCAACTTATCGCATCACCATATTGTGATCACAAACCTGCATTATAAAAAATAAGAGAATACTTATAGACTCTTCGCAGTTTTCTCATACAATCATTGCATTCAGGCTGTAAATGCTTTTTCTGTTTAAATATTGATGCTTCAACTCAACCGGTGAGACGATGCCAATATGAGTTCCATCAACGCATCCAATGACTCCATGGAATGCAGATTTTCTAAAAAATAAATTTCTTGCCTCTTGCTTCTCGCCTTCTGTCATTTCCATGTTTCATTTCGGAGCAAATGACTGTCTCAAATATTTTTAAAATTTCTTTTAAAACTGGTGAAACCGTTGTTTGAGCAAAGCCCAACTCAAAGTCATTTCCAACACTTTTTTGATAGCAGCCATCAGCGAAAAAGCGTGGAGCACAAGCTAATTTCAATATCGGAGGAATGGAATGAAAACAAAAAATTCTTTATTCAATCTAATCTAAAATACAAATCTGAGAACAAAATTTTATAGTATTGTTGTACGTATATCTTATTTTAAATATCAACACTGCAGTGACCTTTCTTATGTCAACGCTAAACAAAAATGACGATTTTACTGAACATGAACGTCTCGGTCTGTTGAATGTGCCGTCGCATCTTTTTATTTGCATACGAAGTGATAAACCTGCCTCTCATCGTAACAAAATAACTTGTGCAATATGAATTTTTATCGGAATTTCCATATTTGTTGCAGAAAATTTGTGTAGTTTTATCTTCTTTATAACTTTTTCAATAAATACGTTTTATTTATCCTTTTTTTTTGAGTTATTTATCCAAATCTGATTCATTCGTTAAGTTGTCACATACATTTTTCATTCGCCGGATTTTGGAATTTGCATTTTTGATACAAAAAATCCCTTCAATTCTTATTTTAAATTTCAACAGTGCACTGATCTGTCTTACGTTAAAGCAAAACAAAAGTAACGAGTTTACTGAACAAGAACGTCTGTCTGTTGTGCAATTTTGAATTTTTATTGTAATTTTCATATTTGTTGCGAAAAACTTGTGTAGTTTTGTCTTTTTGTTCTTTTATTTTATGCTTGTTTTTTTGAGTTATTTATCCAAATCTGATGTTAAGTTGTCACATGCATTTTTCATTCGTTGGATTTTGGCATTTGCGGCGAACGAATTTTAGCCGACTTCGCAGCCATGCTTCTTCGTTTTCACATTCGCTTGATTTCGTTGAACGGTGCTAGGGCTCTAGCAGCGATCGCGAGTCGGCAAGATTCGTCAGAAAAGCGTAACGAATCGGCAAGATTGGTAGCACAGCTGAAATCACGCGAATGTAAAAAAATGGCATATGTTTAATCAACTAAATTGCATACACAAATAAAAATATAAGTGAATGAAACCTATTGAAAATATGCCGATTTGGATATATTATTTTAAATTATAAGACGTTATAACCATTTTAATTTTCTTAAGTTTGCCGACACGGCTGATTTGCAGAGTCGGCTGCATCTTCGTAAGATGGTTCACGTATATTCGATTCGCCAAACGCCAAGGCTGCCAATTCAGAATTTGAAGCTAAAATGTCAATATTGAAGTTTGAAATATATAGAATCGAGGCTACCAAGTCACAAATTCAAAAATACCCAACACGAAACTGGGGAAATCTTTCATATAAAAAATTGATGTTTGTTTAATTTAAATCCATGTTTATTAGTTTGAAAATTTACCATCAACGTATCGTATCACCATATTGTGACCACAAACCTGCATTATAAAAAAATTAGAGATAACTTATAGACTTTTTGCAGTTTTCACATACAAGCATTGCATTCAGGCTGTAAAAGCCTTTTCTGTTTAAATATTGCATTCAGGCTGTAAAAGTCTTTTCTGTTTAAATATTGATGCTTCAACTCAACCGGTGCAACGATGCCAATATGAGTTCCATCAACGCATCCAATGACTCCAGGGAACGAAGATTTTCTAAAAAAGAAATTTCTTGCCTCTTGCTTCTCGCCTTCTGTCATTTCTATGTTAATGAACTCGGGGCAAATACTGTCTTAAATATTTTTAAAACTGCTGAAACCGTTGTTTGAGCAAAACCCAACTCAAAGTCATTTGCAACACTTTTTGATAGGAGCTGTCAGCGAAAAAGCGTAGAGCACAAGCTAATTTCAAAATCGGAGGAATGGATGGACTTCGATATGAAGCAAATAAGCTTTTTATTTTGTCCAATATAAAAACAAAATATTCTTTATTCAATCTAAAATAAGATACAAATCTGAGAAAAAGAATATGTATTTTTGCTATATTTCGCGGAGATGAGCAGCTACGATTTCGGGGTTTGCATTTTGTAGGCCACTAAACTAGTGCAAATGAAACCCCATTCACAGATTTTGTCGACATTTTCATCACACCCATCGACTGTTCGAAAGCACCGTGTGAATAAGAACTGTCCCAGAAAAATTTCGCACTTTGTTTTTCACCAAAAAAAAAAAAAAAAAAATATCTAATGAACTTTTTTGGAAATAGGAAACTGGGGAAATCTTTCGTATAAATATTTATGTTTGTTTAAATTAAATCCATGTTTATTAGTTTAAAAATCTACCATCAACGTATCGCATCACCATATTGTGATCACAAACCTGCATTATAAAAAATTAGAGAATACTTATAGACTTTTTGCAGTTTTCTCATACAATCATTGCATTCAGACTGTAAAAGCTTTTTCTGTTGATGCTTCAACTCAACCGGTGCAACGATGCAAATATGAGTTCCATCGACGCCTCCAATGACTCCATGGAATGCAGATTTTTTAAAAAATAAATTTGTTGCCTCTTGCTTCTCGCCTTCTGTCATTTCCATGTTAATGAACTCGGAGCAAATGACTGTCTCAAATATTTATGTACATTTTAAATAAATACTTTTATATTTGTTTGTTGTTTTTCTTTTTTAATTTTTTTTTATTTTATATGTATTTTTGCGATATTTCGCGGAGATGAGCAGTTACGGTTTCGGGGTTTGCATTTTTTAGGCCACTAAACTAGTACAAATGAAACCCCGTTCACAGATTTTGTCGGAATTTTCATCACACCCATCGACTGCTCAAGAGCACCATGTTTACGTGTATTTTGGTTGCGTTATCATAAATAATGGTCATAAAATTGCGCTTTGAATGTTTTTTTTTTTATATGTCTTGAAGCCGAAATGGTGAAAAAATATAAAATTAACTATTAACGTGATACATACATATTTACAAAAACTGATTTTCGTGAAGTCTGACTTCGAATATCTCGACATACGAATTCTTATTATTAACAAAGACTTGTGCAAAAATTCAGCTCTCTAACCTTCGTTCCGAATTATACCTGAAAAATTAAATTTTTGTCAGATAATTTTTTTTTTATGTAAAGCACAGATGCCATACCTATATTTTAATTTAAAATTGTTGGAAAAAAGGGAGAAATGAAGCTTATTATTTTTATTCGCGTTAAGAACTGACTTTAAGATCTGTATATTTACAAATACTTAATTAAAGCTGTATTGTTTTGATTTATTTCTAGCGAAAATGAGACAAATAAACATTTCAGTGATTGGCCTCTCAGGAACAGAAAAGGATAAAGGACAAGTTGGAGTTGGAAAATCTTGTCTTTGCAATAGATTTATGCGCCCAATTGCTGATGACTACTTCATCGATCATATATCTGTATTAAGCCAAGTAAGAGAAAAAGTTGTTTTGGTTTTTTGCATATTACTTATATTCTATGCTTATACATACAGTAGAGAGCAGCATTGAGTACATCTTAGCAACTGGTCTATTAACATGCCCATAAAACCGTTAATACTAAAGCAAATGGTTTGAATTTTTAGAGTTAATTCTTTATTTATTGAACTATCAGATAACATAAATGGAAACTTATGGAAAAATTGTTTTTATAAAAAACGCGATTTTTTCGAATGTTTGACCTTAGGAGAAAATACACTTGTTAAATATTTTTAGTTTAGTCAGGAGGGCGGTAATTTTTTTACAAGTTTAAGATAGATTGGAATATTTTAAGCCAATATATCTTGTTATGTTTGTCCATTTAGCATAAATCTTGGCCAAAACTACCATAAGGTTTTATAGTGTACTGCCGACAATTCTTTCGGTTTTTTTGATAGTGACCAAGATTTTTTGTTTCGGTTGATACCCATTGATTGCAGAGGATATTTTAATATAAAAAAAGATGAGAAATTCTAAAAAATTCTTAAAACAGACGTTAAAAAAATACTCGTCGTTTTTCTCCATCACGTCACATTTTTTTTAATTGATTTTTAAAGTTTAAGGCCACTGTACAAAAATAACAGAAATAACGCATTCTTGTGTTAAGTCGACATATGGGCATTTCCATTAAAAAAGAAATGAAAAAGGCCAATTTTCAACAATAATTTTATATATTTTCGTAGTAATCAAGTAGCACTATATTCAGTAAAAAAAAATTACAACAATCGACACAAAGTACTTAAATATATAAACAAAAATATGCGATGGCGTTGCACTACAAAAAACATAAGTGGGTTTTGACTTTTATTACAAAATTGCAAAACTGCGAATTGGGCAAGGCTTTTTGATTAAAACTTTTTTTAGAAGCATTTGAAATATTGTAAGTCAATTTTATTTTCCAAGTAATTAAGTTTAAAAATCTTTTCTGGTTTTTGTTTTTTATTAGTTTTTGTGAATGACGTAACACTCATGACGTTAACTTAAATTTGCATTGCAAAATTTTTAGTTGAAATTGTTTTTAATAAATTATGTAACCAAAATATACATCAGTTTTAGATATTATATATTTTAACTTTTAATAAAAAGTACCTGGAGACCGATCCCTGCTCGGTCAACAATCTGACATTATTATTTTAGTCAATGTTTTTATTCATAGCTATTTTTTGTTATGAAATTCGTACCTTTTCACCTCCAATGTTCATGCTTTCAAAATGATAAATTAACCGATGAGAATAATAATAAGAAAAAACTCGGAAAGTATCGAATGGTATAGAAAAATATCAAGAACTCCAAATTTTTTTGATGAAATAGAATGCCCTAAAATAAATAAATGGAATATGATGCCACGCACCCAAAATATTTCGTCTTTTGTATGGGTGCTGAAATATCTTATTTTCAAAGGATCATAAGTCGGAAAATAAAAGTCCTGTTGGAAAAATCAGAAATGGAATTTTGATAAAAAAGAGTGTTGCTATTCGATAATATTAATAAAAAAGAATTTCACCTTTTCTTGTAGCTATGCTATAAGACTGAACACATCGTTTTCTTCAACTTCAAGCAAGGATATTTCAAAATCCTGCAGGTATAATGACAGTTCTGCTGATGAAGACGGATTCAGCGATAAATAGTTTATAAGACTGCATATAAGAAGGGGTACATTCTCTTGCATTTTCACTATAATTGTTGGAGTCGTTTTTGAGTAATATTGAATTAAAATTTTCAATGGTTAAAAAGGAGGCGTGGTACTTCTTTGATACCGCCTACTTTTCAGTCATTACAAGGCATTGATAAGTAGTACCTACATACCAAATTTCCTTAAAATATCTTGCAACATTTGCGAGAAATAGCATTTAACGTATTTTGCTTGTATGGGAGGTTCCACGCGCAACGGCGATATTTCACTCACTTTTAGAACAGAGATGCCATATAGCAATTAGGCTCCACACAGTTAATTTCAAAATGTTTTCTTTGTTAGTTTTCTTTGTTAGTTTTATTTTTATACCGATTTGTATTTTTGTGAGCGGTGCCACGCCCTTAACGAGTTTTCCCAATATAACCGCGTATTACATATTAATTCTTGTTTGTAAAGGTAACATCTCCTAAATTTTCATTAAAATTGTTGGAGTCGTTTTTGAGTAATATTGAATCAAAATTTACAAGAGCTAAAAAGTGGGCGCGGCACTTTCTCGATCCCGCCCAGTTTTTGTCTGCTACAAGGTATCATAAAGCCGTACCCGCTCATCAAATTTCATCCAAATACCTTGCATGGTTTGCGAGTTAAGACTATATCAAGTTTAAAATTTAGGGCAATGCCACGCCCCCTGGTGAGCATTTACAAAGTTCAAACCTAGCTCCATATTCATTGTATGTTAATATCTAACACTATTCGAAGTTTCATTAAAATCGCTGTAGCCGCTTTCGAAAAAAATATTTGGCACAGAAATAATTACAAAGAAACAAACATACAATTTTAGCTCGTATAAGAAGAGATGATATAAATTTTATTGACATACTTGTTGAAAATATTGGAATATAAAAAAGAACAAAAATGAGATCTAAAACAGGGGATTATTGAGACAGTATGTACTACAGAAATATGAGCTATAAAAATTCACTTTTAAAGTGGCTGAACACTAAAAAGTCGAAATATCATCTCGTAAGCCAAAGAACCGTTAAAACCAATTAGGACTTCTCACATTGCGTATAAAGGGGGTTATCGTAAATAAATATTCCCGGGAAATTTTTTTCAGACTGCCATGCATTCTCTATTGCAGTTCGAGAAAAATTCCCCGGGAATATTGATTCATGATAGTGAAATTTTTCGAAGAATATTTTTGTAGAATACTTTTACCCATTGTAGCCCAGTTTTTGGAAACAGGGGTCAAAAATACCCATAAAAGCTGGATATAATAGGTTAATGCGTGCTAGAAAAATGTTTCTTGTGTGATTTCGTGACGATCTTAGAACAACGAGTTTCATACAAAATCAATTATTATGTAATAATAAGATGGGTAAATTTTAACGGGTAATGAGGGCCAGCAACAAATAATGTCGCACAAATCGTAATGAAATGCTGGTGCGTTTAATTTTTTTTGAGATTCATAACCGGTCAAAAATCCGCTTGGCAACCCTGTTTGTTCGGTACGCTGTCAATTCGGTGCCGCGTAAACATTCGCAATATTTCCTTTACGGACGGTTTAAACAAGTTTATTATAGAGTATTTCGACAGAGCAGTGAAAATAACGTCAGGAAAATATGAAGTGCAGTGATTTCGAATAGTATTGGTGTTCCAAAAGAGTTTTTAAAATTCCCGATTCGAGTGTGCAAAAAGCAAAATAATCTTTGATTTGGTTGTTGTTGTTGCTAAGTAGTGTTCATATTTCCTGCAGTGCTGTTCAAATCAGTCTCTCACAGTCAGATAATTAATTAAAATAATTATAATCATAAAGTGCAGTGCAAAAGTGGGATGCGTTCATCCACTGGGACACATATTAAAATTAAAAAAAATAAAAATTTTAGTTAAAAATCTGACACCATAAACAACTAAAATCTGCGAAAAAGCTAAGTATCTTAGTTAAAATAAAATAAATTGAAATTTTCACTTGTCGAGCATTTTTGTCTCGTAGTGTTGATCGTGTTTATTGTGCTTCTCAAACAGTCTCAGCAACTGGTTTGTGCCGCCGCTAAGGGGCGTTTTTCAGCAAATGCAAGTTTAGGGTTACCAACTTTTTGGAAATCACTAAATTTTGTAAAATTCTGAAAAACTTAAACGAAGCAAAGCTTGAGCATATATGAATGGTCAACACTCCCCTCAATCAGTCAATAATTTGACCAAAACGAGTTTAAGTGATCTGCTATCTTACTCTAATGTAGACAATGCAAATATAGTGAAGTCAGTACTCTCTCCTGCTAAACTGCAAACACAAAAGCGAATTCCCAACACATCGCCGCTTGATAAGTCGCTACTCGCAGCGAATGCGCAATTAAATCAGAAAAAAACATCTTCGCCCTCTGCACAATTGAAAGAAAAAGCAACAGACGCTCAATGTTCTTCGACTGAGAAGAGTCTGCCGCTTGTATCTAGCAACATGCAACAGAACAACACAAGAAGTGATAGCAACAATGATGCGCATAAGGCTTCCACTGGCACGACTCCAAAACCATCTGCAACTGGAGCTAACAAAGTGCAAACTGGTATTGATCGCTATATGATCATGAATTCTAAAAGAAAGCGTAGCCCTCAAAAAGAAAATGTAGGCAACTCAAAAAAAAAATCAATATGGCAATAGTTCCTTCAAACGTTTTGTCTGGCAATAGATTTGCTCCGTTAGGTGAATTATGTGACTCAAATGAAAAAAATCCTAGTTCACCACCCAAAATCTTTAAACCACCTCCAATTTATTTGCGTGAACGCAGCTCTAACGTTCTCGTGGCACACTTAGCCAGACTTATTGGGAAAGATAACTTTTTTATTGTGTCTTTGACAAGAGGTAACATTCATGAAACGAAGATTCAAACAAAAACAGAGGAATTTTTTCGCATAGTTGCTAAAAATTTTAATGACTGCAAAAAGTCATATTACACATACCAGCTGAAAAGCAGCAAAGGTATTACAGTTATCATTAAAGGTATTGATTCCTCAGTTGACACTGCGGAAATTAAAGAAGCTTTAGAAGAGAAAAATTTCCATCCCAAAGCTTTTATAAATATTATAAATAAAGAAAAGGTCCCCCAACCAATGTTTAAGGTTGATCTCCAACCTGATTTGGTAAAATTAAAGAAGAATGAGTCGTATCCAATTTATAAGCTGCAGTACTTGCTTCACCGTCGAGTGGTGGTTGAGGAACCCCATAAACGTAACGGTCCGGTACAATGTACTAACTGCCAAGAGTATGGGCATACTAAAACATACTGTACCCTTCAGGCTGTCTGTGTAGCATGTGGAGAACTTCACAATATTTCTGAATGCAAATTAAAAGGGCAAACCGATGCAAACCTAAAAAAATGCGCCAACTGTCAAGGAAACCACACTGCTAACTATAGGGGCTGCCCTATTTATAGAGAGCTTAAAACAAAAATCTCTGAAAAAAGGCAAGTAGCTCGTAACCCAAACCAAGCTATTTTTACACCTCGTAACTTTGTACAACAAAAAGGTAACGCGAATCCAGTGAATGCAGTCATAACATATTCAAATGCATTATCTGGGGGAACAACTACACCCCAACAAATTAGTTTAGAAAACCAAATTTCATGCTTAACGCAAACATTGAATCAATTCATGATTTCAATGCAATCAACTTTACAAGATTTAGTTAAAACTCAAAACCAGCTCCTCCAAATCTTGATTGCTCAAAAATAAATAAATTAAAAATTTGTGTCTGGAATGCAAACGGTATTAACCAACATAAAAATGAAATTTTCCATTATTTGAATAAAGAAGAAATTGATCTAACGCTTATCTCAGAAACTCATCTGACCGATAAGTATAATTTCTATATACCTGGGTATAAATTTTACGGAACAAACCATCCCGATGGTAAGTCACATGGGGGCACGGGAATCCTTATTCGTAACCGTCTTAAACATTATTGTTTAGAGCCCTACTCAAAAAATTTTCCTCAGGCTACTTCTATTTGCCCACAAAACCAGCTCCAAAACCTAACTATTTCGGCAGTTTACTGCCCACCTCGCTTTGCCATTAGTGAAAAGCAATTTAAGGAATTTTTCGACACATTGGGAGGTAAGTTTTTAGCTGCTGGAGACTATAACTCCAAGCACACATATTGGGGGTCCCGACTTATCTTCTCTTCTTATACGAGATAAAATTGTATGTACTTATGTACTTATGTATGATTGTTCGGAACGGGCAAAACTTTTTCTTGAAAACGGGTACAGCGATTTTAATAAAACTTGGAACAGTGTTAGATATTAGCATACAATGAAGAATGAGCTAGGTTTGAACTTTGTAAATGCTCACCAGGGGGCGTGGCACCGCCCTAAATTTTAAATTTGAATTTGTTATAACTCGCAAACTATACAAGGTATTTAAATGAAATTTGGTAGGCGGGTACTGCTTGATAATACCTTGTGACAGACAAAAAGTGGGCGGGATTGAAGAAGTGCCACGCCCACTTTTTAACGCTTGAAAATTTTGATTCAATATTACTCGAAAACGACTCCAACGATTTTAATGAAAATTTAGGAGATTTTACCTCTGCAAACAAGTATTAATATGTGATATGCCGTTATATTGGGAAAACTCGATGAAGGGCGTGGCACCGCCCACAAAAATATAATACGGTATAAAAAGAAAACTAATAAAGTCATCATTCTAAAATTAACCGTGGGGAGCATACTTGCTATAAGGCATCTCTGATCTGAAAGCCGGCAAAATATCGCCGTTGCGCGTGGAACCTCCCATACAAGCAAAATACGTAAAATGCTATTTCTCGCAAATGTTGCAAGGTATTTTAATGAAATTTGGTATGAAGGTACTGCTTAATAATATCTTGTAACAAACGAAAAGTGGGCGGGATCGAGTAATTACCACGCCCACTTTTTAACCCTTGAAAATTTTGATTCAATATTACTCGAAAACGACTCCGACAATTTTGATGAAAATTTAGGTTCTGTAACCTCTTCAAACAAGTATTAATGTGTCACATGCCATTATATTGGGAAAACTCGTTCAAGGGCGTGGCACCGCCCACAAAAATATATTGCGCTATAAAAAGAAAACTACTAAAGCAATCTTTCTGAATTTAATTGTAAGGAGTCTACTTGCTATTAGGCACCTGCGACTTGAAAGTAGGCAAAATATCGAAAGTGCGCGTGGAACCTCCCATACAAGTAAAACACATTAAATGCTGTTTCTCGCAAATGATACAACATATTTTGATGAAATTTGGTATGCGAATCTGGATCAGGAGTATCTAAAGCATAACAAAAAGATGGCTTTGTTTAATAATTGCCACACCCACTTTTTTATCAAAATAAAAATTTTTGTTAATAACTCAGGCACAAAAAAAAAAAAAATGGAATGAACTGTTTAATTCTTATATGCAGTCTTGTGTACTTTTTGACGCTAAATCGGTCTTCAACAGCAGAACTGTCACTATACCTGCAGGATTTTGAAATATCCTTGCTTGAAGTTGAAGAAAACGCTGTGTTCAGTCTTACAGCGTAGCTACAAGAAAAGGCGAAATTCTTTTTTATTAATAGCATCGGATAGTTACACTCTTCCTTATCCAAATATCCTTTCAGATTTTTCCAATAGGATTCTTATTTTCCGAGTTATGATCCTTCGAAGATAAGATATTTCATCCCCCATACAAAAGACAAAATATTTTGGGTGCGTGGCATATCCCATTTATTTATTTTAGGGCATTCTATTTCGCCAAAAAAAAAATTGAGTTTTTGATATTTTTCTATACCATTCGATGCTTTCCGAGTTTTTTCTTATTATTATTCTCATCGGTTTATTTATCATTTTGAAAGCATGACGGTTAGAAGTGAAAAGATACAAGTTTCATAACAAAAAATAGCTATGAATAAAAACATCGACTAAAATAATAAGATTAGATTGTTGACCGAGCAGGGATCGGTCTCCAGTAGGGATTTCAGTCCCGGGATCTCGGGATCCCGGGATCCCGGGATTCGAGCCTTTTTGCAGTCCCGAAAATCCCGGGATTAGTGCTACCAATCCCGGGATTTCTTTAGTAAGTTTTTTAGGTTAGAAAAATTGTTAGAATGTTCCAAAAATCACCAACAAAAAACGAAGTCTTACAACATTATGTTAAAATTGAACATAATAAAGAGCTGAAGTTAACCTTAGATTGCAAAACGAGATGGAGTAGTCTTTTAGATATGCTGCAGCACTTTATTATGCTTGAGAGTAGCATAAAAACAGTTTGTATTGACTTAAAGGTTTCTTCGATCCACTGTAGCGAATTTAAAATTTTTAAACAATTAGCTCGTACTCTTCAATCAATCAAAATCACTATTGATATTATAAAGAAAGATAAATCTGCTTTGAGTAATATCATTTTTGCTAAAAGGCACTTCAGACTAGTTCTCTTATGTTTTTCTGTATGATTTTTTCTCTGACTGTCAATTTTTTATTGTTTTTAATTTATATTGTTGAAATTGTTTTAATTTTTTATTTTTCAAACAACATTTAAAAATTTGAAAACTCCTTTGACTTCTATTTTCAAAAAGACTCAAATCTAATGCCAAAATAACTCATATGAGTTTTCTTCTGATAAATCATTTGTGTTATTTACGTAATAAATTTAGATCTAAATTGGATGATAAAATAATAAATGCTTTAATTTTCCTAAAATCATATTTAAATAATAAGTAATAAAACTGATTAAAACAAAAGATAATTCTTCCAAGTCCAACACTTGTTAAAACTTTGATCTCACTATTTTATATAATTAAATATGTATGATATTTTATATATTAATACCTTAGAGCGCTATAGTCCTATCTCCACTTTTTGCGATTTTTGCAGATATGGTATCCTTGTGGGCTTCTTTACCGAGTGGAAATCTGTGGGATGTCAAAATACCACCAAAACACCGGAATATTCGAGAATTAAGAAAAATCCTATCTCCAAACCGTAATTTTTTGAAGAGTGCCACTGTGCTATCTCCTCTGAATATTCAAATAAGTCACATTTTAAAGAAAATTTTTCCTTTTTTTTCGTCTTTTCTACTCGTTTCATGACATTTTACATCTTTTTAGTGGAAAAATTTTTTTTTTCACCCAAAGGTCAGAGCCAGAAATTTTTGAAACTTTCTTGTTTTTTCCATGATTCGAAAAAAAACGCACACCGGGAAATGCTAGTCGCTCATAAAATTTACTAAATGTGTAGTTTATTTGAATAGTAGTGCAATTCCATATAATTTGTTAAAAATTAATAAAAGAATTTTTTAACATAAAATTATGTTAAAATATACTAAGGTAAAATTATTGCATGTATAGTTTTTTCAAAATCGCAGCCAACTTTAAATAACTACTGTTTGAAGTATTCTTTTTGCATTTCCCAATGATTGAAAAAATTGAGATAGGACTATAGCGCTCTAAGGTATCGATATGTATTTAACTAAGCATATAATGCTGCAATGTACCTTTATGCTTGTTTTTGAAGCAAATAAGTATTTATGAATTTTTGTTTTTTAAAAAAGGCGTGAATAAATAATGAAATGTACCTGCTTTAAGAAATTGTGCTTTAATATTTTTGACACTTTTTAAATAAAATATCTTTGTAGGGGTGTAGTAGGGGTATATAAGACAAAATATTAGGAATTTTTAATACTAAATTCTGTCTTTTTAGGAAGAAAAAAAAAAATTCATACAAATCCCGAAAAATCCCGGGATCCCGGGATTCAAAATTTCTCGATCCCGAAATCCCGGGATCGTAAAAAGTCCAAAAATTGGAATCCCTAGTCTCCAGGTACTAAACCCTAAAGGAAAGCAGCTATACAATATGTTAATAAGAAATAGCACCCTTTTCGACTTTGCTTCACCAGGACAACCTACATATTGGCCAGCCGACCGAAGTAAAATCCCTGACCTTATTGATTTTGCCATTACAAAAGGTATCGAGAGAAACTTAATATCTGCCGAGACACAGATAGCACTCTCCTCTGACCACTCACCAATAATATTCTGCCTTTTGGTTGAACCAAAGTATGTTGAGCCCCCTAAGGGTTTAACATCGTATAAGACCAATTCACATATTCACACAAGTTACTCAATAGAATGTAAAGATTACATTGACGATGCTGTTGCTGTTTTTAATTCAATCATATGCGCAGCAGCGAAACACTCAACACCAGAACAGGCTCCGAGAACTTCAAAAACTTGTGCTTTCACCAATAGCGAAATTGAGTTTTTCGTAGCTGAGAAACGAAGAATGAGGCGCGAGTGGCAACTTCATAGATCTCCAGCTTCTAAAGCAAAGCTAAAAATTGCAACATCCAAACTAAGGTCTGTCTTAAACAGTAAAGAATATTTAGACCAGGAAAAATTTGTCTCAAAGCTAGACCCTAATAAAAATGGCAAACAGTCTTTGTGGAAAGCTAGTAGAAAAATTAGGACTCCAATCGAAAGTGATCTGCCGATTAGAGCCTCTCTTGGAAACTGGGCTCAAAGTGATGAAGAAAAAGCTGATGCTTTTGCAAATCACTTGAGCACAGTTTTTCAACCAAACCCTCCTATTCAAGGCGTTATACCTCCTATTTTGTCAATTAACAGCGATGTTATGCAAATAAGTTTTTACACTAGCAATTTAAAGGTTTTAGTTCAAGAAATGTGTCCGACAAAAGCCCCTGGGTGCGATTATATAACTCCTAAAATGATAAAGGAACTGCCAAATACAGCTTTGGTCTTTTTGACTAGACTTTTTAATGCTATCATTCAGTATGGGCATTACCCAGTAGCATGGAAAATCTCATTAATCACCATGATTCCAAAACCTGGAAAATATCGTACATTACCTTCTTCATATAGACCCATCAGTCTTTTACCATGCTTATCCAAGCTATTTGATGAATTAATTCTGTCAAAGCTTATACCGTATGCAACTGATAAAAATTTATTCCCGGTGACCAATTCGGTTTCCGGAAACAACACGGAACAATCGAGCAGGTTAATAGAATAACAAATGAAATAAGGAAGACTTTTGAGCAAAGAGAATATTGTACGGCAGTTTTTCTCGACGTAGCCCAAGCATTTGATAAAGTATGGCATGAAGGTCTAGTCAATAAAATTAAAGACGTATTGCCTTCTAACGTTCACAAAACATTTATTTCTTACCTGGAAAGCAGGCATTTTAGAATAAAACAAAGTTTTATTTCATCTTCTTTAAAAATAAATGCAGGTGTTCCTCAAGGAAGCGTTCTAGGTCCTTTTCTGTACTTACTCTATACCTCTGATTTACCTATTATCACAGGCACTACCCTATTTACTTTCGCAGACGATACGGCAGTTATAAGCTGTAGCCGGTGTCCCCTAGAAGCGGCTCATAAAAGTATACGAACAAAAATGTAAGCAGGTTACTTTTACTCTTAGACGAGGTGAATGCCCGGCTATCACATTAAACAATAAATCAATACCTCAATGCGAAAACGTCACATATTTAGGTATTCATTTAGACAAACGGCTAACGTGGCGAAAGCATATTGAAGCCAAAAAAACGCAGGTTAAGCTAAAAGCCTCCAGTCTACACTGGCTCATAAATCATCGGTCCCGTCTGAAACTTGAATATAAAATTCTTTTATATCAATCCATCATTAAGCCAATTTGGTTATATGGTATACAGTTATGGGGTAACGCCAGCTCCTCGAACATTGAACTAATACAGCGGACTCAGTCAAAAATTCTAAGAATCATGACAGGTGCTCTATGGTATATACGGAACGAAAACATACATCGGGACATTTGCATCCCCTTGGTCAAAGACGAAATCAACAAATACAAGCAAAGTTACGTTGCAAAATTGCTGTATCATCCTAATCCATTGGCACGGAGGTTAAAAAATTTAGACAATTTCTCGAGACTAAAAAGAAAGGATCGTCCTGCTATGAATATCGTTAGCAATTAGCTATGTTAAGCTGACTGAATTCTAAATTTTGTATGCAGCCGGTATCTGGCGCGTACTTTTTTCTATGCAGCCGGCGGTATCTGGCGCGTACTTTTTTCTATGCAGCCGGCGGTATCTGACGCGTACTTTTTTCTATGCAGCCGGTATCTGGCGCGTACTTTTCTCTATGCAGCCGGTATCTGGCGCGTACTCTTTCTTATATTTCTTGTTCCTGCTACACATGCAGCCGGTACTACTGGCGCTAATTTGTACGGAGCTCTTTTCATTCAAACATCCTGCTAGGCGGGCAGCATGTTTGTGAGAAGACTGAACGTACAACAACTGCGTTCTTCTGCGCGTTTACCGAACTCCTAGGATGTACAAGTCCATATTAACTCTGGAGACACATTGAACACAAAATTGTATATAAGATTAATTATGTATAATAATGTTATTTAGGATTAAGATTTTTAAACTTATTGTTAGTCTCCTTAGATGAGAAGATTCAATAAATGATTTCAAGCATTAAAAAAAAAAAAAAAAAAAAAATTAACCGGTTTAAAATTCGATGCGGTTCGGTTCAGTGGTTCGAACCATTGTACGATAACTTATACCGGCGCAAGGACCGGTTCGTGAATGACTGAACCATGGTTCGGTTAGGATAAAATGGTTCAGTAAGCATTACTAACTTAGTAATATTTGATGCAGGGGTTGAAATAAGAAAAAGTTATTACTGCAGAATTTTTTTTCGTTTATATTTGCAATTTTTAGCAAAATTTTTTTAATGTATTATTCAAGTGATTAATCGCGACCTTAGAACAACAGGGTTCTATCTACACTCACATCACTTTCGAGAAATCTATGTTTGGATATTTCGTGTCGTATAACTTTTATGAATTGATTTTAATCACAATGTTATTTATACTACAAGCATTTGATTGTCGCGAGGATTTCATTGATACTAAAATAATTAAAATACGTTGCCTAGTTAATAAGGAATTTAAGTTTAAAAAAATCGATAGAACTTTGTTGCTAAACGATAAGGTACTTGAAATTGAGAAACAAGGTTCTAACTGCCAGATAGAACTTTGTGTTTCTGTAAGATTTTTTTTTTTTTATTCAGATAGAACTTTGTAATTCTGTAAGAGAGCAGGCAAATTAGATAAAATCTTGTAATTTTGTTAAACAAGCCCCGATTTTGAGCCGATATGGTTTATTTTGTTAGTAATTGGACTTAGAAAAAACCAACACCTAAGATTTATGCAGTTTTTGAAAAATGGTCGAAAAACGGTTTTCAAAAGAATTACATACTTTTATGTATCATTTAAATCGAGTATAACTTGTTAAATAAAAATTACACGAGGCCAGTTTGTATCTCATTTTGAAGAAGAAGAATAGTACTTACTGTTTCATTCAATAGAAAAGAGAAAAACAATTTTGTGCGTCTTCTAAACAACCTCAAAAATCGTGTTTTTGATCATTTTTTTGACATTTATGATAGAATATCTCCGAAACCATATAAGATATAGCAACTCTGATGCCAGATTCGGATTCAGCGTTAGTGGCGGTAATCGAAAGAGCGTGGTCTATTTAGTACGAAGCAATATATAACTCAATTTCACAAAAAATGTCAGTTAGAACCCTGTTGTTCTAAGGTCGCGTAATATTAAATATTAATATTAAATAACAGATATCATGGCAATGCACTATAGGTCAAAAGGTACACTTTTTGGAGAAAATTCATAACGTTCATATTATCATGGATACCGACTGCAAATGTAGTTCTTATGTTGACTCTAGACTAAAAGAACAATTCTGAAAAAATCTTAACCCTTGGACTACCGGGTCAAAAATGGCACGTAATAAATTCTCTAAATTAATAACACATACCAGAAAGGTTTTGTTTTTAAGCATTTCCACTTTTTAAATGCTCGTTTTGAAGGAAAAAGGGGTACTCAGTTATAAATTATGCAAAAAAATAAAAAAAATTTTGTGCAGTCTACAACTAACCTCAAAAGTAACAAAAGTACTTATTTTTCGTATATTAACCTCAAATATCTCTATTTTTCAAAAAACCTAATGCAAAAATTATGTACACTTTTACTCAAGTTTCTTGTTCCAGTAGTATCTTCAGTATTTTTTAATAAGAAATTGAAAAACAGCTTCTTCTTTTTCTTTTTTGTTTATCTTTTGCAACCACACTTTGAATAAATAGGAATTGCGGAAAAAAGTTACTTGACAAAAAAATTCATTAAAAAACGGGCAAAATCGGGCATCTACATTTCTAAATAACATTAACAAGAGAAATGTCTTACTAGTTTTGGGTTTCCTAGGACTAACAAAATCCAACAAAATTTTAAAAACTCACACGAAGTTCAAAATTTAAAAAAAAAAAAATACTAAAAGTCAGGGGTCTAATTTGAATTTTATATTTTTCCACAGAAAACCAAAATATATTTAAATGTTTTAAGCTACATTGCATTATACATAGCATCATCAATTTTATAAATTTTTATTCTAGAAAAAAACTAATTATTTTAATTACTTTTTATTGATTTAAAAAAAGAGCTAAAATCACGACTTTTTCGAGTTATCTCAGTAAAATGCAAATGCATCAACTTTGACACATCGCTGAGGAACGGAAAATTATTTTACACCAAAACAAAAAACATTTTTGCTTGAAATGAAGTATTCTCCGTTACATTGCATCAACAAAAACTGTATAGCAACACTTGTAAAAATTGAATTTTGGCCAAAAAAGTGTGCCCTTTGACCTATAGTGGTTCAATTTAAAATTGAAAATTTATAGCGAAATTTTCTTCGAATGCATTTATAAAAATATGTTTAAAGTAGAGTTGCCGAGTACTTATTGTGGTTGCTACATTTTAGCCCAAATTGGTGAGGTTAGACAACTAAAACGGTTATAAACGAAATAAAATGAGTATTTAGTTTCAACGACTAACGCAAAACAAAGTAATATGAATTTGGGTGAAAATTATTATTACAATTTTTTACAATATTCTGAAGTTATTACTGCAAATTTGAAGTTATTACTGCAGAAATAGGGTATTATTACAGCTTATTTCAATGCCTGATTTGATGTATATTTAAGTATGTTCTTATCTGATATAATTAAGCATAGATGATTAAGAAATTGAAAAATGTTTGCATACATAAAATAAATAGAATGACCCATTATTTATGAAAACTTTTTAAAAGGCATTCTTTTTTTATATTTGAAAATAATTTATGTTTCCTAATTCTTATAATCTCCTAGCAAACTTAAGGCTCAGCCATCCAAGTTTGGGTCTAGTTCAAGCTTACATTAAACGACTAAAAGTAAATTTTTTCTTTGCAAAATTTAATGTAAAATTTGAAAAAACTGCTTAAGTGATTTTTAAATTTGAACCGAACTGAACCATCTTTTTAATAGGTCGTTCTTACCTAATTCGGGTACTCGGAATTCAATGTTCCTAACCGCTGGATTGGTTTATCGCCTCATACAAAAAGTTCACACGAAAATTTTATCTCGAAATGGGTGTTTTCATAAAGAATATCTTATTAACTCAATAGTATATTTTGCAGTTCATGATGTATTAATGGGCATTCGAATTGATAGCTTTTTAATTAATTTATTGGATATTTTTTTACTTTAACGTTAATTTCTACTCATATTTTGCTTACTCAAGTCCGTCCGGCGTTTACTCTATAAGAAAATTCGGTAAAAATTCACGTTAAAGTTAAGAAGTATCTGATAAATTGATTAAAAAATTAGCAACTCGATTGCCCATTAATACAACATGAAAATCATTGATTTGATTGAAGTATGATAATTGAACTAATTAAAAAGTCATTTTTGCAATTTTTCAACAACAGACGCAAGCAAGTGTTAACATGGAAATTGATTACATATGTTTCGGCTACTTCCGCACACATATTTATATATTTTCATATATAAACATTAGGGTAGGCCAAATTGTATGGACGAAATTTTATCGACCTCGGCTACCCCCCTATGTGAAAGTTCATTCAATTCTGTGAATATTTGCCCAAGGAACTATACCTCTGCGTTCAACTTTAGTTCGGCGCATTTTTGATCGAAAATTTTACCTTTTAGTAATTTTTTTTTTTATTTTCATACTAAATTTTAAAAATTTTTATAAAGACAAAAGTAATGTCATTATATGATTTGGCTGGGATTTCAAAATAAACGAGTCATATTTTTACATGGATTTTTGGTATATTGTTCTGTAAAATTAAAAATATAATCAATTCCACGCTATCAAGTAAACTTTCCATAAAAACAGAACCCAATTTTTTGATTGCTGACAGAATACCAGCCAAAACATATTATGATATTACTTTTGTCTCTATAAGAATTTTGAAAACTAAGCATAAAAATAAATATTAAACGCAAGGTAAAATTTTCAATCAAAAATGCGCCGAACTAAAGTTGAACGTAGAGGTATGGTTCCTTGTGCAAATATTCATAGAATTGAATGAACTTTCAGCCAAGGTTGGTGTTTTGTTTGAAAAAATTTATCCAAAAATATGAATCGTTTATTTTGAAAGTCGGTCATAATAATCGGCTATTTGATTCATATCACTTTTTTAAATATATAGCATCAATTCCACACCACCAAGTAAACTTTTTATGTAAACAAAACCTAATTTAATTGATAACTGACTGAATACCAGCCAAATCATATAATGACATTACTTTTGTCTTTATAAAAATTTTTAAAATTTAGTATGAAAATAAAAAAAATATTACTAAAAGGTAAAATTTTCGATCAAAAATGCGCCGAACTAAAGTTGAACGCAGAGGTATAGTTCCGTGGGACAATATTCATAGAATTTGATGAACTTTCACATAGGGGGGTAGCCGAGATCAGTTTTCAAATCGGCCCACCCTAATAAACATGTATGTATATAGCCTCATCAGATCAGTTTTAGTTAAATCTTGCCACAATTTAAAAAGAGATTCTTTATGAAAAACAACACTTTCTAGAAGAAATTTTCATTTTAAATTTTTGTATGGGGCGATGAATCCATCTAGCAAAACGGTTAGCACCACTGAATTCACCGCACCCGAACTAGGTGAGAACGACCTATTTCGCGTCAGACCATATTTTGAACTAGTACAGCAACTGTGTCAAAACGCTATACTGAAAACGTTTTTTCAGACAATCCAACTAAATTTCACTCAGACACTAAGAACTATAAACGCAAGCTCTGAGGAGAAACTGGATGAACTCGGAAAAGAGGGCGTGGCAGCTCCTATATAAACAAGGCTTCAAAACGCTTTACTCAAAACGTTTTTTGAGACAATCCAACTAAATTGCACATAGATACTAAGAACTATAGATGCAAGCTCTGAGCAAAAACTAGGTGAAGTTAGACAAGAGGGCGTGGCACCTTCCATATAAGCAAAATTTTCAAAATACTGCAGTGTAGGGTATTTAATGTTTGGCCAGGCCAAAGGTAACACACTTACTAATTTTTGATTCAGAAAACGGTTTTTTTTTGCTATAACTCAAGATACAAGAGACGCACAAAAACTTTAGACCGCAATAAATGCAGGAATTCTGATTTGTAATAGTTTTGCTTGCAAATCTTTATTCCAAAGGTAAACGTTCGCCCGCTAGAGAGCGCCATTTATTAATAACAATTGTGTATTGGAAAAAGCAACCTTTTTAAAACATACCCAAAATTTTGACAAGAAACTAATGAAGAAGTCAAGAGCTTTCAAACATGATGTCCAAAGTAGGAATAGGTCGAAATTTCCGCGAGTTGTAATATGTAGTTTTTACATACTTCGTATGTTTTGTAAAGTTTTGATTTTGGGTATTTTTGTTTTACAGTGTATTTTGTATCCACAACTTAAGATTTTTTTGGGCCTTATCGTAAATCTGAAGGGAGTTCCATTCTCTCCCTCCCGGAGAAGGAGCACTGGAAGTAGTGAATATTTCATGAATGGAAACCCCCCTTCCTGCAGGGATACTTTTCTTATTTTAATATCGTTGAAATTTTCAGAAATAACCAGTATGCAACGCTGTGTTTTCCCAAGAGCGTTGACATTTTACACAAAAACAACATCTGGCAACGCTAAGTCTTTCCCATATCTTTGACATTTTGCGCAAACAACCTGTCTGAATGCTGATTTTTTCATATTTCGTTGACATTTTGCACAAAAAAAAAAAAATGTGGCAACGCTTTTTTCCATAAATCGTTGACATTTTTTTCCATTTTCCACTGGATATTCACAGCTGACTTATAAAAAAAAAAGATAAACAAGAAACAGCAATTGCAAAAGAAGAAAAAAAAAGCAATTGCAGCAGTGAAATTTCAATTAATGCTTTGCTTTTTAAAGTAAAAAATGTCTTTAACCATTTTTGTGGATTGAAAAAATCAAAAGATTGCACCAAAAAATTGCCAAAAAAAAAAAAATTTAAGTTTGTGCTACTTAAGTTGCAGCTACTAGTTTGTGCGCTAGTGGTCGACTTTTGTGAAAAAAATCGAATTTGTAGAAATTTTTCTTTTTGCTTACAAATTTTCCCAAAAGTTTCGTAAGGAACTTTAGAAAAAGTCAAAAGCTTTCAAACGGGGTGTTTAGAATAGAAATCGGTTGAAATTTCTGCGAGACAAGACAATTTTATGTTCTCTATGACAAAAAAATAACCCAAAATCATATCTTAACAATAAAAAAATATTCTTAAATCTCTTTTGTAACTCTTATATCTCTTGTAAATTTCAGCCGATTTATATTCGGAAGACCACGTTGAAAAGCTTTTAACTTTTTCTTAAGTTTTTTACCAAAATTTTGTGAAAATTTTAAAAATAAAACATAAAAATATTGCTTCAAAACAAAAATTTCAAAAAATTAGATTTTTTTTTTTCACAAAAATCGGCCTCTATCGTACAAACTATTAGCTGTTGAAAGATGACCATCAGGAACGGTGCACATGTTTTACGGTTTTTAGGGTATACGGTAGATAGTATAGATCCCCATACAAAAAAAATAAAAAATTTCGCCTTAAACTGCCCATTTTGAAAGCTTATCGACCTCTTAATAATACGCGATTTGATTTGATTTTTTTTCCTATTGTTCCGCCATTTGACGTCCGATCATCAAGTATCGTTGTAATTGTCTCGATGTGGGCTATATTTCATTCATAGAAGTAATTTATCTCAAATGTTTTTTTTTCGACTAGTTGTGGTCATTACCTCAGTTTCTACCACCCTAAGGTGCCAAGGACACATAAAATTGAAGCCCATAAAAAACTGTTTCAAACAGTATGCTTGCATGTATGTTGTTAACAGTGTTGCCAGGGCTTTTTTGAAAAAGTTACATTTTTGCTGCTAAAAAGATACATTTTTTGATTAAAAGTTACATTTTGATTATTTTTTACTGAATAAATGAAACAAATTTTCAATTGCATATACATACAAAGCTTTTTTATTACCAAAAATTGCGCCAAAAATTTGTTCAGGAACTATTTTATTATGCAGTGACATTTCAAAAATTCTATAACAATAATTCCAAATAAATCCAATGAATAGCTGAGCTTCCATTTGAGCTAAGCACCTTAACCTACGAAATATATTTAATGGGTCATGAGAAATTTCAATAAAATAATACTACGTTTCCACCGAAAAATTTAAGAGGTGATTTACGGCTGTTTCGAGATTTAGCTCTAAATCTTGCAGTAAATGACGTACAAAAATAAATATATTTCTGTCGTGATTTATTTTAAATCTGCGTATAAATCTCATCAGGGCTACAAATTTTTACCATTTTCTACGAAGTGGCACCCCTTAACTTGGACAATTGGCATATAATGTCATTAAAAACAAAGCAAATCGAAGATACTTAAGTATTAAGGAGAAAAGGAAAACCAACTGTCATACATATCAATATATGAAGAATAATGCATCTCTTTCGGTCGGTGGAAACGGATAGGATTTAACGATTAGATTTATAAATCAGGTCACAGCTAAATCTCCGGCGAAAACTTAGTATAAAGATCACACAATTCGGTGCCAGGTAAAAGTTTTAAATGGACAAAATCTAAGGGAGATCGTAATCACTGCTGCATTATGTTTTACATATTTTTTTTTATGTATAGCTCATGGCAGTGCCATACCGAAATTTCATGTTTTCAGTGTTACAAAATTATAAGAAAAAAATCGTAAATATAAATTGCGGTAATGTGAAAAACCTAAAAAGTTTCGAAAAATTGTCAAAACACAAATTTTACTAACAAGTTACGAGAGAGCAAGAAGTTACGCAAAATGTATAAAATGTAGACAACTGGCAACGCTGGTTGTTAAGACCTTCATTCAAGCCCCGGGTGGACCAACTTTTCGGGGGTTTTGACCAAAACTAAGTATGCAGTCTTTGTTATGAAGCCTGCTCCTAAAATAACCTTTGGTGCAACTTTTGGTTTGCCCAATATATCGAAAAAGTGCTGCACCCTACTGTACAATATGTTATAATACAATGGCAATACAAATACATAAGTTTACTTTAGCTACATTTATTATACTACAACTCGGCCATTCAGACAGTGAGATCTCCTAATCTCAGTTTGAATTTAACTAAGATTTTTTTATTTAAAAGAGAAAAATTTTATCAAATTAAAATTAAAACACAAATAAAAAAAAATTTTTTGAAAAAATTAACCTTATCGAACCGGGGTCTCAAATTTCCTAATGACCATACCCTTTTGTTGGGTGTGTAGATTCTTTGGTAGTATGTTAATAATAAATAATATTTTTTGAACACAATTTATATTTCTTTATTTTATACATCTTTTTTTTTTTTTGAATCTACCATGATTTAATAATATAAGGTTCGCTCTTTTAAACAGAATCGGAGTGACGACGGCGGTAGCTGTTTTTATTTTGAATTGTTGTTTATGCTTTTATGCTTTCTGATGACAATTTAAATAAATCGAATTATGAACACTTACACCTTATTCAAAGTTTTTGAATCAATTAGGCGTTGTTTGATTTTGTAGTCAAATTTTTTTTCTCAGTTAGAGGCATTCAACAGAATTCTATTTGCAACAAATTACGGGAAAAAAATTAATATAAATGCAAATAGAAGGTTTTTTCTAACTAAGTACTTTTGATCGTTTAACTTTAAACAACTCTCACGTGTGTTTTTGGTTTTTTTCCAAAAACAATTTATTTTTGTGGTAAATAAGATAAGTACAATTCAAGTAAATATTTACCACTTAAGTAAAATTTGCCAGAGATTTTAACAAAGAATCCTTTTAGCTCTTTTAATTTAAAATGGGAAAGAAAAAAGACACCTCAACAACAAGAGCCATGGTTTTTGCATACTTGGATAAAAAAACCCTATCCTTTCGCCAAATTGCAGAAAAAGTCAAAATTAGCGCTGCCTCTGTCGCCAATATTGCGAAAACTAAATCAGAAACCAAGAATAATTCTGATTCACTGACTAATAGAGGAAAAACTGTCGTGGGAATCGTTAAATACAAGAGCGGACAGTTAGGGAAGTGTCTCTTCAGAACCGTAATACCGTAAGCAGGGGTGACTTTAACCGACAAAAAGAAAAATTATTAAAATATATCAATATTCGATTTGAGCGCGAGTTTTCAGATATATTGTTGCATTTTCTGGAAGTTGTCTTATGTCGCATTTTTTAACGCTCAGAAAATTACTACTTATTGACTAGAAGGAAAATTGCTGGCGTTATGAGAGTGATATCACTAGAACTATTATTTAATGTTCTTCCCTAATCAATCGATTTCGATGGGTATATTTGCCTCTAAGTACATATTTTAAATGCATTTTATGTGGGAGTATGTTAGAAAACAAGTTTTTTGGGGTGACTAAAAACCGGTCCTAAGACACCCCCAAAAACTTTCTAATGTTAGGCTGGTTCGAAAGAAAACCAAACTTGGGCCAAATTGACGCCCATAACACTGGGTATGGTGCACTGTGTGATTGTCAACATCGACAATGAAGGAGTAATTGTAGACTGTTTGACCAGCTCAGGTCAATACTGGAAATGGCCACCCAAAAAGGATATTTGCTATTATTTATTTAGCATAATTTTGCAAAACATTAAGCCACCGAAGCCCTTTAACAAAAAGAGACATTTTTTAATGCTAAGAATTTCTTTCGTTTTTAAAATTTTTTGAATCAAGTATTTTTTGTTTTCTACTTTTCAATGGATTTTTTTCTTGTTTTTGTGGATGTATTAAGTTTTGCTTAGCCTTTAATACCAGTGTACGAGGCGGTCCGGTCAAAGCATGCCTAAGCCAATTTAACACGTATTTTAAGCACCGATGTTTATGATTTCAATTAGTTTTATTCCAAAAATTGAGTTGGTAATTACAATGTAGTTTTATACGAGTGAAAACGTGTAAATCGGGCTAAAATCTAGAAAATAGATTTTTAAATAAACTTAAAATAAAATATAGTACAAATTGCTTACACTTGTGCTAATGGCCTCTATGAACAACTTAATATTTTAATCTAGCTTACAATCTATACCATACAAATGCGATTTCTTAGCTTCAATGTAAGTCGCGTGTTACTTATGGAGTTACAAAATGAAAGAAGTTTTAGTTTGCCGGAAGGCGACATTAAAGAATTTAGAGCGAAATAAATTTTGACAGTTCAGTATGTTCAATGAATATTTGCAAAGGGCTACCAATAGGGTTACCACGCCAACAATCAGTATTGTTATTTTGTTATGTTTTTGTAACATATATACAAAAGAGTAAAATAAACCAAAGGCTGAAACCGAATTTATCAAAAATTTGCGTTTTTTTTTTAAAATCTCGTCCTTGAAAATATCCCATAACCTAGGCCGATTGCCTATACAAATATACCAAAATGTTGAGAGAACTTAAGTTAACAAAATCTGATACTCTGATTTTGCATCGTTAAAGGTATTGTCAATGAATGAAATTTTCGGTTAAAGTCACCCACCCCACCCTTGAGGTGACTTTAACCTACTTACAAAAATATTATTTTAAAATAACTGTAGTTACTTCGTAAAAATTTTATTACATGGGATTAAACCTCAAATCCTCACAAAAGAGGAGCAAGGGAACCATTAACTTTATTAAAATTGTTGAAATTATAAGCTCCTAAACTTGAAAATTCTGTTTTTTTGTATCAAAGTCAACTATGCTTACGGTAGTTCGAGAAGTTAACGATGCTGGAGTTGAAATTTCTCTCAGAAGCGTCAAACGTATTTTTGAAACTTGTGCGGCGGAAGCCAAATGAACGGTTCTTCGAAGAGTCTGTCCAAAAAAAAGTAAAGCATCCGCACTCTTTAATGATTTGGATCTGTATAAGTGATGAAGGTCCGGGTCCAATATATTTTGTAGAAGAGGCAATGAACAGCAAACAACATATGAACGTTATTAAAAATGTTCTTTTGCCTTATATGGAAAGCCTAATATGTCATGCAGACGATAACAACACCCCTCTGGGGTTATTTCATATTATGAAAGCTTATCAAATTCTGCATATTTTGGTAAATTTTAAAAAAAATCGTTAGAGCGGTTTTTGAAAAAAAGCCAAAAAAACTGTTAAAATTGAAATAAAAAAAAGTTTTGAGTTGACACACAAAAATTAAATTTTTATCAATAATTTAAGAAATAATGATTACAATGTGTATATATGTATTATGAAATCATATTAAATTCTAAAGAATATAAGACTAAGAAGAAAAAAATCGATGAACCGGTTTTCAAAAAAAATGACAAAAAACTGTTAAAATTTCAATGAAAATCAATATTTTTAGTCGACATTTGAAAAATATTTTTGCTTATTATTGTAATAAATAATGAAAATATATATCATGTATGTTTTCTATAGAATAAAAAGTTTACGTTCCTTTACAAAAAAAAAAACACTGAAAAAAATTATTACAAAAATTATTTAGTTAAAAAAATATCGTTAAAATTGGAGTTAGCCCGACAAAATTCGGATTTTTCTGCAAAATAGTTCCAAGTGAAATTTTGTCGCCAGAATACTCTTTATTTATGCATGAAAAATAAAATGTAAAAAAACTTAGTGAAATCTTCTACGCATAAAAAGTTATTCAAGGTGAAAGGTCGAAAAATCAGTTTTTTTCAAATATCACACTAACTTACTTTTTCAGAAAAATAGGTCTAGACAATTTTGTAGCCAGCCCTGAACATTTTCTGTAGAAAAGATCTGAGAATTGTTTTCGTACGACTAATAGCTTAGGAGATATTCTAACTAAAAAAGTGTCAAAGCAAAATAGTTCCAAGTGAAATTTTGTCGCCAGAATACTCTTTATTTATGCATGAAAAATATAATGTAAAAAAATCATAGTAAAATCATATTCTAACTAAAAAAGTGTCAAAGCTTGGTAATGCATACATGCGGTATATAAGTTTGCATACCCACATGTTGATTTTTAAAGTGCCATAACTTATAAACGATGAGTTGCACGAAAAAAACAAACTATCAGGTTATAGGAAATTGTATGTTCTATAAATGATAAGCAATGCATGTACACATACAATTTACCGTTTAGGAGTAATTCAATGAAAACCATAAAAATTAAGGAAAACGTTAAAAAAATCTGTTTCATAGAACTGAACAGCAAAAAACAAGTTTTTTTAACAGTTTTTATTTTTTATGAATTTTTTTTTTTTTGAAGACATTGCTTTTAGCGAAGTTTTTAAGTCTTGGCCGAATAGGAAAAAATGTTCGTACTGTTTTTACGTAGAATCCGAATCTGCAATAAAAAATGGTAGTTTCCATATAAAATTTTGAACTTTTCCCCGCCCCACCCTCGTCGGGGGGTGAGAGGGGATCAAGATTCATATCGTTGAATAGATCTCTGAAAATGGACACGTGTTTTTTTTTTATTTTTTGATTTATGTATGTATGTAATTTACAGAAAATCGAACTTCAACAACACATTGCTTTTCAACCTGCAATGCAATCTAAATAATTTGGGGTCGTAATAGCCATGAGAATTTTCTATCCATAACCGAAAACAGAATTAAAATATCTTAAATGGTTCAGAAGTTAAAACTATTTCTGCGGATATTATACTGGCCCAAATCATTGAAGACAGCATAGTAGAACTGACAAATGAAAACATACACATAAAATACATAAATAAATATGTGGATGATATTTTGCCCATAATCAAAACAAAAGACATGGAGAAAATATTAAGAACTTTTAATTTTAATACACAACACAAAAATTAAATTTACGACAGAAATGGAAAAAAACAACAACATCGCATACCTAGATGTTAAACTACACGAAGTAGATAAAAAAAAATCAAGTTTAACTGGTACTCTAAAGAACTTGCATCAGACAGACTCATAATAATCTAATTCAGAAAATTTTCAAAAAATGTGATCCACATTTTCTAGAAGAAAACAAAAATAGAATTTAAACCATACTGCATAAAATCGATTTCCCTATAAGTCTCATTAACAATTTAATTATTCAAACTTTAAAAAAACTCAATAGTTTAAACATAATTACCCAACAAACAAATAGTAATAGATTCTTTAGTATAACTTTTATACCACAATTAACAAACAGTCACATACTAAACAAAATAATATCACATAACAAAATCACAATATAGAAAAAGAACAACAAAGTAATGTTGTGTATAAAATAGAATGCAAAGGCAATGAAAATGAAACTTGCAAAAAAATTAATATTGGTCAAACAAAACGTTTACTGGGTTTACAATTGGGGAAACACGAAAACGATGCAAAACAAAACAACAGCGACGACAGCATTTACACAACATCTCATAAAGCCGACTATAAAAACGCCACAATACTAGACATTGAAAAGAAAGAGAGAACAAGAATGACTTTAGAAAGCTTAGCAAACACAATAAACGGAAAAATAGACACTGACGGACTGATTGCTGCATATAAACTTACTCAAACAAGAAAATGACGAGGTTTACCACAGTAAATTGTTTAAAAAAGTTAATATTTGTTATATGTAAAAACTTTTCTCATTAAATGTAGTCTCCTTGAAAATGGCGCCAATGAAAAACTCGATTTTTTCAGAAAATGCGTTTTAAGTTTTCAATTGAAACAGATATTTCCTTCTCAAACGGTGTCCGTAAAAGATATAATTGGGAAGATCCATATCAAATCAATTAAAAAATTTTGATTTGCAACCCGTACCATCTCCGAAAAATGGAAAATCTCTCGAGAAAAATTTTGGATTCAAAACCAAATTGGTTTCCAAAATACAGGGTCCTAAGGCTCGAAAAAAGTATCAAAAAGCTGTTAAAGTGACGAACATTAAAAGGCTGTAACTTGGCAACCAATTAATGAGGGGGTTCCTGAAAATGTGTAAAAGCCTCGAAAACCTCGTAAACTCGTAAATGTTGTTAAAATCAATACGAAATTTGATACTTTTACGAGTTTACGAGGTTTTCGAGGCTTTTACACGTTTTCAGGAATCCCCCCAATATATTTCTTAAAAAGAAACCGCATCAAAGATAATTGTATAGGGTCAAGGTCAAAGGTCATATTTTCAGCATCAAAAAGTTATAAATCGAATATCTCAAAAAACAACATTTTAAAATTTAAAAAAAAAAATAAATGTCAAAGACCAATTTATCGTCCATACTTACTGTAAATTTGGTGGTGAAGCTCTTGTTGGTTTTGTAATTATGAATAAAATATGACACAAATATTGAAAAAAATAATATTTATTTGTAGATTTTTTCGATAAAAAATTTATCAGACATTGAGTAAGCGTTGACTTTAAAAATCACTATCAACATTTTTTCAAAACTGAGTAATTATACCAAAATGAATTTCAGTGCACGATATTGCTGTAATCCATTTGGAAAAAAGTACACACGCACTGTGAGAAACGGCTTTCCAGCGCAACACAGTGGATGAAAGAGATAAAGAAAAATATAGAACTTTCAAATAAACTTTGATGCACGTGCAAACTGGAGCTACTAAAATTGAAAAAAGTGGAAAAGGACGAAACTAATAAAGATGAAGGTTCTCATGAAGAAGAACCTGCTGCGAAACATATATACTTCTCGAAATTAAACCAGAGTCTGCAACACTTGAGCGAATCACCAATTAAAAAAGAGATTTTCGGAAAAAAACTACAAAATTAAAGTGAGTTTAGCTTAGCTATTAAGAAAATCAGGAACCTCAATTTTTTTCCAGAATATGAAATGATTCATCAGTCGAAAGAAAGTTTAAGTTGTTAACTAAGAGAAATGAAAAAATGCAGTTACTAACTCTCTTATCTTAGAGCTGAACGGCACGAAAAATAGAAACACAATTTAGTGCATCAAATTTAATGGCACGAAAAGTAAAAAAATTAGTTAAAGGAAAGGGAGTGTTTAGTTCGCCTAACCCAAAGCCTGGTGAGAGTCTTTCATCTGATATTGTGGAGCTCGTTTAAAAATTTTATGAAAGTGATGATATGAGCAGGTAGGTTTATGCCAGGTATAAAGGATTATGTCTCCTTCAAGGAAAATGGTGTGAAGGTAAGTAAAGCTAAAAGACTATCGTTAGAGACCTTCGCAAAGTGTATGCATTATTTCGAGAACAACATCCAGACCATAAAATAGGAATTTCCAAATTCTATGAGCTTCGTCCTCAAAACATAGTGTTAGCTGATGCCAGTGGGTCATAGAATATCTGCGTTTGTAAAAAGCATCAAAACGTGAATTTAAAAAATCTTACTGAAAGAGAAAACAGTTTAAAATTAGAAACATACAAAGATTGCTTTGAAAAATTGACATGTGATTCCAAAACTTCTGACTGTTACCTAGGCAAATCCAACCAATGCCCATCTATTCACGAATTCAAGGATAAGTTAAGACGGATTGCAGAAAAAAATTATATTGACGAAGTTACATACAAACAATGGATATTCGTAGACAAAGATTCCTTAGAAACCATAATTAAGCCCGCAGACCTATTTTTGGACTCTTTTTGTGGAAAACTAAAAGGACTATTACCACATTCCTTCATTGCGAAGCAATAAAAAAAATTTTAAGTGATAAAAAGCATGTCATGGTGAAAATGAATTTTTGGCCGTATGTGATTTTTTAAGACTGCATACAAAATTTTCATTGGAACAACACTCAGGCCACCCTATTCCATATTCCACTTTGCTGTAAAAAAGATGAAAAAGTGGAAAGTACAAATTTTATTGTGTTATCAGATTGACTCATTCACAACTCCATTACAGTGCACTTATTTCATAAAAATATGATACAATTTTTGACACAAAAATTTGGTTCTTTTCCAGAAAAATTATTTATTTTTCTGACGGTTCCGCCGCACAGTTCAAAAATAAAAAAAATTTTATGAACTCGTGCTACCATTAAGAAGACTTAGGCTGTCTGGCCGAGTGGCATTTTTTTGCTTCCAGCCATAGACGAGGTGCGAGTGACGGCCTTTCAACGGCCGCTGGATAATCAAATCAAAGAGAATCGCGAAGACCAAGCATTCAACGGCCACACCCCATCAGTTATTTGATTGGTGCAGTCAAAATCTTATTAACTACAATTTTAAATATTAAACTGAAAAAGATTTCATTGAAGAAGAAAAATTTCTAAAAAAATGCTTTTATAGTTTACGACCTAAAACTGGGACTCAAAAATTACACAGCTTTAGCGTTGTTGCAAAAGATACGCTTAAAGTTAAGGCATACTAAGCGTTTACTAAGCGACAAATAAATTTTTTATTGAAAAAACCTGCAAATAAATTTTTCTTTTTCAATATTTGTGTTATTTTTATTTATAATTACAAAACCAGCAAGAGCTTCACCACCAAATTTAGAGTAAGTATAGACGATAATTGGTCTTTGACATTTTTTAAAAAGTCGTTTTTTGAGATATTCGATTTGTAACTTTATGATGCTGAAAATATGACTTTTGACCTTGAGAAAAATAAAATTTTTTGAAACATTTTGAAGCCTATACAATTGCCTTTGATGCACTTTCTCTTTTTAAGAAATATGTTAATTATTTGCCAAGTTGTATGTATTCTCCTTTAACTCCTAGGAGGAGCATAGGGCCAATATGAAATCTCTCCATTTGTCACGATCCCTTGCGATGACTTTGATCTCTTGCCACGATTTTCCCGATTCTTGGATTTCCTTTTCCAACGACCTTTTCCAGATGGTTTTGGGTCTACCACGTCCTCTACTGCCTTGTGGATTCCACTCAAGGGCCTGGCGACAAACTTCGCTGTGTGGTTTCCGGAGAGTGTGACCAATCCATCCCCATTTGCGCAGCTTGATCTCGTTTGCTATAGCCTTTTAATGTTCGTCGCTTTAACAGTTTTTTGATACATTTTTCGAGGCTTAAGACCCTGTATTTTGAGCACCACTTAAGGGTGGGACTCCAAAACTTTGCTCGATTCTGAGTCTGATATTTGACATTGAAATCCTAAGTTTCCATTAAGTTCGGAAATGGTGAGGGTTAACCCTTTAACTGGTTTGATATGGATCTTCCCTATTATGAAATTTTCACACAGTATGAAGCATGATATAACAAATAACTCTGCATCATTAAATCAAAAATCTTATTACTTGTCCCGTACAAACACAATATTTATTTTATTAAGATTTCTATTATTTCTTTTTCTAATATTGTTGAGAAAACTCTTTAAAAATTATATATATGAGTACGGTCACCGTTGGTTACTGCTTTTCAGGGGGCTTTATTATGTATATGCACTTAAGAAATTGTGACCATTAATTATATGAGATATGAGCAAAACTGTTATATAAAAATGAAATGGTGTTCATATAGGGCCGTTTAAGTATAACGTAAGCATTTTTAGGTGGGGAGTGGTTCAAGATTTGCTTATTGTTGCTTATACAGAATTCTTACGTAAGACAAAAAATTTTTTTTATTAAAGTCTAACTTAAGCCCTTAAAATTGATTTAAAGTGTCAAGGATTTTTTCAATTTCCGTATGACCGCTATTGCTTTAATTATAAAAATAATTTAGTTCCTGAATTCTTGTTAGTATGTGAAAAACTGCTTACGTCTAATCATAAGAGAGGGGTTCGTGTTCACGATTTGTTCATTTTTGCTTATATTATTGAAAATCTGCTTACGTAATGCTTAAACAGCATCTATGTAACTTATGGACACATCCCAAAGGCGTGATTCACGGAGTCTGGGGTAATGTGAAACGACTTGTAAGTCAAAAAGGTCGAAGTCGAAGAGAAGGTGCCTTAATCAAAAACGCAAAAAATTTCGCGACACTAGCAGCCACATTAGTATCCTCTACGAGAATTTTTTTCATCTCTGAATCAGAAATAAGTAGCTTAAAAAATTAAAACTGTTCAGCCATGAGCCTATCCCAGGAATATCAAAAGTTCATTAAATTTCAGTTAATGGCCATCAAGTAACATGCAAGAAACACGCTTGGGATAATCATAGTGTTATGGTTTCATTTAAAAAATGATTTAAAACTAATTACATATACATGTATTTCGTACGAGTCCCGTACAAACGAAAATGTCCCGTACAAACAATTTAATTTTTATTTAATAACTCTCATTTAAATACATTTTTTTTAAACTTTTATTGTTTTACTATACCATGACCCTTAGTCTATCCAAAAATATTTTTGCTAATTTTTAAAGCTTATTAATTTAGCTAAAAACTTGCTACAAAGTCAAAAAATGGAAAGTATGGTAGATTTCGGCTGTCCCGTACAAACGAACTTATTTTCTTATTAATTACTCCCTATCTATAAATATTATTAAGAACAAATAACACTGTGGAACAAAATTTGGTCGAAAAAAGTTAACTCGGATCTGACGCTGCGGGGTGAAAATATAGGCAAAAAAAAAGACCATTTGACCCATTTTGTTCAAGTTGGCTCTAGTTTTCGAGAAAAGGCCGTTTGAATTCTGGACCTTGAACTATGTGGTCTACAACTTTTACCAACAAATTGGTCCTTTAAAATGCATTTCCGGCAAGTTAGAGCACAAAATTCCCAAAAAAGTGATATTTTTCGCCTTTTATGACATTCGGCTCAATAGTAATTACCCGAGTGGTGGATTTATGCCTTTTAACCTATAGCTGAGATCCATACAAACACTTTGGTATAATATATGTGGCATATGGGCAAAAATTTCTCAAGTGAGCCATCTAAGAAATTAAACGTAAAAAAGGCTTAAACAAAATGATGTTTTCTGACAACTAGTAAAGATTTTGTAAAAATGTTTTTTTTAGAGATATTTAGCATAGGTCGTTGAATAAAATGGTGTTTTTGATTTGTAAAAAAAATGTTTCATTTATTATTGAAAATCCCTATTTCAAATAGGTACATAAAAATAAAGCAACTTCTTCGTCTCTGAGAAAACTTTAAAAAATAGGTAAGCACTCTTGTCAAGAAACTATATTCCAGAAAAAAAATTGGGGTAATCGATATTGGTTCAAAAGTTATTAACAATATAGTGATGTCGTGCAAGTCTTTTTTCAGCATTAGAGAAAAACAAGGCATCCTACGAAAAAAGTGTATATGGCACAAAATGCTTAGAATTATCTAAGGAATACGTGTGAGTTTTTTTGGAACATATCAAATTTTTTTTCGGACCTTTTGAAAAATTATAAAATGTCTCAGAAAATTTTTGAAAAAATGCACACATATTCCTTAGATAATTCTAAGCATTTTATGGAATATACACTTTTTTCGTAAGATGCGTTGTTTTTCTCTAATGCTGAAAAAAGACTTGCACGACATCACTATATTGTTAATAACTTTTGAACCAATATCGATTACCCCAAGTTTTTATCTATGATATAGTTTCTTGACAAGTGGAGAGTGCCCACATATTTTTTTTAGTTTTCTCAGAGGCGGAGAAGTTGCTTTAGTTTTATGTACCTATTTGAAATAATGATTTTCAATAATAAATTAAAAATTTTGGTCCAAAAAAAAGTACCATTTTATTTCCCGACCTACGCTAAATATCTCTAAAAAAAAACATTTTTTGCAAAATCTTTCTCAGTTGTCAGAAAACATCATTTTGTTAAAGCGTTTTTTACGTTTAATTTCTTAGGTGGCTCACTTGAGAAATTCTTGCCCATATGCCACATGTGTTATATCAAAGTGTTTGTATGGATCTCAGCTATAGGTTAAAAGACATAAATCCACCACTCGTGTGATTACTATTGAGCCGAATGTCATAAAAGGCGAAAAATATCACTTTTTTGGGAATTTTGTGCTCTAACTCGCCGGAAATGCATTTTAAAGGACCAATTTGTTGGTAAAAGTTGTAGATATAGATGAGACGAACAAAACCCCATCATCAGATGCAATAAAACTTAATTTGCCTAAGAGATATATCGAAAAAACCACATAGTTCAAGGTCCGAAATTCAAACGGCCTTTTCTCGAAAACTAGAGCCAACTTGAACAAAATGGGCCAAATGGTCTTTATACCCTACACCCAGGGTATATTCACTTTGTCCTTCCGTTTGTAACGCGTGGCAGATATAGAAAATTTTATATATTCTTGATCAGCGTCACCTCCTGAGTCGATATAGCCATGTGCGTCTGTCTGGGTGGCTGGCTGGCTGTGTGTTGAAATACACTTTTTGGGAAAACTGAGCAAGATATTTCAATGAAATTTGGTACACTACCTCCGGCGCCAAAGATAGCTCGGGGGACTGAAAATGAGCGAAATCGGTCAACGGACACGCCTACCGCCCATACAAAAAATATATTCGAAATGCAAAAATAAGAGCATTATTTGCAATAATAGAAGCAAAATACACATATATACTAGGGAAGGTAAGTAGAAGCTCTGAGAAAAAACTAGGCGAATTCGAACTAGAGGGCGTGGCACCTCCCATATAAACAAAAGTTTCAAAATGTTATACGGAAAGTGTTTTTTGAGATAACCCAACCAAATTACACTCAAACACTCGGATCTATAAATGCAAGCTATAGGCAAGATCTAGGTTAACTCGGACAAGAGGGCGTGGCACCTATCATATAAGCAAAAGTTTCAAAATTATATAATAACAAAGTGTTTTTTGAGATAATCCAACCAAATTTCACTCAAACACGAAGAACATTAATTGTAAACTCTGAGCTTAAAGAAGGCGAAGTAGGATAACAGGGCGGTGCACCTCCCATATAAGCGAAAGTTTCAAAATGCTATACTGAAAGATTTTTTTAAGAAAACCTTACCGAGTTTTACTCAAACACTCAGAACAGTAAATGCAAGCTCTACGCAAAACCAAGGTAAGCTCGAAGGTGAGGGCGTGGCACTTCCCATATAAGCAATATGTTCTTATACTCTACTAATAATATACTTGAAATGCAGTGTAGGGTATTTAGTTTTTGACCAGGCCAAAGATACCACCCTTACTAGTTTTTTTTTACCTATATTTTCACCCCGCAGCGTCAGTTCCGAGTTAACTTTTTTCGACCAAATTATGTTCCACAGTGTAATTGGTTTTAATAGGTCTACGTCACACAAAATAAATGTACTAGATGCTTTTTTTGATAACATTCTGGTTTGTTTTTAATTTAAGGTTAAAACTCAAAAAATGCGTACGATTTGTCCCGTACCAACCGTGGAGTGCTCCTATAAAAGATATAAATATAACATTTTAACACAATATAGAGCATGATATAACGAATAATTTTGCATCAATAACTCAAAATTTTAGTTTTTTGAATTGTGCCGTCCTTGAAGTAAATGAGCGATATATACTTCCATATGGATTTAAGACACACTCCAGATAGTTAGTCAAGCTATTCAAAATTGAAATGACCAAAGTACCTTCTATGCAAGCCCTGGACACTCACAAAAGAAATGACTGTTCCTTCCATATCTGGGTCTTCTACAAATGTTGCCAATGTTTGAGAAACTTAAGCGAGATGCATTGATGCATGGCACAATGTCCAGTAATATCACCGATTAAGATCCGTAAATTTTGTTTCTCCATTGCTATTAATATGTAGTGTGATTTATACTACATATATGATGGGCAAATTTATCTAATATGCCTGCAAGTTTGAAGATTTGACCATCTAGTACAGAGGTGTGCACACAAGTAACGTAAGGGAGCTAAAATATTTAATCGGCTGATTAAAAGAGCTAGCTCACGAAATTTGCAAAATGTAAGTCCCCAAGCATGCTTCGAAAAAAATGAAAACATAAAAATTTCAAATTCGAGGGATGCAATGACAACAACAAATCAATGATAAAATAATAATTCCCATTGCTCGACGATCGCAACGAAAAAGGCTTCAACTCACTTGACTTCAAGCTGCATGAAATTGTTGTTGCGGTCGCTCGCATTGAATTTTATTTTTTGAAGTTCGTAGAAAAGTAGCGTGTGCAATTTTTATTGCAAATTTTATTGTTGTTGTTTCCTGATATTCATTTTTTGGTTTGCTTCAAAACTAGAATTGGACTGACACTTGCGAACAAGTAGCGTGTTAAATACGGCAGGATATTTGTACTTTTTGTTGTTGTTGGCTTGCGTTTAGAAAAACTTAACATTTGAAAAAATCAAAAACTCAAGCTTTACGTTTATGACGTAAGGCTTCAAAATCAAGTTTATATGGGAGCAAGATGAAAAAATTTTTGCTCCAGGTGCACACCTCTGATCTAGTATTATCAAGCTGAATACATTTATTTTAGATTTTTCCCTTGATTACGCTAATGGGTTTTCTTATTGAAAGGTCAACCGAAAGGGTGCTTTGGTTTGATCCTATTTTAACCAGTTCGTCAGCAATTTGATTGCCCTCGAAATTACTATGACCTGTATTCCAGCAAAGTTTTAAATTGTCCTCGCTAATATCGCAAAGGATGTTCCTACAGCTTAACACAAGTTTTGACGTGATATAATTTGATGAGATTGCTTTAATGGCCGCTTGGCTATCAATGTAAATAACAACGCTTCCAAGAAATTGAGACTTGTGAGCATTGAGAAACTCACAAGCTTTAAGAACAGCATAAACCTCTGCCCGAAAGACACTACTGTCGTTTGGCAGTCTGTAAGAGGTCTAAAGCAGAGGTGTGCATCTGGAACAAACATTTTTTTTTTCTGGCTCCTATATAAACTTGATTTTGAAGTCTTACGTCAAAAACGTACAGCTAGTATTTTTGAATTTTTCGAATGTCAAGTTTTTCTAAGCACAAACCAACAACAAAAAAGCGCAATATGCTGTCTGAAAATGAGTAAACAATTGCAAACGCTGCATTTCTACGAATTTCAAAAAATAATATTTGATGCGAGCGACCGCAACAATTTTATGCAGCTTGAAGTGAAGTGTGTTGAAGCCTTTTTCGTTGCAACAGTCCAGCAACAGGAATTCTAATTTTGTCATCGATTTGTTGTCATTGTGTCCCTCGAATTTTTTGAGCAAGCTTGAACTTGCATTTTGCAAATTTTGTGAGTTAGCTCCCTTACGTTACTTGTGTACACACCTCTGGTCTAAAGACTTAGAATAAATGCCTAATCCATTACCTGTATCCAATTTTGACCCATCCGTGTATATTTCCAGTGCAGTAGTGGATGTAGTTTTAAAAACCCCAGTAACACTGAGACAACCAACTCTTTGAACCCTGGATAGTATATCCAAATAACTTTGTTTATGTAAGGAGTTCCACCACACCAAAATTCCGTACATAAGAACCGGCTGATAGCCTTACACATCCAAAAAATTATTTTCGGTTTAAGGCCCCATCGTGAGTTAGCTCCCTTGCGTTACTTGTGTACACACCTCTGGTCTAAAGACTTAGAATAAATGGCTAATCCAGTACCTGAATCCAATTTTTACATCATATCACTTAAGATATTCAAGTCCTTTCCCATTATACAAATATCATCAGCGTATGTCATTACTCGTACACCCTGTTTGATTAAACTTTTTATCAAGTTGTCCACAACAAGATTCCAGAGCAGTGGTGAGATAACTCCACCATCCTCTTGAAACTGATTTGAATAATGTGCAGTTAATGTCTGATTGAATAACCCTACGTAATAAAACTTTTTCAACCAGAGCAGTAACACAGTCAATATGACACAAACTAGTAGTTACAGCACTTGGAAGGACGTTATCAAAAGCGCCTTCAATGGCCAAAAAAGACGATAGAGCGTATTCCTTTTCCTGTAAAGATTTTTCAACAAACCCAATGCAATGCCATTTCCGTTGACTTTCCTTTTACAGTAAGCGTGCGTGATAATCTAAAATTCTCAAGCGTTTTTATGCTTATAGTCTTTTGCAAAAGTATACAGGATGGTTGGGATTCGGTAGAACACCGGGAAATTTAAGATTCCTGGGACTATTCTGAACAAATTTTCTCAGTTTCATTTTTCGAATTTTGCAAAACTGACGGAGATATAGCCTTCGAAAGATCGGGATATAGCTTTATGAAAACCAGTATAACTACCGAACGCCTTGATGGATTTTAATAATATTGGTGTCATACGAAAGATACTTTAATTGGCTGAATTGGTGCTTAAAATTTTAAATCCTAATCATGATTTTCGAGATTTGGTAAATTTTCGAAAATTTTGACAAGTTTTTTTTTTAAAGCACTATTTTTCCAAAAACTATTATTAACGCATAATTTTACTAACAAACTATGAATGCCGAATTTATTTCGTTTCATTTGATATGTAAATTGTACCTGATTTCCTTCATTAGTATACTCTTTTATAGGAAAACAAAAAAGTAAACCAAAGAAATTTTCATGCGATTTACCAAAACATTACAATTGCACCGAAAACATTACAATTGCATGAAAATTCTTTGGTTTACTTTTTTGTTTTCCTATAAAATAAATATGCTAATGAAGGAAATCAGGTACAAATTGCATATCAAATGAAAGGGAATAAATTGGGCTTCCATAATTTTTTACTAAAACGATGTGCGGCTTTTTTTTTGATACGGTTTTTGGGAAAATAGTCCTTAAAAAAAAATATTTTTAAAATCCATCAAGGGATTCTGATTTTTATAAAGCTATATCCCGATCTTTCGATAGCTATATCTCCGTCAGTTTGGCGAATTTCGAAAAACGAAACAAAGGAAAGTTGGTCAGAATAGTCCCAGAAATCTTACATTTTCCAGGGATTTACCGATTACCAACCACGCTGTATATTGCCTGGTATATATTGCCAAAAAAGACAACTTCTATATGAAGCACTCCATGCCAAGTGTACCAGGTTTAAATTTTTTTTTCTCCGATTTCGCTCAAATTTGGCAATATGGTAGATCCGGTGTGCAAGAACAACATTCCGGGACGATTTGGTCCTAGTACCATTTGTTGTTAAAATACAGGGTGTTGAAGTTTGCGTTTTTAGTCGTTTTCATGAAAAGGGTGTTTTTTCAAAAATTTAAAGCTTACACTAAAGTTTGTAAATTGATAAATCTAAGTTACTGGTCCCATTCATTTTGAAGTGTTCTTTTTATAAAAAAATATTTCTTGGTGAAAACATTTTTTTTCACCAAAATTTTTTACACTTAAAAATACTTTTGAATTTTTTTTTAAAAAAAGCCCCCTTCGATTTTTTTTAAAAGTACTTTAAATTAAAGCATAATTTATAAGCTTTAAAATGATGTATGACTCAATATGGGATTCGGACGCTTAATGGGGGTTTTTGGCTTTTGAACGCCCGCGCAAGGCAAAAATCTTTTTTTACTCAAGAGGAAAGCATCTTACGAAAAAAGTGGACTAGGCATAAAATGCTTAAAATGGAGTGCTTCATACATGAATTCAAGCCAGGACTTTGAAACGGCGGAAACTTTCTGAAGCATTCCAGGGTAAACACAATCAGACCCAGGTGAATTGAAGGGTGAGAAAGTGTTCACTGCCCAACTGACTTTTTCGTCTGTTATATCACATTCCGCGGTACCCCAATTTTCAAAGTTTTTCGAAACCTTTAACTACGAATCGCTCCAAAAAAAGATTTTAACGGTGTATAGAGAATCCAATTATCTCATAAACGGTCTTTTAAGTTTTTTTGTACGACTCCTCGTTAAAGAGTATTCGCAATTTTAAAAGTAAGATATATTAATACGAACTTATACGTAGCATTTACATTAGAGTGGTCCAAATTTTGTATGGAAAAACCAAAAGTGTTAAAAAGTCAAGGTTCGCGCGACTTTTCTGAATCCTTGGATCCTGCTGATTACAAAAAGTGCTTTGGAACCAAAAAAAAATATTGCGTTTAGATATTCCGCAACGAGCTTGAATGTACTTTTTTAGGAATTTTTGAGTTTTTTAATTAGGTACTTTTTTAATTAAAACGCGATATCTTTTGAACCAGATAAGGTATTTGCAAAAATTAGATTGCATTTTTTTGAGAATTCTGCATTAATAAAAGCTAATCTATTCTTTCCCAATTTTTTAAAGCAGCACTTTAAACTCCAAAATTTGTTAATTTTTTGAGGTGTTTGCACATTCAAAAACCGATTTTTTCTTATTTTGCTGTAGCAAATTTTTTTTTATATTTTTATTTTTTTAGGCATTAATTTATCTATCAACCGACTTCAAAAACTAAGCCATAAACTTCACTTTACTTACTAAAAACCGTTAAGTGTAATCAAATTTCGCCAAAAAAAAAACTTTGAGTTTAAAACTTTCATAGTGAAACAGAAACAACAATAGTCATTCACGATGTAAGCGTTCATGAAAATTCTAAATCTCAGAATTGCTCTACCTCACACGGTTTTAGAGATATCCTAACCTAAAAATGCAAAAAACACCGTTTTTGCTATTTTTGAAGCTGTTATATCAAGACACAGTAACTTTCAGCAAGGTACTGAAGTTAAAAGTGACAGCCTTTTTCTTGAAAACCCAATTTAAATTGTATCGATATCTCTTTGTTCCTCCGAAATATCGCAAGCAGAAATAACAAAAAACCTATTTTTCGCACTTTTTCAACTTTTTAGGTTAGAATAACTCCGAGAATAAAAAAAAATTCGGTATAATTTAAATTAAATTTTAAAGAAACAGACTGGCACTTTTAGCCACTATACCATTTTTTGTGTTTGAAAGTAACATTGACTTGTAATATCACTTTAAAAAGAGCAAAAACAGTGTTTCTTATAATTTTATGTTAAAATATCTCCTTAACTGTACAAGATACAGCAAATTTGAGAATGAATTCGGAATCAGCATCAACAAATACATCGGAAATGGCTATTTTAGTTTCTTTTTGATTTATTTATTTTTTTGGTTTCCTTAGAAGGTCTATGAAAACTATCTGTTAACCTATTTTGCCAAAAATAACATGAAGTGCCAAGGTTTCGATATTGCAAAGAATGTTGATTTACTCAGAAGATTAGGAACTAATGATTTTATAAGAAAAAAGTGGTACCTTACGTCACACAGTGCGTTGAGGCCATACAAGCAATGGTCAAAAATAGTAGGAGTGGTTAGATATCAATGAAATTTGGTATTAAAAGTAATTTAGTGTCGCTGAGCTCAAAAATGATCTCAGATTTGTTGTAAACTTTATAGTTTTGCTAAAAACCAGGTATTTAGGACGATTTCCTTAAGCTCCATATATAACGATGATGAAAAAGTAAGGTTTAATGTTACGTAGAAGAAATAATGTTTTTTGTACTTTTGAGACCATTTGTGTTGATAAAAACAAAAAAAAAATTTCAACATAAATTTTATATGAAGCAAATTCTTCAGTTAAAGCATTTTTTAAAAAAAGAAAAAAATTTGTGGGACGAAGTAGGAAAAGTTATTTGCAGTTCTTGATTATATAGAATCCGTACTAGTAGATTAAAAAAAAAAACGGCACTTATTTTTATAAGATTTGTTTTTTTTTTTTCATCGAAATTTGTCAATTTCTGAAGTTTTTCATTTGATAATATCATACATTAAAATCACTACAATATGTATCAAATTATATATTTTTAAAAGTTTTTAATTCGGTTTATTTACTCAAATATTATTTATAATAAAAAACTTTCCTTCGCTTAGTTTAATCAAAAGACAAATTTTTGATAACTATTTGTTTAAGAGAACCCAAAACGAATTAAAAAAAACATGATTTTTTTTTAAAAATATCTCAACTTTGAAGTGTCACAGCGTAGCCGAAACTGAGTCTTTCCCCTAAATATTTGGTTTTTATTTTATTGATGCAATTACCTGTCGATTGATACCAATATTATTAGGTTCCGAGTCACAAAAAATTTGGATTTTTGCCCATTAGCCAACGCAGTGTGCGTCATCCCATTAAGATATCTTATTTCAATGCCTTGAAAACATTAAAATGAATTTTTTTTAAGTCCTATTTAATTATATTTAATTGCTTTTAGTGAGTAAAAGTGTTACTAATAGCTTAGTTGTTGAAATTATTTTAAAGATAAATTAACACGTGGAGTGCCACCATACAAGCAAAATGTCCTCCGTGAGGTGCCACGTGAACCGCCGGCGGTACACACTTAAACTTCAATACTTTAAACTTCACGCCATTTTATAGGACAAATAACACTTATAAGCACAAATCTCTTTCCACAAACTCATTATAAATATACCGCTATAGATCAATATTCAACAGTTATTAAAAGTCGACATTTTTTCATACATATTGAATTTGTATGGTGGCACAGCGCTGCAAGTAAAGTGTGAACCGCCGGCGGTACACATGGCACTCAACGTGTTAAAGCATAAAAATATAAAAATTTAAAAAAAAATTTGCTAGAGCAAAATAAGAAAAAAATCAGTTCTTGAAAGTGCAAACACCTCGAAAAATTAATAAAATTTGAAGTTTAAAGTGCCGCTAAAAAAAATTGGGAAGAAGTAGATTATCTATTATTGATGCAAAATATGGCTCAAAATATTAAAAAAAAAAAATGCGATTTAATTTTTGCAAATGCCTTATCAGGTTAAAAAGGTAGCGTTTAAAGTAAAAGAAGTACTAAAAAAGTCAAAAATTCCTATAAAAGCACCTTCAAGCTCGTTGCGGAATAACTAAACGCAATTTTTTTTTGGTTCCAAAGCACTTTTTGTAATCAGCAGGATCCAAGGATTCAGAAAAGTCGCGCGCACCTTGACTTTTTAACACTTTCGGATTTTGGACCACTCTAATCTACATATAACAACTGTGCACAACTTTTTAGATTGTGCTATCTCCTAAACTATAAGCTGAACGAAAACATTTTTTACATCTTTACATAGGAAATTTTCTGTGTTACAAAATTGTGGACAAAAACTTGTATGTGAAAGTTGCGCTAGCGAGATATTTGCAAAAAACTGATTTTACCGACCTTTGAGCCTGAATAACTTTTTATGAGCACAATGGACTTCAATTGACTTTTAACACTTTATTTATCATGCATAAATTAAAATAATTCCGGTGAAATGAATTCACTTGGAATTTTTTCGCAGAAAAATTCAAATTTTCCTAGGCTATAAGTATTTTTCTTCTGAAAATTTGGCTTCTTAGCTTTATTGCAAAATTCCAGTGGAAAAATTTTGTAAGTAAGTAAGTGATGTGCATATACATTAGAGAGGATCAATTCATTTTTTGACTTTGTAACATCCAGTTTCGGATTCTACGTCAAATTTCATATAAAAAACTCCTAGGGACCATATATGTGCGGTGAATTTCGAGGCGCCTTAAAATCGTTTGAAGTTTTGAGTGTTTTTTTCTACTGCGAGATTGTCTTTGAAAATTTAGATCTTCCGAACGATTTATTGTAGTACAATAATCTTGGCTTCTTTGGAAAGGTGTTGCTGCGTTTTATCAATTTATGGCTAATTTTTTGAAAAATGTCATCGGGTTCTAAAGTTATGACCTTCTGAATGAAGATATATGAAAAATTTATACTAAATGAATTAGAAATCACATCTTCGAATAAAAAATTTTAACTTTTAAATTTTTTTATAGTGCATAAAAATACCTTTCTTACGAGGGTCTATTCATCAAGATACGACTAGCCATTCCAAAGCTATGACACTTTTGAATGAAGTCAGTTAAGAACTTCATACAAAGTGTATTAAAAATCACATTTTCATCGAAAAAAAAAATTGTAACTGATTTCCTTCATTAGTATACTCTTTTATAGGAAAACAAAAAAGTAAACCAAAGAAATTTTCATGCAATTTACCAAAACATTACAATTGCACCGAAAACATTACAATTGCATGAAAATTCTTTGGTTTACTTTTTTGTTTTCCTATAAAATAAATATGCTAATGAAGGAAATCAGGTACAAATTGCATATCAAATGAAAGGGAATAAATTGGGCTTCCATAATTTTTTACTAAAACGATGTGCGGCTTTTTTTTTGATACGGTTTTTGGAAAAATAGTCCTTAAAAAAAAAATATTTTTAAAATCCATCAAGGGATTCTGATTTTTATAAAGCTATATGGGTGATTCTTAGATAACTGTGCTTTTTCGAGTTGTAAAATTGGCAGATATTTTTTTTGGATTTTTGCAAGTTTCTTCATGCTATCTTATGTAAACACACTCTTAAAACTCACCTTTTAAGTAGATCAACCACAAGTGTGAATTTACGACTTTGAGGTCGAAATTAAGAAATTTTGCTGCCACGTTTGTGACCAAATTGCCACGTTTGTGACATTTTAGCCACAGTATGGAAAAATGATGGTTTTGAAGCGTTTTGATGAGAGATATATTGCATATAATGACAAATTTACACTTCAAGACTAATTTTGCAACAGTGTCATGTCTCCATTGGTCCATTTTTTTAAACCCTATCGCCCTAAAGATCAACAATGGTTTCCTGTTCTCTGTTTTTATAGCCGTTTATGGTGGATTAGGATCTCCTAATTACGAATCTGATCTTGATTTTTTTCTATTACATCAGTATCCTTAGTTATCCTTGCTCAAAAGTGAAAAGATCACAGTTTTCACATCTACTTAATAAAAACAGCAACAAGTAAAATTAATTTTTTGTCAATGGATTCAGACAGCCGAATTTATTATCAACAAGACATAATTTACCGTTTTTCAATTGGATTCCTAGTTTCCGAGTTATAAGCCTTTAAAAAAAGGATACCTCTCAATAACACACAAAGGATTTTCTGGACCGAAAAATTAACAAAAATGGTAAGTTTTATTATTTTTATCAAAAATATAATTTATCACAAAAATTTTAAGCCCTTGCAGACTAAAATCGGATGAAAAAATAAGGCTCCATTGTAGATTTAGTGAATGAACAGATGAAATTTTGATTCTGTTAATTTGCAAAGCACTAGTTTAGTAGGGTCATTCACTAAATCTAGCATAGAACTGTAATTTTTGATGCGATTATGGTCTGCAAGGTCTCGAAATTTTTGTAATTAAATATGTTATTGATAAAAATAATAAAACTTGATTTTTTGTAACTTTTGGGTCTCAAAAAATCTTTTGTATGTTATCGAAAGATGTCCTTATTTTAAACGCTTATAACTCGAAAGCTGGGAATGCAATTGAAAAACGGTAAGTTATGTCTTGTTGACGATAAATTTGGCTGTCTGAATCCATTGACAAAAATTAATTTTACTTGTTGTTGTTTTTGTTCTATAGCTTTAAGTAGATGTCAAAACAGTGATTTTTTCACTTTTAAGCAAGGATAACTCAGGATTCTGATAGTGTAGAAAAATTTTTTTTATTAAAAACATAATTAATAGCCTTCAACTTAACATCTGTATACTCAAACTTTATATCGAAATATGTTTTTTGCAGACTGATAAAAAGTGCCACGTTTGTGACATTTTTGATGCGCCACGTTTGTGACATTTTCGTAGTTTATCGCTCATTGTAAAGCACGCGTTTGAGTTCAAGATTTTTCCGAAAAATCCTTTAAAAAAATTGTTTCATGCATAAAATAAAATGTACTACCTGGGAGTGCCGAGTGCCACGTTTGTGACCATAATTTTTAAAAAATACTGCTTTTGTTTATAAACTACCCTATAAAACGCAAACACATTTCTTTTTGGACTCGTCTTGACATGATGACCTTTAAATGATGGATAGTGATCAGAACTAATGCATATGTATTGCAATCTATTGAATGAAACAGTAGTACCATGTTGTAGTAGCATAATGCTTTCAAGAAATTTTTTTTTTTTCAAAACAAGGGGACAGTTTTCAATTCGAAATTGTGCCCTCTAAAAATTATTTAAAACTGCAGATGAGCTTAGAATATTGTAGCCTTAAGTATTTACTTAATATGTGTAGTAACTTGTTTTCTGTTCTATTTCCGTTTTTTGGTCGTTTTTCATCGTTTTGTGTATAAAAAGTAGGGGTGGGACATGCCACGTTTGTGACATTTGGGGTATATTTGCAAACTTTCAAAGTAGACCAATAAATATTTGGTGGTAAAATTGATACGCTCTATTAGAAAAGCATAGTTTCTAACTTATAGCGTAATTTTTTGTGAAAAAAAAGCCTACTGTATAGGTGAAATCGCCAGAGGACACAAAAAGTGCAGTTATCTGAGAATCACCCATATCCCGATCTTTCGATAGCTATATCTCCGTCAGTTTGGCGAATTTCGAAAAACGAAACAAAGGAAAGTTGGTCAGAATAGTCCCAGAAATCTTACATTTTCCAGGGTTTTACCGATTACCAACCACGCTGTATATTGCCTGGTATATATTGCCAAAAAAGACAACTTCTATATGAAGCACTCCATGCCAAGTGTACCAGGTTTACATTTTTTTTTCTCCGATTTCGCTCAAATTTGGCAATATGGTAGATCCGGTGTGCAAGAACAACATTCCGGGACGATTTGGTCCTAGCACCATTTGTTGTTAAAATACAGGGTGTTCAAGTTTGCGTTTTTAGTCGTTTTCATGAAAAGGGGGTTTTTTCAAAAATTTAAAGCTTACACTAAAGTTTGTAAATTGATAAATCTAAGTTACTGGTCCCATTCATTTTGAAGTGTTCTTTTTATAAAAAAATATTTCTTGGTGAAAACATTTTTTTTCACCAAAATTTTTTACACTTAAAAATACTTTTGAATTTTTTTTTAAAAAAAGCCCCCTTCGATTTTTTTTAAAAGTACTTTAAATTAAAGCATAATTTATAAGCTTTAAAATGATGTATGACTCAATATGGGATTCGGACGCTTAATGGGAGTTTTTGGCTTTTGAACGCCCGCGCAAGGCAAAAATCTTTTTTTACTCAAGAGGAAAGCATCTTACGAAAAAAGTGGATTAGGCATAAAATGCTTAAAATGGAGTGCTTCATATATGAATTCAAGCCAGGACTTTGAAACGGCGGAAACTTTCTGAAGCATTCCAGGGTAAACACAATCAGACCCAGGTGAATTGAAGGGTGAGAAAGTGTTCACTGCCCAACTGACTTTTTCGTCTGTTATATCACATTCCGCGGTACCCCAATTTTCAAAGTTTTTCGAAACCTTTAACTACGAATCGCTCCAAAAAAAGATTTTAACGGTGTATAGAGAATCCAATTATCTCATAAACGGTCTTTTAAGTTTTTTTGTACGACTCCTCGTTAAAGAGTATTCGCAATTTTAAAAGTAAGATATATTAATACGAACTTATACGTAGCATTTACATTAGAGTGGTCCAAATTTTGTATGGAAAAACCAATAGTGTTAAAAAGTCAAGGTTCGCGCGACTTTTCTGAATCCTTGGATCCTGCTGATTACAAAAAGTGCTTTGGAACCAAAAAAAAATATTGCGTTTAGATATTCCGCAACGAGCTTGAATGTACTTCTTTAGGAATTTTTGAGTTTTTTAATTAGGTACTTTTTTAATTAAAACGCGATATCTTTTGAACCAGATAAGGTATTTGCAAAAATTAGATTGCATTTTTTTGAGAATTCTGCATTAATAAAAGCTAATCTATTCTTTCCCAATTTTTTAAAGCAGCACTTTAAACTCCAAAATTTGTTAATTTTTTGAGGTGTTTGCACATTCAAAAACCGATTTTTTTCTTATTTTGCTGTAGCAAATTTTTTTTTATATTTTTATTTTTTTAGGCATTAATTTATCTATCAACCGACTTCAAAAACTAAGCCATAAACTTCACTTTACTTACTAAAAACCGTTAAGTGTAATCAAATTTCGCCAAAAAAAAAACTTTGAGTTTAAAACTTTCATGGTGAAACAGAAACAACAATAGTCATTCACGATGTAAGCGTTCATGAAAATTCTAAATCTCAGAATTGCTCTACCTCACACGGTTTTAGAGATATCCTAACCTAAAAATGCAAAAAACACCGTTTTTGCTATTTTTGAAGCTGTTATATCAAGACACAGTAACTTTCAGCAAGGTACTGAAGTTAAAAGTGACAGCCTTTTTCTTGAAAACCCAATTTAAATTGTATCGATATCTCTTTGTTCCTCCGAAATATCGCAAGCAGAAATAACAAAAAACCTATTTTTCGCAATTTTTCAACTTTTTAGGTTAGAATAACTCCGAGAATAAAAAAAAATTCGGTATAATTTAAATTAAATTTTAAAGAAACAGACTGGCACTTTTAGCCACTATACCATTTTTTGTGTTTGAAAGTAACATTGACTTGTAATATCACTTTAAAAAGAGCAAAAACAGTGTTTCTTATAATTTTATGTTAAAATATCTCCTTAACTGTACAAGATACAGCAAATTTGAGAATGAATTCGGAATCAGCATCAACAAATACATCGGAAATGGCTATTTTAGTTTCTTTTTGATTTATTTATTTTTTTGGTTTCCTTAGAAGGTCTATGAAAACTATCTGTTAACCTATTTTGCCAAAAATAACATGAAGTGCCAAGGTTTCGATATTGCAAAGAATGTTGATTTACTCAGAAGATTAGGAACTAATGATTTTATAAGAAAAAAGTGGTACCTTACGTCACACAGTGCGTTGAGGCCATACAAGCAATGGTCAAAAATAGTAGGAGTGGTTAGATATCAATGAAATTTGGTATTAAAAGTAATTTAGTGTCGCTGAGCTCAAAAATGATCTCAGATTTGTTGTAAACTTTATAGTTTTGCTAAAAACCAGGTATTTAGGACGATTTCCTTAAGCTCCATATATAACGAAGATGAAAAAGTAAGGTTTAATGTTACGTAGAAGAAATAATGTTTTTTGTACTTTTGAGACCATTTGTGTTGATAAAAACAAAAAAAAAATTTCAACATAAATTTTATATGAAGCAAATTCTTCAGTTAAAGCATTTTTTAAAAAAAGAAAATAATTTGTAGGACGAAGTAGGAAAAGTTATTTGCAGTTCTTGATTATATAGAATCCGTACTAGTAGATTAAAAAAAAACGGCACTTATTTTTATAAGATTTGTTTTTTTTTTTTCATCGAAATTTGTCAATTTCTGAAGTTTTTCATTTGATAATATCATACATTAAAATCACTACAATATGTATCAAATTATATATTTTTAAAATTTTTTAATTCGGTTTATTTACTCAAATATTATTTATAATAAAAAACTTTCCTTCGCTTAGTTTAATCAAAAGACAAATTTTTGATAACTATTTGTTTAAGAGAACCCAAAACGAATTAAAAAAAACATGATTTTTTTTTAAAAATATCTCAACTTTGAAGTGTCACAGCGTAGCCGAAACTGAGTCTTTCCCCTAAATATTTGGTTTTTATTTTATTGATGCAATTACCTGTCGATTGATACCAATATTATTAGGTTCCGAGTCACAAAAAATTTGGATTTTTGCCCATTAGCCAACGCAGTGTGCGTCATCCCATTAAGATATCTTATTTCAATGCCTTGAAAACATTAAAATGAATTTTTTTTAAGTCCTATTTAATTATATTTAATTGCTTTTAGTGAGTAAAAGTGTTACTAATAGCTTAGTTGTTGAAATTATTTTAAAGATAAATTAACACGTGGAGTGCCACCATACAAGCAAAATGTCCTCCGTGAGGTGCCACGTGAACCGCCGGCGGTACACACTTAAACTTCAATACTTTAAACTTCACGCCATTTTATAGGACAAATAACACTTATAAGCACAAATCTCTTTCCACAAACTCATTATAAATATACCGCTATAGATCAATATTCAACAGTTATTAAAAGTCGACATTTTTTCATACATATTGAATTTGTATGGTGGCACAGCGCTGCAAGTAAAGTGTGAACCGCCGGCGGTACACATGGCACTCAACGTGTTAAAGCATAAAAATATAAAAATTTAAAAAAAAATTTGCTAGAGCAAAATAAGAAAAAAATCAGTTCTTGAAAGTGCAAACACCTCGAAAAATTAATAAAATTTGAAGTTTAAAGTGCCGCTAAAAAAAATTGGGAAGAAGTAGATTATCTATTATTGATGCAAAATATGGCTCAAAATATTAAAAAAAAAAAATGCGATTTAATTTTTGCAAATGCCTTATCAGGTTAAAAAGGTAGCGTTTAAAGTAAAAGAAGTACTAAAAAAGTCAAAAATTCCTATAAAAGCACCTTCAAGCTCGTTGCGGAATAACTAAACGCAATTTTTTTTTGGTTCCAAAGCACTTTTTGTAATCAGCAGGATCCAAGGATTCAGAAAAGTCGCGCGCACCTTGACTTTTTAACACTTTCGGATTTTGGACCACTCTAATCTACATATAACAACTGTGCACAACTTTTTAGATTGTGCTATCTCCTAAACTATAAGCTGAACGAAAACATTTTTTACATCTTTACATAGGAAATTTTCTGTGTTACAAAATTGTGGACAAAAACTTGTATGTGAAAGTTGCGCTAGCGAGATATTTGCAAAAAACTGATTTTACCGACCTTTGAGCCTGAATAACTTTTTATGAGCACAATGGACTTCAATTGACTTTTAACACTTTATTTATCATGCATAAATTAAAATAATTCCGGTGAAATGAATTCACTTGGAATTTTTTCGCAGAAAAATTCAAATTTTCCTAGGCTATAAGTATTTTTCTTCTGAAAATTTGACTTCTTAGCTTTATTGCAAAATTCCAGTGGAAAAATTTGTAAGTAAGTAAGTGATGTGCATATACATTAGAGAGGATCAATTCATTTTTTGACTTTGTAACATCCAGTTTCGGATTCTACGTCAAATTTCATATAAAAAAACTCCTAGGGACCATATATGTGATGTGAATTTCGAGGCGCCTTAAAATCGTTTGAAGTTTTGAGTGTTTTTTTCTACTGCGAGATTGTCTTTCAAAATTTAGATCTTCCGAACGATTTATTGTAGTACAATAATCTTGGCTTCTTTGGAAAGGTGTTGCTGCGTTTTATCAATTTATGGCTAATTTTTTGAAAAACGTCATCGGGTTCTAAAGTTATGACCTTCTGAATGAAGATATATGAAAAATTTATACTAAATGAATTAGAAATCACATCTTCTTCGAATAAAAAATTTTAACTTTTAAATTTTTTTATAGTGCATAAAAATACCTTTCTTACGAGGGTCTATTCATCAAGATACGACTAGCCATTCCAAAGCTATGACACTTTTGAATGAAGTCAGTTAAGAACTTCATATAAAGTGTATTAAAAATCACATCTTCATCGAAAAAAAAAATTGTAACTTAAAATTTTTTTATAGCGCATAAAAATACCTTTCCAACGCAGGTTTGCTTTTCAAGATACGGCTAGCCATTCTAAAGTTATAATCTTTTAAATAAAAGCAGATTCTGAATTTAGTGTATGAACAAACGAAATATTTTTTCTGCTAATTTGGAAGCAAGTAATTTAGTAGGTTTATTCACTAAATCCGAAATAGAGTGGTAATTTTTCATCCGATCTTGGACCGCGAGGGCTCAAAACTTTTGTAATAAAATACGTTATTGATGAAAATAATAAAATTTTTACTTTCTAAATTTTTCAGTCCGGAAATGGGTTCTGTATAATATTGAGAGATATCCTTTCATTAAAGGCTTATAACTTGGAGAGAAGGGACTAAATGTAAAAATGTTTAAAGTACGGATTTGTGATGTTAGTTTTAGCTATCCGTATCCATTGACAAAAAATAATTTTTTTATATGCTGTTTTACTTATATAGCTTTAAGTAGGTCTCGAAAAAGGGATTTTTTTACTTTTGAGAGGGAATAACTCAATATCCTGTCATGATACAAAAAAACCAAGCTCAGAGTCATAATAAGAAGGTTCCATTCTACCATAAACGGCTTTAAAAACCGAGGACGGAAAACTATGGTTGGACTGAACGGGGGTTGGGGGATAAAAAAACTGGACCAACGAAATATATGAGAACCGAAAACTGAGCATATAAGTTTATCCAAAGTAACAAGAAAAAGGATGTTGCCAGGATCTGCGGTGGTCCATTTTTCATCCCCTAACCCCCGTTCAGTCCAACCATAGTTTTCCGTCCACGGTTTTTAAAGCCGTTTATGGTAGAATGGAATCTTCTTATTATGACTCTGAGCTTGGTTTTTTTGTATCATGTCAGGATCCTGAGTTATTCCCTCTCAAAAGTAAAAAAATCCCTTTTTCGAGACCTACTTAAAGCTATATAAGTAAAACAGCATATAAAAAAATTATTATTTGTCAATGGATACGGATAGCTAAAACTAACATCACAAATCCGTACTTTAATCATTTTTACATTTAGTCCCTTCTCTCCAAGTTATAAGCCTTTAATGAAAGGATATCTCTCCCTAGGAGTTTTTTACATGAAATTTGACGTAGAATCCGAAACTGGATGTTACCAGGTCAAAAAATTTAGTTTCGAACAATTTGATCCGCTCTAATATACATTGACGAAGATATCGTTCTTAAGTATTTTTCAACGACTGTACCCTAAAAAATTAAAAATTTTTGAACTGTAAAAAAAATTTGCATCGGAAAACACTAGGGTACTATATTCCAGAAACTTAAAAGTTAACCAAGGTATATCTAGTTTTTTGTTAGGGAGAACTAAATCATGTAATTAAAAAGTGAGAGTGTTAAAAAATAGTTATTTTAGTAACAGGCCTGTACCGCAATCCGTGTGGTTTCAATTACTTTTCATTTCGGAAGCTTTTTGATGAAAATGGTATTTCACACGATAAAAGTATTAGAATAAATTCCATTTTGTGGAGAATTACAGGTGCTACAAATAACATAAATTTGTATTTACAAAAAAGTACCCGTTTAGGAAATATTCGATAAAATCGAATCTTACGACTTTTTGTGTTTTTTTAAAAATATTTCCTATACGGTTCCTTTTTCATTAATGCAAATCAATATTATTTGTAGAACCTGTAATTTTCAACAGAAGAGATTCTAATACTCTTAATCGTTAGACTCACCGTTTTCCTCAAAAAGCCTCCTAAATGAAAAGTCGTTGAAATTACACGGATTTCGGAACAGGCCTATAAATTTTGGAAATCTGTCAAATCTTTCTCTTATGTACTTTTCAGTCAGTCTCATTTCTAACCTTCGTTTGTTTACAAATAAGTATATTAGAATATGATTTCTTTTGTATTTTAATACGAGTTGATCGCTTTTTATTTTAAATATTTGAACAATTAGTAGTTGTTGAATTGCACGGATGCTGAGTTTCTGCATATTGGCTTGTTGCCGATAGCGCTTATCCATTTCCAAGGAGGCTGGTTCATGCTGGGTAGCCTGAGGGCTTGGTATTGGACTGGGAGGTGTAGGAAATGGGCGGAGGAGGTGATGGGCCGGATGGGTGAACTATTAGGCCAGGCAGAAGAGCTGCCTGTGAAGTAGTATAGTCTCGTAGACTAGACAGGTAGGGAAGGATGGAGGTGCCACCAATTTTGTCAACTGTTACAGCAGACGGACGCAAACTTCCAAATGCGAATAAGCCTCCCGTATGTAGAGCAGGTCCACGTTCTAGTCCCTGGATTCGGCTCGATTCCGGCAAAACAATTTGGCCGGGATAACTTGCCCCATAAATGAAAAGAATAAATCAAATTCTTAAGTAAAGGGTGATTTTCAAAGAAAATTTGATTAATTTCGTTGCCCGATAGAACATGAAATTGAAAAAATAGTACAAAAAATTTAATTTTGATGAATATATTTTGTTGTTTCAGTATACTCAAACAAATCATCATAAATAGACGGACGCTCGAACAAAGCTAAGTAATCATCAGAATTTACTTTGAAAATCAGTAGTCGATTCGTGCACTTTAAGTCGTCTTCGTGATTATTATGGCGCACACAACCGTCCAATCGCCCAAAATTATTTTCAAATGTTAATGTTATGTATTGATCTTCCGAATAAAAAAAAAATTTTGATTACAATTTAATTTTTTGTGTTATTTTTTACAGTTCCAAGTTCTGTCGTGCTTATACATACCTAACATTGTTTTTGGTTCATACTGGGAGAGTCTTACAATTGAATAATAAATACTCGAGTATGGTGTTTATTTATAAAGATGAATGCAGAGCGAATAGGGGAAAGAATAGTCAGTCAAGTGCTTAATTGATGATGATTTTGATGGATTTGCGAAAATGCTTCAAAGCAGTAGAAACTTTGGCGCCTATCGTTTCTACTAAACGAAAGAATTGTCATTGTGACTGTAGGTTAGGTTAAGGTGGCGGTGATCGCGTAGAGCAAAAACCTCACATAGACCGCCTGGGTCCAAAGCGTTACCACAAACTCTCTTCTGTTGTGACTGTAAATATTGTGAATATTTTATTTCGACAGCTGTGTATTTCCAATATTTCTGCAATATTTAATTTTAATTTGATTGAATTTGGGAAAAAGTAATAAAAATAAATAGTTGCTTGTAATCTTCAGCCTTTTTTATCATGTGCGTACAGGTGGACCTTAACCGTTTCATTCGTAGGCAAGAGCTTTCCACTTACTCCCTGCCTGTGTTTTTCATATTTCTTTGGCAAAAGTAACATTTAACTCCAATAACTCTGTTCTAGTTTAAAATATGGTCTGACGGGAAACAGGTCATTCTTATCAGGATCTGCGGTGGTCCATTTCGTCATTACCTTCAGTTATTCTTGCACAAAAGTGAAACGAGTAAGGGTGAAACCTTTGGCCTGGCCAAACATTAAACACCCTACACTGCAGTATTATGAAAATTTTGCTTATATGGGAGGTGCCACGACCTCTTGTCCGAGTTCACCCAGTTTTTGCTCAGAGCTTGCATTTAGAGTTATTAGAGTCTGAGTAAAATTTAATTCTATTATCTCCAAAAACCCTTTCAGTATAGCGTTTTGAAGCTTATATAAAAGGTGCCATGACCTCCGAATTCGCATAGTTTTTGCTTAGATCTTGCGCTAACAATTTTTAAAGGATGATCCAATACGAGGTCTCTTTTCCAACTGGGTTGATTTGACAGCTGTTATGTGTCTACATAATAGCTTGTCCATACCCTACAAGTAAGGGGTCGGAATATGCCCGAGGGAAGCATGCCTGTCTTAAGAGGCAACTAAAAGCGGGTGAGCGTCTTGAAAAAAAAACCCACAATGCCCGTAACTGGCACTGACAAGGCGAGTCGATGCCGCCTTAAAATAAGCATCTTGTCGAAATCCTGAAGCGTCTGATACAGAGTGGGCGGCTCCCAGGTCAGCGTCTGTTCCAGATTGAGTGGCTGTAATTGAAAGTGAACTTGGCCACTATATTGGCAGCGCTTGCCGGATCCAGCCTTATAACTTACTGCGTAGGGCGATGCCGAAAAGATAAGACTATTGAAGCATGGATCGAAAAACGATGGAAAATATCTCTCCAAGTGATACCCACCAGAATGTGGTAAATCCACATGACTCTGCAGCATGCACATGGGATTTGGAGGTGTAAGAAACATGCATAATTAGGAATGATTCTCATATAATCGGATCCAATATGGTTCGTAAAATTTTTAAAATCATTTCGATGAAAACTCGAACACGCATGGGCTCTTGGAATGTCCGAACTCTTAATGATACAGGCAAAATACACCAAGCCGTAAGAGAACTCCACAAATTTAACCTTGAAATATTGGGATAAGGCGAGTGTAGATGAAACGGTGCTGGCGAATATGTACTACCTGACGGAGAAAAGTTTCTATACTCCGGTAGAGCACAAAATGACATCCACAGGGATGGAGTAGGATTTTTGTTAAGTAAAAATGCAGTAAAGGCAGTGATGGTTTGGATACCTGCTAACGAAAGGCTCATTTGGTGCAGATTTCGAACCGCCGCTAGAAATATTACCATCTTCGAAGCATACGCGCCCACCGAGTTGGCAGAGAAAGAAACCAATGATGAATTTTACAGTCAGCTCGCTGCAGCGATTAACATTGCTCACAAGAACGACATACTAATGGTTATGGGTGATTTGAATGCCAATGTAGGTTCAGAAAATTTTAATCTTGAGCACGTGATTGGAAGACATGGTTTAGGTACTAGAAACGACAATATAGAGCTTCTCATTGACGCCTGGAACACAGCTGGTCTTGTTGGAGGTACGCTTTTCCCATACAAAACATGCCATAAAGCTACTTGGGTGTATCGAGACAATATCACTGAATACCAAATCGACCACTTCTGCATTAGCAGAAAATTTACTGAGAGATGACGCTCAAACGAGCACAAAAGAACGACGCCGAAAAGGTCTTTAACTCTCTCAATAAAGAAGTCAGGCGTTCGTGCAGACAAGACAAAAGAAGAATGTATAACGACCGCGCGAGCGAAGCCGAAAGCGCTCCTAATGCTGAAAATCTCAGGCAGCTTTACGATATCACTCGCAGACTATCTGGCAGAAAACACCAACAGAATCGCCCTATCAAAGACAAAAACGGAAGTCTCTTAACATCCGCGGACGACCAACTAAGGAGGTGGAAAGAGTATTTTTGTGACACCAACTACAACTGCCGCAGTGACTCGCAGTAGTAGTCGAATACAAATACACCCGCCTACAAGCGATGAATGTAAAAGTACCATCAAAAGGGTAAGCGAAAAATTTGATTCGGACATCCAAAGGCAACAAGCAGGATTCCGGCCAAACCGATCATGCGTGGATCAAATCAACCAACACCCTTAGAATAATTGTCGAGCAATCATGTGAGTGGCGTGCTGCGCTTCAACTTGTCTTCGTAGACTACAGCACTGCCTTCGACAGTGTCTCCTGAGAAAACATTTGGGTTTCACTGCAGCGAAGAGGTACACGTATTGCCGCAAAGGCCATAAACTTAGTACGTGCACAATATGAAGGCTTTAAATGCAGTGTGTTACACAACAGCTTGTTGTCACCGACATTCACCACTAATTCAGGGTGTTTACTATCGTTATCTCTCTTCCTTATCGTTCTTGACGATATCCTAGACAAAGCTCTTAATAAGGCCAAAAGGGGTATCCAATGGAACTTAACCGAACATCTAGAAGATGTCCAAGCACGCAGATATGCAAACAAAATTGAAGACCTTGTATTGGAATTGCAGAAAGCCAGCCTAAAAATCAACGCATCCAAGACTAAAAGCATGAAGCTGAACGCTAACAGAAATGACATCACGTTTAAAGCTGCCAGTGATGGTATCGAAAACGTCGATAGCTTCACGTATTTAGGCAGCATTATCTCAATAGATGGTGGACCAAAAGAGGATATGAACTCAAGAATAGCAAAAGCAAAAGGTGCGTTTGCTCAACTGAACAAAATATGGTGTTCTTCCGTTATATCCACCAAAACGAAAGTGCGCACTTTTGATTCGAATGTGAAAACGGTTCTGTTATAGGGGTGCGAAATATGATTTGTTACTGAACAACTAACGAAAAGGTCGCTGGAATAGGAAATGCAAGAATCGGGAAAGTCGTGGCAATAGATCAAAGTCATCGCAAGGGATCGCAACAAATGGAGATATTTCATATTGGCCCTATGCTCCTCCTAGGAGTTAATGGAGAATACATACATACATACATATGACATTTGTGTTCAGTATTCAAACGACTCAATCATGGATAGACTTACTCCTGATCAACGTTTATTAATTGTGGAAACTAACTACCAAAATCAGTTAGAGAATATTACAGAGATCTTCAACATCATTTTGGTCGTTATGAGCGTCGAACTGAGTGCACTATGCGTAACACCATCACCAGAATTCGATGCAATTTTACACTATTGGACATTCATCATTCAACCAAAGTGCATAGAGAGAATATTGCTGCAGTAGCAGAGAGTGTTCGTGAAAACCGTGAATAATCCATTCGTCGCCGATCTCAGGTTTTGGGCATTTCTTATGGATCATTGTGGCGTATCTTGAGGCGTGATCTTGGTCTGAAGGCCTATAAAAAACAGCTCGTACAAGAATTGAAGTCAGCTGATCTTGGAGTATGTTTTAATTTCGGTTTAAAGGCCTTACAAAAACTTCAAATTGATATTTTATTTTATCGAAAAATTGTGTTTAGCGGCGAAGCTTATTTCTGGTTGAACGACTACGTTAACAAGCAAAATTGCCGTATTTGGCCCGAAAAACAACCAGAAGCTATCCAAGAGCTTCCAATGTATTCCGATAAATGTATCATCGTATTTCTTCAAAAATGCGGATGGAGCCCGTGTTACGGTCAATGGTGCTCGCTACAGAGCAATGATCAAAGAATTTTTGGTGTCAAAAATTCAGTATATTAGTATAGCCGACCTCTGGTTTCAACAGGACAGCTGGAGAAATAATCGCTTTATTGAGGGAAACGTTCGATGAAAACATCATCTCAAGAAATGCTTCTGTTAATTGGCTACCAAGATCTAGTGATTTGACGCTATGGAGATAGGTTAAATCACTTGTTTATGTCGCCGAATCCTAAACCATTGACGCTTTAGAAACCAACATAACTCGTGTTATTCAGGAATACCGGCCGATATCCTCGAAAGAGTTGTCGAAAATTTGACCCGTAGAATTAACCATTTAAGATCTAGTCGTCGGCAACATTTGAAAGAAATAATTTTTAAACATTGGGTTGCAGGAACCGAACTATCATTCCAAATAAAGATTTCCATCAATACATTGATTTTTATGTATTTTATTTAGAAAACAAAGTAGGAAGCTCTTATTGGATCGCCCGTTAGTATTTATGTGTATTGTGATTGCATTGTCGAAAAAAATACTCCTAAAGTTGAATTTTGAATATATTTTTTGTATGGGTGGAAGGCGTGTCAGTTGGCCGATTTCACTCATTTTCAATCCTCGAGCTAACGTTTACGGCAAAGCCATCGTACCTAATTTCACTGAATTATCTTTGTTGGTCTTCCCGTAAACAATATTTCCACAGACAGACATCCAGCCAGCCACACAGAAAGACATGGCTAAATTGACTCAGGAGGTGACGCTGATTTAATCTGCCACGCCTCCTTCTCTGCGTTACAAATGGAAGGACAAAGTGAATATACCCTGGATGTATGGTATAAAAATCACTTTTTTGAGGTCTACTAAAATCTATATAAGGGTGTTTCCACGAGATCATACCCTCCGCAACTCAAAAATACAATGAACATTTTTATTAAATTTTAATGCTTAAAATATAAAAAGCACATGCATCTGCTGCATCAAAGAAAGATTAAATTAAATTTTATTTTCATTCATAAAAAATTCACTTTGAATCTGGTGTGTTTCTTCCCAACTATAAACAGTCGTTTTTTGACACTTGAGTAACACAGTTATATTTCAAATGAACGCCAATAAATCATTGTTTTGATTTTTTATTATTTGTAAACGATTTCGACCCGTTATCTTTTTATTATTTTGCCTTCAAACCCTAACCGTATTTCTTATTTGGCTTTTTACTTATTTTTTTTTTTGTTAAACAACTATAGAGTTTCTAAACAAGAACAACTTTCTACATCATCTGAACCCATAATATTCTGTTCTTACCTCACGAAATTCACGATTTTCGGGCCCCCCCACCTTCCTCATGTCACACTCTGTTTGTGACATCACCTTCTGACCTTTTATACCTTGAATTTTCGAAAATACTTTTTTGTGGGTATTTAAGTTAAAAAAAACCGTATGAAATTGATGTAAGGTTCCAATTTTTATTTCATAATATACCTTTATTCACTACGAAAAGTTTGATATATCGTACGACTCTTTCCCAGCATTCTTGAGATCGTAATAACATGAACACTGCATCAAGCCGAGATTTTGCATAAATCAACCTTGAGTGACTTCTAAATAACCTTAAAAAAAATTTAAAAAATCTCAGGTCACTTTCTTAAATTTTTTCATACTTTCTTTTTAGTATAATTGATTTTGATTGATTGATATTTTAAATATAATTGATATAATTATACTTATTATTTAAATTTTAACGATGTCGCACCCGTTACTTTTTGCTGTAGTCTATGCAAATCCCGGGATTAATTAGAATGAATTTTTTATTAAAAATTAATTAAAATGGTTTATGTTGACTATAGAAAATTATACTAATTTTACGAACTTTTAGTCATTATATGCAAGAATCTAAATTCATTCAATTTATAATAAATTAAATAAAACATAAATATTTCATTCAATTTAAAATAAATTAAATAAAACATCAATATTTCATTCAATTTAAAATAAATTAAATAAAACATAAATTGGTCTGAAGATGGATACTTGGCGGTAACCGAAACATATGTCACCATAGCTATGTTTAGTGGTTTTTTTTCTCTAATCCTAATTGTCATGATTTTCTAAGTTGAAAAATGCATGGATTTTTAGATTCTTGCAAATAATGACTAAAAGTTCGTAAAATAAGTATAATATAAAATTAATATGAAATATTTTCCTATTTTCTATTGAATGCTTGATATGGTATTATTTTAGGTATTCAAAATGAGATATAAATTTATGATGCCATTTTGAAATGATTGTAACTTTGTATAGGAAAATCATTTAAGACCATATCATAGATAATTTTGAATACAACGAATATATAGTATATAGAATATATATGTATATATAGAATAGTAAAACAATTTCCTGCATCCTTCGTAAAACCCCAAAAATCGTGTTTTTTGAAATTTTAGTTCAGGATATCTCAAAAACCGTAATTGATAGACCGATTTGGATTCAGAATAGACAAATACATCGGAAATAGACTATTTTCGTTTGAATTGTTTCAATTATTTTTTTTTAAAAACTGCATAAACTAGAGTGTTAGTTTTTTTCTAAATTCAATTACCAACAAAAATGAGCCAAGTTGGATCAAAATCTGTGTTTTTTACATAATTTTCCTGCACTATATATGGAATGAAGATGTCGTTTAAAAAAGGTTACAATGCTAAGATTTTGCCGGTCGCTTTAATATAGAGTACCTGGAGACCGATCCCTGCTCGGTCAACAATCTAATCTTATTATTTTAGTCGATGTTTTTATTTATAAATAGCTATTGTTATGAAACTTGTATCTTTTCAGTTCTAACGGTCATGTTTTCAAAGTGCTAAATAAACCGATGAGAATAATAATAAAAAAAAACTCAGAAAGCATCGAATGGTATAGAAAATATCAAAATCTCTAATATTTTTTGGTAAAATAGAATGCCCTAAAATAAATAAATGGGATATGCCACGCACCCAAAATATTTCGTCTTTTGTATGGCGGCTGAAATATCTTATCTTCAAAGGATCATAACTCGGAAAATAAGAATCCTATTGGAAAAATCCCAAAGGATATTTGGATAAGGAAGAGTGTCACTATTCGATTCTATTAATAAAAAAGAATTCCACCTTTTCTTGTAGCAACGCTGTAAGAATGAACACAGCGTTTTCTTCAACTTCAAGTAAGGAAATTTCAAAATCCTGCAGGTATAATGACAGTTCTGCTAATGAAGATGGATTCAGCGTCCAAAAGTACATAAGACTGCATATAAGAATTAAACAGTTCATTCCATTTTTTTTGTGCCTGAGTTATTAACCAAAATTTTTATTTTGATAAAAAAGTGGGCGTATAAATTATTAAACAAAGCCTTCTTTTTGTTATGCTTTAGATACTCCTGATCCAGATTCGCATACCAAATTTCATCAAAATATGTTGTATCATTTGCGAGAAATAGCATTTAATGTGTTTTACTTGTATGGGAGGTTCCACGCGCACTTCCGATATTTTGCCTACTTTCAGGTCGTAGGTGCCTAATAGCAAGTAAACTCCCTACAGTTAAATTCAGAGAGATTGCTTTAGTAGTTTTCTTTTTATAGCGCATTATATTTTTGTGGGCGGTGCCACGCCCTTCAACGAGTTTTCCCAATATAACGGCATATTACATATTAGTACTTGTTTGCAAAGGTAATATCTCCTAAATTTTCATCAAAATTGTTGGAGTCGTTTTTAATATTGAATCAAAATTTTCAAGGGCTAAAAAGTAGGCGTGGCACTACTTCGATCCCGCCCACTTTCTGTCCGTTACAAGGTATTATCAAGCCGTACCCGCTCACCAAATTTCATTTAAATACCTTGTATGGTTTGCGAGTCATGACCATATCAAATTTAAAATTTGATGCGATGCCACGCCCTCTGGTGAGCATTTACAAAGTTCAAGCCTAGCTCATTCTTCATTGTATGCTAATATCTAACATCATCCGAAGTTTCATTAAAATCGCTGTAGCCGTTTTCGAGAAAAAGTTTTGCCCGTTCCAAACATACATACAATGTACATAATATATACAATTTTATCTTGTATAAGAAGAGAAGATTTTACACAAATCAGGTGGCGCTTTCATTTTCAAATTTAAAAAATTTTTTGAACTCTAAATTTTTTTGATCTTAGTAGTGATATACAGTGAGTCACATATGTATTTTGCATACAAAAAATATTCAAAAATTCGATTAATACTCAATTTTTGCCGTTTCATTCTTGGAAAAGTAATATTTTTTTTATAAACTTTGAGTCAATGGAACGTTAACTATGATACCACTTCATAAAAAAATTAAAATAATGCGTTCTAATCCCCTAAAAAGCAAAGAAATGATTTATTCATCTTTTTTATAAGGTCACAAAAGTATTTTGCTTTTTAGTATTATTTTACTTTGAGATTATTTATCAAGTAAAAGAGGCTTTTTTAATAATAACCATGGCAGCCATTATTTGAAGAGACATCATATAAGCATCTTTGCGAGGATTCCATCCTTTTACATTTTCGGTCGGTGTTTTTTCCCATTTTTCTTGCAGTACTTGTTTGACCACATTTTTTCGATAAAATTTGGTATTTTCTGACCTTTCCACTATATAAGGCCAAAAAATTTCTATTGGATTCGAAAAAGAATATCGCGGTGGTGATTTAATCTCTTTGGTGTTGTACAGAAGTGTCCTAGGATATGTATTTAGGGTCATTGTCTTTTGAAAATCAGAAGTCATCTTGTGGTAAACCCATTTTTTAAGTACTGGGTGCAAATTTTTTTTTGTAAAATGGGACTGATATTCATGTGTATCCATATTGGCACCACAAGATGACTTCTCATTTTCAAAAGACAATGATCCTAAATACACATCCTAGGACACTTCTGTACAACACCAAAGAGATTAAAACACCACCGCGATATTCTTTTTTGAATCCAATAGAAATTTTTTGGCCTTATATAGTGAAAGGTTAGAAAATACCATATTTTATCGAAAAAATATGCTCAAACAAGTACTGCAAGAAAAATGGGAAAAAACACCGACCGAAAATGTAAAAGGATGGAATCCTCGCAGAGATGCTTATATGATGTCTCTTCAAATAATGGCTGCCATGGTTATTATTAAAAATGCCTCTTTTACTTGATAAATAATCTCAAAGTAAAATAGTACTAAAAAGCAAAATACTTTTGTGACCTTATAAAAAAGATGAATAAATCATTTCTTTGCTTTTTAGGGGATTAGAACCCATTATTTTAATTTTTTTATGAAGTGGTATCATAGTTAACGTTCAATTGACTCAAAGTTTATAAAAAAATATTACTTTTCCAAGAATGAAACGGCAAAAATTGAGTATTAATTCGAATTTTTGAATATTTTTTGTATGCAAAATACATATGTGACTCACTGTATATGGGTTATTCCATATCAAAAGAGAAAATGAGAAAAAAATTAAATTTAATCCAATTTAACAGTATCATAATGTAAAATGTCTATTGTTTTCTTATCTCTAAAAGAAGTTTTAAAAATTTATAAAAGAGGACTTTTTCTAGCAATTTGTCAATTTTATTTTGCTCAGTTTATATTTTTATTTCTTATGAGACATGGTTTTTTACTTCAAAACTTTTCATTATGACATCCTCTCTCATTGCCTGTGACAATAAGGTGTAGCAACTTGGGCCGATTTTTGGACTAAAAGCAAATTGGTCAAAATTTGATTTCTGACCACATGGCTTATGCGGCTTTGATTTGTGACCAAAGATTGTCATAAGCAGTTATTGCTTATTATCAAAACATCAAAAATTCGATTATACACTAGAAAAATTTCACTGATTTCATTCTTGTGTCGCAAGTCAGAACAGAATGTCCCGTCGATTCACAAATTCAAAATGTTATATTTTCGTCATCAAAATAGCTTGCTTTTAATTTAAAGTCTTCAATTGTAGTCACATATTTCTTCAATTGCAACATAAAAAAAAACACAGCAGTATTTTGGCTAAAATTCTTCCTTAAGTTAGTAAATTAAAAAGAAAGTTCCGTTTCATGTCCAATGAGTCACACTTATTTAAACAACAATTTAAGACAGAAAAAATTAAGATTAAAGAAAGGTTATTTAGTTATTTCTCGAGACTGTTTTCATAGTCTTAGGGCTTAAAATAACTTAGTTATGACCAAAGTTTTGGCATAATCTATAGCAAAATGTCCAATGAGTCACAATGGAAGGTTTTTTTTTTATAATTTCTTGTTAATTTTTATTAATAAAAAAAAATTTAAATTAAAACGATTGACTGTTTAATATGAATTGAACATTTTAATAAATACGTTCTTTTAATCCAAGAAAAAAATTTGCTTTTAATGTCAAAATAAAAATCATACCGGGATTGCAATTTTATAATCCCGAAATCCCGGGAAATGCCCGAAAATTGGCATCCCTAATTTGAACCAACTGTAGAAGTTGCCTTGTGTTGCTGATCACTGCAATTAGCAAAATAATTTTTACTACAAGAGTTGTATTACAATTTCTTATATGCTTTAGAAACATATTTAATAAAAAAATTCTTACCTTCCATCCATTTTTCTTCTGTTTTTTTGCACAACAAACCGAAAAATTTAATGTACTTATCAAAAATATATAAAAATTCTAGAACAGCCATTATTAGTATCGCTGAACGCAATAGAAAAGTTTATCGCTAATTTAAAAAAAAAAAAACTTATCTATTGTCAATGGATAACCGCCCAATTTGTTTTTAAATTTGAAATCCCCAAACATGGATTCGGAATTGAGGGTAGATAGTCAGTCAGTCTAGTTTAACGGAATAACATCAAAATTCACAGATTTCAGAGCCCTCAAACACTGGTTCAAACTCCTTAAAAGCTGACCAAAAGTCGAAAAAAAAGTTGTTTTGATTTAACTTTTTGCGAATTGTATCGTCTTACTGATATCGATAAGAAAGATCCACACGGTGGTTTTTAAAAAATTTTAATTTTTTGGAATACCACCCGCGATTTTTTTAAGGGATAATGTTGGGGGACCCTTCTAGTATCAAAATCCGCGAACCGCGAAATCGAACGTCCAGCCGTTTTTTTTTTTTCGACATTTTAGTTTTTTAACGATTTTTTGAGTATGTCTCGGGGTTTATATACATATTATGTACACATATGTATGCATATAAAAATATATATATACTTAAATAAGTATTATGTCTAATATATAAATATACATACATACATACGTACATATATATGTATAAAAATTATCGTTTCCGCACCATCCATTTTTTAAAAAAATCGGTTTTTTCGTATTTAAGAAAAACACAAACAAAAACCGGAAACAGCAATAGTCATTCCAGATGTGATTTTTGATGCTTAATGCGAACTTGGTCTTAGAATTGCTCTATTACGTTTGGACTTTGAGATATCCTTACATAAAAGTTTAAAGGACACCACTTTTTTCCTGTTTTTGAAGTTATATAACAAGACAAGGTAATATTAAACCATGAAATCTGTATGACAGCTAATAGTCCTAGATTTTTTCTTGAAAACTCAATTAAACCGATAACGATATCTTTATTTTTTCGGAGATATCTTTACCTAAAAATTTAAAAAAGTGCAAAAACACGATTTTTGGCTATATTGGTAGCATTTGGTACTTTCTTTTGCCTTTAAATTGAACTATTGAATGTTCATCTGCAATATATCTCTGCAAAGTTATGATAACTTTAAAATCACACCATGAAGCTCAAAGTGAAAAATGTCGGTTTTCGGCTATATTTGAGGCTGTATACAGTACGTACGAAATTCGTCTGCTCTTTTACACTAACCGACACATTTAAAACCCTTCTATATCTTCAAAATGAGCTATTAAGTGGTCCCTTGTAATTGTTTTGTAAAAAGTTATTACTATTTTAAAACGACATGTTGATTGAGTATTCAAGAAAAAAGCTAGGGCTATTAACTGTCATACTAGATTTTATGGCTTAATATTACCTTGTCTTGTTATATAAATATGAAAAAAGTGGTGTCCTTTTAACTTTTATGTAAGGATATCTCAAAGTCCAGACGTAATAGAGCAATTCTAAGAACGGGTTCGGATTAAGCAACAGAAATCACATCTGGAATGACTATTCCTGTTTCCGGTTTTTGTTTGTGTTTTTCTATATATATTATATATATATTATATATATTAGACATACATACATATATGAGTATATATATATACTCATATGCATATATATGTGTACAATGTACACTGTACATAATATGTATATTAGAGCGCCCATAAGATATATGAAATGCGCAAAGTTGTGAATTTGTTTGCTCCCCGTCCATTTCCTGAAATTAGAGGTCAAGAAAATAAGATCTCAAAAAAAAATTTGGAATCGGTAGTGGAAAAAACCCAGCCGGTTTTCGATCAAAGGTCGAAAAATTGACTTAAAAAAGGGAAGTCAATTTGACTGCCCGTTACTTCAAAACTGTTAATTTTTTCATAATATTTTCAAGTCAACTTTTGTTGAGCATGACTAGATCAACATTATCTTCCTAAAAAGTTTTGGTCCAAAAATTTAATTTGTTGTTGTTTCGGTACAGAAACTTCAATTTATTAAGAAAATTTTCATGACTTTTTTTCTATAAATTGTTTTTTTGTAATTTAGAAGGGCGGAATATTTGTTCTGGAATTCTTATATTGCATGGGATTAAATGCTGATTAATTCAACATATAAAAATTTTTTTAAAAACATTATGTTTTAAGGTATGGAGTCGGTCTCAATGTTGGAAAAAAATTAGTATTTTAATCTTTTTTCTTTTAATCGCTACTTTCTTGGATACAACAAAATGCATTTTTAGTTGGTATTAAATGCATCATTTAGAACTGCTTTTTGCCTTCAAAATGAGCTATGAAATGGCTTTGTGCGTTTTTTTTTCAAAAAGTTATGATCATTTTAAAATGACATCATGAAAGTTAAAAATCATGTATGGATTTTCTATAGCAATTGCCATATTACTATATCTTTTATAATGTTATTTTAAAATTGTCATAACTTTTTAAAGAACAATTATACAAGACCATTCTGTAACTCATTTTGAAGAAAAAAAAAACAGTACTAAGTGACGCATTTAATAAAACAGACCAAAACGATTTTGTGCGTGTTCTACTCAACCTCAAAAATCGTGTTTTTTGAACATAAGGGGTGGGATATCTCACAAACCATAAGTGATACAGCAATTTCGCGTCCAATTTCGAATTCAGCATTAAAAACTACATCTAAAATGACTATTTTGGTTTTGGTTTGTAGTCGTTTTTTTTTTTTAATACCGTTTTTCGACCTCATTTTAAAAACCATGCCATGAACCGATTTTGAAAACTTTTTTTTTCTTATTCAGTAAATACTCAGGTGCAATTTCACATCTTTGTGCAGTTTTTGACTGAAATTTTTTCCTGTGCTGCGTGCACGAAATTCGAAATTTTCGATTATCTCTGCTGAAACAGCCCTAAAAAGCACTAAAACGAAAATAAATGCTATTTTCGTGTTCAGCAATCCCAAATTAGTTTAGGAAATATGACTTATAAAATGGTTTCTTACCAAATTAAAAATTAAGAAGAAAAGATAAAAAAATAAATTTTTTTTCTTAACTTTGAAACGGGCTCCATTTCTTAAAAACTATTATTTTTTAGTAATTTTTCTTTTAAATTAATCAACATTTAATCTCCTACAATATGAGGATTCCAAAACAAATATTCCACTCTCTAAAAGTTTAGAAAACCAATTTATAGAAAAAAAGTCTTGAAAATTTTCTTAAAAAATTGAAGTTTTTGTACCGAAACAACAACAAATTTAATTTTTGGACCAAAACTTTTTAAGAAAATAATGTTGACCTGGTCATGCTCTACAAAAGTTGTTTTGAAAATATTATGAAAAAATTAACAGTTTTGAAGTAACGGGCAGTCAAAGTGACTTCCCTTTTTTTAGTCAATTTTTCGACCTTTGATCGAAAACCGGCTGGGTTTTTTCCACTACCGATTCCAAATTTTTTTTTGAGATCTTATTTTTTTGACCTCTAATTTCAGGAAATGGACGGGGAGCAAGCATAATCAGAATTTTGCACATATGGGCGCTCTAATGTATATAAACACCGAGACATACTCAAAAACTCGTTAAAAAACTAAAATGTCGAAAGAAAAAAACGGCTGGGCGTTCGATTTCGCGGATTTTGATACTAGAAGGGTCCCCCAACATTATCCCTTAAAAAATCGCGGGCGGTATTTCAAAAAATTGAAATTACTGTAAAACTGAACCGACTTGAATCTTTGAATATGGAATTTTTTGTAAAAAAAAGAACTATCGAACTTCTAAACTCGAGACTTGCAAAAGGTTATACTTTTTGATAACACTAGTTTACAGCCAAAATTCCCAGCGAATGCCTTTACTCATTTTATATGGAAAATGGGCTGTTGATTCCGAAAATCGCATTTTTTTTTTTTATTTCGTGTCGTTTTCGAGATATCGGTCATTTTCGGTTTTTGGACCAAAAAAAAAAGATAGTTCCATTAAAATACAAATATCTCAAGAACCAATGTTTGTATTTAAACAAATAATATGTCATATAAAAGGTAATTAAATTACCTACAAATGATATCCACATCACTTTTTGGTTGGTTCGTTAGTTTCGGTGAAATAAATTGATTTCTAAAAAAAAAAATTTTTTTTTTCGAAAAAATTAAGAAAAAATCAAATTCAACTTCAAATTTATACAAGAAGACATAACTTTTTTATAATATTTTTTTTTTGTATCATAGACTATATATTTGTGAAGAAAATAAGATATCATTTAAGAAAATCGATGGAAAAATGCAAAAGTTGTATACAATTCATTGATAAGTTACCAAAATGCGTTTTTCCCTATTTTTCCGTTTTTTTGTAATAAACTGTTCGAAAATTTGAAACTTTTTGTAAAAGAAATTAGAAAATCCAAAAAATTCTTAAAGAAGGCATTAAAAGGAAATACCCGTGCCTCACCGTTTTTCTCTAGCACGTCAGATTTTTTTTTAATCGATTTTTGAAGTTTTTTAATCAACTGTACATGAAAAAACAGAAATAACGCATTCTTGTGTTAAATCGATACATATAACTATATGATCCTTACATCTGAGGTGTATCATGTCTTCAGCAAACTTATGCAGGATACTGCGAGGAATATTTTTGTAGAAAATTTTAACCCTCTAAAACCCTCACATGTGGGTCATTTTGACCCCCACATGAAGGTCATTTTGACCTACATGTGGGGGTTTGAGAGGGTTAAAATTGTCTACAAAAATATTCCGCGTAGTATCCTGCATAAGTTTGCTGAAGACATGATACACCTCAGATGTAAGGATCATATAGTTAAATTCATCGATTTAACACAAGAATGCGTTATTTCCGTTTTTTCATGTACAGTGGATTAAAAAACTTCAAAAATCGATTAAAAAAAAATCTGACGTGCTAGAGAAAAACGGCGAGGCACGGGTATTTCCTTTTAATGCCTTCTTTAAGAATTTTTTGGATTTTCTAATTTCTTTTACAAAAAGTTTCAAATTTTCGAACAGTTTATTACAAAAAAACGGAAAAATAGGGAAAAACGCATTTTGGTAACTTATCAATGAATTGTATACAACTTTTGCATTTTTCCATCGATTTTCTTAAATAGTATTTTATTTGCCTAACAAATTTATAGACTATGATATAAAAATACAAACTGATTTTTAAAATTTTTTTTTCTTGTAAAAATCTGCAGTTGATTTAGACATTTTTGTAATTTTTTCGGAAAAATATACTCTTTTTTTCAGAAATCAATTTATTTCATCGAAACTAACAAACCAGCCAAAAAGTGACGTGAGTATCATTTGTAGGTAATTTAATTACCTTTAATATGACATATTATTTGTTTGAATACAAACATTGGTTCTTGAGATATTTGTATTTAAGTGGAACTATCTTTTTTTTTGGTCCAAAAACCGAAAATGACCGATATCTCGAAAACGACACGAAATAAAAAAAAAAAATTCGATTTTCGGAATCAGCAGCCCATTTTTCATATAAAATGAGTAACGGCATTCGCTGGGAAAAAAAATTTTAATCATTTGTAAACTAGTGTAATTGTGATTAACTTAAAATCAGTTAGCAGTGATTGTGAAAAAATCCTAGAACTAATTTATACCGCGTTTTACCGCCTAGATTTTTTTTTTGGTTTGAGAAGATTGAAACTTTTCTAGCACATATAAAAAAATTGAGGTGCCTTTTTTAGTCTTTTTTGTTTGACACGAACTTTTCTGAGGCGCCCATAGGAAAATTTAACTCATATTGCTTGCCAAGTGTCAATATGTGTTGCTCATCCGAAATGATAAAATTTTTATATTATTATAAAGCTTATACTCCATGATAAAGAATTTTAAGGCCCATTTTTATGTAGATCAATTTACCGTTGCACAAAAGTATGTCAAAGCTAAAGTTTTGAAATAAATTTTTAAATAATATATAACAATTGTGCAAGTGTTATTTTTTGCCATTTGGTCGAATTTTTATGCAAATCATCCGCCATTTTGAATCCGTCATTTTCTTTTTTAAAAATCTAACACCAAATCAGCGACCCCAAAAACCTCCGGGTAAAAAATTTCGTATCGAAAATATAATGATTTCGACTTTTGTCCAGCTTTTAAGGATTTTGAACCAGTGTGCGTCATGATTGCCCAGATTTAAAACGCCTTCAAAAAGAAGACCACCAAGGAATATGAGACCCTTTTCCCATTTTTTTTTTTTTTTAACATTTAAATGAAATTGGGTGTCCGATTATGCCTTGGTCTTCTCTCCTTGTCCACTTTTATCCGATTTAACGCCTTCTGCTATAAAGTCTTATAAATATAATTGAAGTATGCGTGTTATATTGTAATTATAATATATTTCTTAAGTCTAGTTTTAAATTAAAAAACTTGTATTTTTTAGTCTGATTTTAGTGGACGAATAGTAAACAACGACCACTTTTTATATTGGGGTGATGTAAGAAAGAACTCGGACGAAGGAGCTGTTTATGCATTTAATGTCATAGAGCAGACAGAATTCATGGATGATTCCACATTTCTGCCATTTAAAGTTGGTAAAATGGAATCCTACATTAAGCGTTGTACTGCAACAAAGGTAGTTTCAGCAGAAAAACTTATGTATATATGCAAAAATCAATTAGGAATCGAAAAAGAATACGAACAAAAAGTTTTGCCCGAAGGTCGGCTTAGTGTCGATGGCTTTTTAGTTCTTTTTGATGTTAGTCCTGTACCGAATAGGTCAATTGAGAAACAAGTTGAGTTTGCTCACAATGCTATAGCAAATATATTAAAAAATAAAAAGCCATTATTACTTGTAACAACGAAGAATGATGATGCCAATGACACATATGTTCGTGAAGCAGAAAAAATTTGCCAGCGTAAAGAATACAAAGGATTGGTGCAACTAATTGAAACATCGGCACATGAGTCTATTAATGTAGATCTTGCATTTATAATTTTAGCGCAAACAATCGATAAAGTTAAGAATAGAACTAAAATTGTATCTTATCAAGATGCCTCAAGATTACGAAAAGAACTGTTGGATTTACGTACAGAGGCCGTTACAAGATTAATACGAAATCAAATTTCAGATTATCATACAATATGGTCACAGTGCTCCAAGCTGCTTTCACAGTTCAGAGAATGGAATGAGTTTTTGAACACATTTGGTCAAGATGCTGGTCAAAAAATATTTCGCCGCCACATGAAGAAACTCCGAGATGATCAAATGAATAAGAAACTATATCAGTATATGGACAAATTTTCTCGTACATTGCAAGATCTCTTACCAGATATAAGTGTATTAAACAGAGACGATGAGCATGAATGGGAGTGTGGGCGAAATTATCTACGCGGCCATCGTGACTTCGATCAGTATTTTATTGAGTTTGAACACTGCTCGTGGATGGAATTACTCGATATGACTGATATGGAAAACGAATCTCGAATACCGTTTGATATTTTAGAAACGCTAGAGGCTGAAACAGTGTTTAGAAACTATTTAAATTCCGTACAACAAGACAAGAAAAAAATAGGGTGAGTATACAAGCTTGATTGAGTAAAGAATGAAAATCTTAACTTATGCCGAAGGCTTTCCTTAAGTCAGGATCTTCTTACTTCTAACCCAGAAGACATAAGGTTCTTGAATTCCCCTTTAGGCCTCAAAGGACCTAGACTAATTATTGTAGGAGGCAGGTGATAAAAAGTCATGGAACTTCAGCCATCCAAAAGCTTTTAGAATTGGTGCATTGACAGTATAAAAAAAAACTAAATCGATTTCTTGAAAGAAAGTGCAATCAATCAGTTCTTTGTTATTGGTATTTGATAAATAATATACATAAGGATATATAAAGATTACGAATTTGAGGAAGCAACAACAACAAAGATTGAGACAGAATTTTAGATCTTAGATTGAAAAATGAATTCATCATCGAATCCAACGTAGATACGAATTTCGTGAGATCTACGAAAATGATATTATTGATTTCAACAAATTACGAACGTAACTTCGATATTCATGGAGTTGGAAGTTCTTCTTAAATAAAATTATGATATTTGAGTTTCGGATGGGGTAAGTGATCCCAATCTACTAATTTTGAATTCACGTCGTAGCAATTCGAATTCAATGATATCACTTTCGTAGATCTCACAAAATTCGTATCTACGATGATTCACTGATAGGCCTGATTAGAAATAAAATTATAGTAAACAATTGCAATAAGCATTCGTTAAAAAAGGCATGTGCTGCTAGACCTGATTTCCTATATTCTCGTTTAAAACTAAAAGGCCTGTTATATAGGGTGCATCTCGGCTTTAAAAGCTATGACAGTTGATTTGAAAACATAGCTACTTATGGAGAGTGAAAAAAGAACAAACCGCGCGCTGCGTTCAATGCGTAGAGTTTATCAACTTTCAACTTTTCGAACGCATCATTTGCGTTTGACATTTCGTTTCTTTTGTTTATTTATTTATAAATTTTGTTGGCAGGTGATAAAATAAATTAAAAAAAATAAAGTTCAAAATTAAAGAAAAACGTATAAGCGTGTTGCTGGAGCAAGTCAGCCTGTATAATAAAGGCCATTCTTAGTGTATTTGGAAGAGCGTTTACGCGCTCTATGTAACAGCACGCGCGTTACTATATAACAAGCAGACTTGGGGGTTTTGCATTAGATTTTATTTTTCACTAAACTTAGCGCTAGTGGAAAAATATTCACTACCAAGGAATTTATTTAGTGTTAGTGCAAAATGTTTCACTATCAAAAAATTCATTGAGTGGCAATGAAAAAGATTTTCATGAACATGAATCATGAACATTAATCCTACTAGTATTTAAAAAAGCTTACGAAAGCTGTTTTAAGCATTCAGTTGACAAAGGGCAGAAATTGTTTGGGTCTGAAGAACTTCAATTCTAGTGAAGGTGTTGTACTGAAAGACTGAAGAACTTGTTTCTATCAAACATAAAATGTTTTATATAATATTTATCTAATAGAGTTATTCGCGATCTGGAGTAACGAGCTGAGTAACAGGGTAAAAGTGCACTCAGTTACTCTGAATTGAGAGCATACTCAACACTTTTGCACGTAAATTTTTTTGTTTATCAAAATAATTTCAACTGACAACAGGAAAAATTTTTTTAAATGAATATTTTGCTCTCATTCTAATTTTTATTTTTGATGAACGAAAATTATCTCTCAATAGTAAACAAGTTCAAACGTTTCTATAGAAATAGAAATAGTAAAAAAAGGCAAAAGTGTAAGATTATTTTACACTAGAAAATAGCTTGACTAAAAGGGTAAAAGAGTAACTTACATATATTTTGTTGTTGGGGTTGTGCACTGTTACCCTATTACTCCGTTACTCAGGACGTTACTCCAGATCGTGAATACCCCTAATGACTTTTGAAAAAAATTTCAAATTTATTTTTAAACCCGAGCAACTTGCCTTAATAGTTAAACAATGGATTTTTCAAGCGATGACAGTTTGAAGGATCCTCCCTCCCAAAAAATCCTGGAAGCGAAAATTTCTAGAAATATCAATGTTAGTCATATTTTATTTCATTTCAACACTTGGACTTAGCTGATGATAGCTCTTCTTCATCCTGCAGCAAGTTAGACGAAGTGAAAGGTGCAAACCAATTACACAGTCCTAGGTTTTTGAAAAAGTTAAAAAAGTATGAAATAAGAGTAGGTGATTTTTATAGATTTTTGATTGCTGAACCCGAATATGACCTCTGATTTGCTTCATCACTTCTGAGATCTGAGTTATCCTTGATTTAAAATGCAAGAAACGCTATTTACAGACATATGGCATACATCCTGAAAGTAGTCTAGTTCATTTTTGACAGCGGCATTGAATGGCCATGAGCTTCCCCTTTGAAGCGTACTTTTAACTTTTTCAATTGAATCATTAGTTTCCGAGATATCATCGATTGAAGTAAAGGTATCGATAATCCCTGTAAAGGACTATATTCAATTTGTACCATTACTTCAATGGATGATATCTCGGAAACTAATGATCCAATTGGAAAACTTAAAAGTACGCTTTAAAGAGGAAGCTCAGGGCTACGCTGCTTGCCGTATTTATTTTAGTTTTTGAAACAAAAAATTCCTCAAAATCTTATTTTAAACATCAGCACTACACTGAACTTTCTTATGTCAACGAAAACAAAAATGACGAATTTACTGAACATGAAAGTCTCTGTCTGTTGCATTTGCTGCTGCATCTTTTTATTTGCATACGAAGTGATATACATACCTGCCTCGCCGGATTTTGGCATTTGCAATTTTTATACAAAAAATCCCTTCAGTTCTTATTTTAAATTTCAACACTGGACTGATCGTTCTTACGTCAAAGCAAAATAAAAGTATCGAGTTTACTGAACAAGATCGTCTGTCTGTCTGTTGCATTTGCTGCTTTGCTGCCGCATCTTTTTATTTGCATAAATCAACTTGTGCAATTTTTTATTGGAATTTCCATATTTATTACAGAAAATTTGTGTAGTTTTGTCTTTTTTAATAAATTCTTTTATTTTGTGCTTGTTTTTTGAGTTATTTATCCAAAACTGATGCATTCGTTAAGTCTTCACATACATTTTTCATTCGCCGGATTATGGCATTTGTGGCGAACGAGTTTTTGCCGATTCGGCAACCATGCTTCTTCGTTTTCACATTCGCTTGGTTTTGACATTTGAAGTGTGGTTGTGTTTGCGTTTTTACATAGGCAAATTAACATATTCGTTAACCATGCTATGAAAAATTTAGTCGAGTCGGTTCGTTGGTAAAATTTGGCCGACTCGCGAACGATGCTAGGGCCCATAACCTTTTTCCCTTTTCGGATTTTTTTTATCTCTAATGCGAATGCGATTGTCAAAACCGTTCGAATTTCGGATATTTAATGCGACAGTTAAAAAGCAAACGCGAGCAATGCGATAAGGCTGAAATCTAAGATTTCGCCTTTGACTAATTTATTTATCTAGTTGCTACGATTTGCTTAAATATTTTTTCACTAAATCTATTTGTTTTGTATATTTTTGTGGAATATGGAGTAACATAGGCTTTTCTTTGCATTACTCATTATAGTCTAGGTGCCAGGCGACACATTTTACTACTCATACATAACAGCTTATAACTTTTAGGATAGCTTAATTATACCCAGACCCCCAAATATCTCTTGGGAAACTTTCTCTCCAGCTTTTCCAAAAGTGGTCAATTTGAAGTGGTGTACCAAATTTATTAATAACATATTGCTGTTTAATAAATTCAAAAGTCTACTTCGTGAAATATCCGAAAAAAAACTTGTCCGACAAAAATGTTGGTTCCATAAGGGTGTCTGCCAAACTAAACATGCCAAAAAAATGACTTAAAAAAATTTAGTAATAACAAGCTGATTTTTTCAATATCGTTTAAAAATAACGTGCAAAACATTATTTTTACATTGTCCGACAAAATATACTTGCCGATTTTTCCTTCCGACAGTGAAAATTGGCTTTTCCACGAGTTAGTGAAAATTTATAAATAACTGTCGGACAAAAAAAAAATTAGATTTGTGAAAGGTTTACATGCTTAATTGAATGTGTGTCCGACAAATATAATGCACCCAAATTGCAGTCCGACAAAAAATGGCAATTTTTTTTATTTATTAAATCTATCTAAAGTTCAGATTTTACTCAAAGCTTAAATTTTATTAATAACCGTCGGACCATATACAGTGAGTCACATATGTATTTTGCATACAAAAAATATTCAAAAATTCGAATTAATTCTCAATTTTTAGCCGATTCATCCTTGGAAAAGAAATATTTTTTTTATAAACTTCGAGTCAATGGAATGTTAACTATGATACCACTTCATAAAAAAATTAAAATAATGCGTTCTAATCACTTAAAAAGCAAAGAAATGATTTATTCATCTTTTTTATAAGGTCACAAAAGTATTTTGCTTTTTAGTAATATTTTACTTTGAGATTATTTATCATGTAAAAGAGGCCTTTTGAATTATAACCATGGTAACCATTATTTGAAGAGACATCATATAAACATCTTTGCGAGGACTCCATCCCTTTACGACATTTTCAGTAGGTGTTTTTTCCCAGTTTTCTTGCAGTACTTGTTTGAGCACATTTTTTTGATAAAATATGGTATTTTCTGACCTTTCCACTAGATAAGACCAAAAAATTTTTATTGGATTCGAAAAAGAATATTGCGGTGGTGTTTTAATCTCTTTGGTGTTGTACAGAAGTGTCCCAGGATGTGTATTTAGGGTCATTATCTTTTGAAAATAAGAAGTCATCTTGTGGTAAGCCCATTTTTTAACTACTGGGTGCAATTTTTTTTTGTGGAATTGGACTGATGTTCATGTCTATCCATTTTGCTACCGATAAGCTTAAGTTTCCCCATTCCATAAGCCGAGAACAGCCCACGACACACCATCATGTAAAATTATTGCTTTTAAGTTATAAAAGTTAAGGGTTTTATTTGCTTTATGCCAGACCATGCGGCGTCCATCGGATCCGAAAATATTATTTTTGCTTGCTATTGGATCCAATAATATAATATTTGCTTTCCATCGGATCGATAGACGCCGTGTGGTCTGGCATAAGGCAAATAAAACCCTAAACTTTTATAACTTTAAAGCAACAATTTTACATGATGGTGTGTCGTAGGCTGTTCTTGGCTCATGGAATGGGAAAACTTAAACTTATTGGGGGCAATATGGATAGACATGAACATCAGTCCAATTCCACAAAAAAAAAAATTGCACCCAGTAGTTAAAAAATGGGCTAACCACAAGATGACTTCTTATTTTCAAAAAATAATGACCCTAAATACACATCCTGGGACACTTCTGTACAACACCAAAGAGATTAAAACACCACCGCAATATTCTTTTTCGAATCCAATAAAAATTTTTTGGTTTTATCTAGTGGAAAGGTCAGAAAATACCATATTTTATCAAAAAATGTGCTCAAACAAGTACTGCAAGAAAAATGGGAAAAAACACCGACTGAAAATGTCGCAAAGGGATGGAGTCCTCGCAAAGATGTTTATATGATGTCTCTTCAAATAATGGCTACCATGCTTATTATTAAAATAGCCTATTTTACTTGCTAAATAGTCTCAAAGTAAAATATTACTAAAAAGCAAAATACTTTTGTGACCTTATAAAAAAGATGAATAAATCATTTCTTTGCTTTTTAAGTGATTAGAACGCATTATTTTAATTTTTTTATGAAGTGGTATCATAGTTAACATTCCATTGACTCGAAGTTTATAAAAAAAATATTTCTTTTCCAAGGATGAATCGGCTAAAAATTGAGTATTCATTCGATTTTTTGAATATTTTTTGTATGCAAAATACATATGTGACTCACTGTACATACAAAGATAATTTTTTAGATAATAATTCAATGTTTAATACTATTGGTGGACAAATCAAGTGGTGCGGGTGCGCCCCATGGCAAGTATAAGTCGATAAATATTTCAGTATTTAGCGTTTTTCAAGCATAACAGAATTTTAGGTTTTTATAAATAAAGTTTAGAGTACAGGTAATCCTCGTTATAAGCGGAGGTGCGGTTCCTAGTACATGAATCATTATTCTTATGGAAATAAGAGTATACATGAACTCAAAATATTTGGAGTAAACTTCTTCACTAGCTCTCTTTTTTTTATAATTTCGTAAAATACATTAAAAGTTATATTAAAACACATGCTACACTACAATACCAATGATGTAGTAACGTATTTCTCGAGTTGGAGCAGCGTGGGCAGTGGCGGATCTAAGCAATTTGCCGCCCTAGGCACTTATTTTTTCGACACCCCCCCCCCTGACCTTCAGATTTTTTTTTATAGTAAAAGAAACTTATTTGAAAATGAAATGAAATAGATAGGTTACATTAACACTAATGATTTATATGTTCAAATACATCGTTTATCCATACATTAAAAAATTTTTCATCTAATTTTGTTAAGTGCAAATTGGTGAATAATATCCTCACAATCTAATTCAAGCAAAATATCTTTTCTTTTGTTAAAATGGCAAGTGCACTCAATCTACTTTCCCCCATTCTTGATCTTAAGTAATTTTTGACTCGCTTTAGAACAGAGAAAGACCTTTCTGCAGTGGAATTTGAAATTGGTGTACATAATTAGTACACGCCATGTCAACATTTGGGAACAATGTGCAGAGATCATTTCTCTGAAGAATTTGAAGCAAGCTTTGTATTAAAGCTTTTTCAGCACAATAAGACTTAAACTGGAGAAGTTCGTCGCTTAAATGATTTTTCTAAATTTTCAGGAAAACTTTTCATTATTTCCGCCAAATTTTTCCAGAGCCTTCACATATGACGCAGATCTTATTTTTAAATCACAGATCAACTGATCTAAAATTACATTGAATGTAAAAATTCTGAAATTATCTCTGCCACTAGTTTCCTCATCTCTTGTTTCACGAAATTACAATGCACACGTTCTTTTTCTTGAAGAAACCGATATCCGAAACAGATATCTCCAGAGCATTTTTTTCGTAAAGATCAAATTCGTCACGAGTAGCTTGAATAATACTGATTAGGCCATCGTACAGTTCAACTCTTTTCCCCAGGTTTGTTTTGACAACTTGCAAGATCGTGCTAACGGCGTTAATTTTTTTTAATACAAATTCCATATACACAAAAGAAATGATGTTTCGAATATTTCTAATTTATTACTTATACCTTGTATATATTACGATTTTTAATAAAACACCTTAGAAAAAATCAGCTTGTTATTTATAAATAGGACGTCTATAACTTTAATGCTCATACATTCTAAAAAAAAGTAATATCGACTGTACCTTTTTGTCATTTTTACATAAAAGGCCCTATTTTTTTTATGTCGGACAACTCATTCATTAAGTTGTACTCTTCATTTAAAAACTAAAAATCATAAAAAAACATTGTTATTAATAAATTTCCACTAACTCGTGGAAAAGCCGATTTTCACTGTCGGACGGAAAAATCGGCAAGTATATTTTGTCGGACAATGTAAAAATATTATTTTGCACGTTATTTTTAAACGATATTGAAAAAATCAGCTTGTTATTACTAAATTTTCTTAAGTCATGTTTTTGGCATGTTTAGTTTGGCAGACACCCACCCTTATGGAACCAACATTTTTGTCGGACAAGTTTTTTTTTGGATATTTCACGAAGTCGACTTTTGAATTCATTAAACAGCAATATGTTATTAATAAATTTGGTACACCACTTCAAATTGACCACTTTTGGAAAAGGTGGAGAGGAAAAGCCCCCGATTCAGAAAGTTTCCCAAGAGATATTTGGGGGTCTAGGTATAATTAAGCTATCCTAAAAGTTATAAGCTGTTATGTATGAGTAGTACAATGTGTCGCCTGGCACCTAGACTATTAGTTTATGGTCAGTTTTCATTTAAATATCGACTGAATTAGCTTAATAGGACAGTGCAGATTTTTCACTTGTCTTGCGAAAAGAAATCCTGAAATATAAAATCTCTTCGGTAAATTGGCAAGGAAATTACTAGACAGCATTCTACCGTGCAAAGTGCGATAAATAAATATTCCAGAGCCAAACACGAACAGTAAACAGCTGCTCTCCTTCAACAGCTCTTAAGTTTTAAAATAGAATCGGTCAAATCGTAACTATGAAACTGTTTTTTCCTTAAATTTCGTTATAAAAAATTAAAAGTAATGTATCATTTTTTACTCGGATATTTAGTATTTATTCAAGCTCATGCATGTAAAGAAATGTATACGTAAAAATGTAGTCGACAAAAAATGGGTATAAAAAGGGTATTTTTTGACAAAAAAAAAAAAAGAAAGTAAAACATTTTGTGAAGCGCAAGGGTACCTATATTTCTTCTCATTTTTGAGAACTTTGTTCGTTTTTAGCAATTTTCTCTTCATTATAGCCCAGTATTTTTCAATCGGCACAAGCTCAGGGCAATTCGGAGGATTTGCATTTTTCGGTACAACATTGACTCCATTCTCTTCATACTAATTCATGGCCAATTTGCCATAGTGACAACTCGTCCAATCTGGCCAAAATAACACAGAGTTAGTTGTACCAGTTGTGACAAATACTGAGCTCTTCAAATCGGATTTACAAATTGCTTGCCAAACCAAATATTTTTTTGCAAACTTGTCCACTTTTTTTGCTTTATATTTGGCGCAACATCGCCTTTCTTCTTTGCGGTGTAAAAAAAGTTGACCCGGAAGCTGTTAAAGTCAGACGTAAATTGCGTTGTCCATTAAAATGAATTCAAAATTGTGTACAAAACGGTCGTAGAGCTTTCGTGAGCGAGTTTTAGCAGCTGTGTTTGCAAACTTTCTGTACGTTTCCCGGCGACATGCACTTTTTTAGCCACTTCTCTAATGGAGAGTCCAGAATTTTTTCATAGGCACGTAACAATTGTCCTCTGAGATAAATCCTTTTTTCGAACACTTCCAACTTACCTTTTCGTAGTTAATCGTTCACTAATGTTTTTAAGTACGCAAGCTACCGTTGATTTCGCCTTATTTATACTTTATGCAATGTTTTTGTGAGACAAATGTGGAAAATCGTGTTTTTTGCTCACAATTAAATCTTGCATATTTTCTTTCGATGAACTCATTTTGAAAACTATTCAAAATTCTAAAAAACTAATGATGAAGAAATGTAAGACAAGGAATTCTAAGACGAGTTCATCGTTTCATTAGCTTTTACTGTAATATTTACTCGACACTTTTTGTTTACTGCGATCGTTTGCTATAGCCCTCTGATTGCATTTTTGATGTAGCTCGGCATTTGATATAGTGCGAGGCCACTAAATCTTTAGTATACGCCTTAAGCATTTGTTGACGAATACTTGCAGCTTGTTCGTTAGTTGTTCAGTAACAAGCCATGTTTCGCACCCATATAACAAAACCGATTTCGCATTCGAATCAAAAATGCGCACTTTCGTTTTGGTGGATATAACGGAAGAAGACCATATTTTGTTTAGTTGAGCAAACGCGCCTTTTGGTTTTGCTATTCTTGAGTTGATATCCTCTTTTGCTCCACCATCCATGGAGATAATGCTGCCTAAATACGTGAAGCTATCGACGTTTTCGATGTCATCACTGCCAGCTCTAAACGTGATGTCATCCCTGTTTGCGTTTAACTTCATGCTTTTAGTCTTGGAAGCACTTTATTCAATACTTTTGACGGTACTGACAGCAAGGTAATGCCTCTATAGTTTCGGCACTCGCTTAGGTCACCTTTTTCGGTAGTTTGACTAGCATGCCATGTAGCCAATCTTCTGGTAAACGCTCTTCGCTCCAGATTTTGGTAAGCAGATGATGGAGAATTTTAGCTGATGTTATGGGGCATGCCTTTAGCAGTTAAGCTGTTATTTGATCCATACCGGCGGCCTTGTTGTTTTTCATGCTTTGGATAGCTGTCACTATTTCATAGATTGTAGGCGGTGGGGTTTTATTCGACACTGCGAGTCAATGCGGCAGATGTAGTTGGAGATTCTGGTTGTGGGGATGTGGTAGACATGGGATTTAGTATATCACAAAAATACTCTTTCCATCTCTTTAGTTGTTCGTCCGCGGATGTTAAGAGATTTCCATTTTTGTCTTTGATAAGGCGGCTCTGTTGGATTTTTCTGCCAGATAATCTGCGGGTGATATCGTAAAGCTGTCTGAGATTTTGAGCATTTGCAGCGCTTTTGGCTTCGCTCGCGAGGTCGTTATACATTCTTCTTTTGTCTTGTCTGCACGATCGCCTGACTTCTTTATTGAGAGAGTTAAAGACCTTTTCGGCAACGTTCTTTTGCGCTCTAGTTTAAGCGTCGTCTCTCAGTTTTCTCGCGCTTCTTCTTTTTTCAACAAGACCCCACGTTTCCTCGCTCATCCAGTGCTTCTTGTCCGAGGGTCGAAACCCAAGTATTTTTTCACTGGAGTTTAAGAAGGCCGTCTTAACTGCCCTCCATGATGTTTCAATACTTGCACCACAATCGAACGGAACTGTTTTAAGTTCTTCTACGAAAAATCTGCGTATCTCGTCGTTCTTAAGCTTAAGCACGTCGAATTTTTTTGCTACAGATTGTTCGCTGGGACGTTTATTAGCGGCAAGTTTTAGTCGAATGACCGCGACGAGAAGAAGGTGGTCGGAGCCTATGTCAGCGGCCCTCTTTACTCGTACGTCCGGAAGACTCCCTCTCCATTTTCTGCTATTGCAGAAGTGGTCGATTTGATTTTCAGTGATGTTGTTCGGAGACACCCAAGTAGCATTATGGCATTTTTTGTGTGGGAATATCGTACCTCCAACGACAAGACCGGCTGCATTGCAGGCGTCAATGAGAAGCTCTCCATTGTCGTATCTGGCACCCAAACCATGTCTTCCAATCACGTGCTCAAGGTTAAGGTTTTCTGAGCCTACTTTGGCATTCAAATCGCCCATAACCATTATGATGTCGTTCTTGTGAGCACTATTTATTGCTCCAGCGAGCTGGCTGTAGAATTCATCTTTGGTTTCTCTCTCTGCCAACTCGGTGGGCGCGTATGATTGGAAGATGGTAATATTTCTTGCTGGGGTTCGAAATCTGCACTAAATGAGCCTTTCGTTTACAGGTTTCCATTCCATAACTGCCTTTACTGCAGTTTTACTTAACAAAAATCCAACTCCATCCCTGTGGATGTCATTTTGCGCTCTACCGGAGTATAGAAATTTTTCGCCGTCAGGAAGTACATATTCGCCGGCACCGTTCCATCTACACTCGCTTTATCCCAATATCTCAAGGTTGAATTTGTGGAGTTCTCTTACGGCTTGGTGTATTTTGCCTGGTTCATTAAGAGTTCGGACATTCCAAGAGCCGATGCGTGTTCGAGTTTTCATCGAAAGGATTTTAAAATTTTGACGAACCATATTGGTTCCAGTTATAGGAGAATCATTCCTAACTATGCATGTTTCTTGCACCTCCAAATCCGATGTGCATGCTGCCGAGGCAGGTGGATTAACCACACTCTGGTAGGTACCACTTGGAGAGTTATTTTCCATCGTTTTTCGATCCATGCTTCATTAGTATAATCTTCTCTGCAACGCCCCACGCAGTAAGTTATAAGCTTAAATCTGGATCCGGCAAGCGCTGCAACTATAGTGGCCAAGTTCACTTTCAATTTCAGCCGCCCAATCTTGAACAGACGCTGACTTAGTAGCCGCCCACTTTGGGTCGACAAGATGCTAATTTTAAGACGGCATCGACTCGCCTTGTCAGTGCCAGTTACGGGCCTTGTGAGTTTTTCTTTCGGGGCGCAACGCTACACCCTTCCACACCCTGGCTGGTCACCCGCTTTTAGTCGCCTTATACGACAGGCATGCTTACCTCGGGCATATTCTGACCCCTTACCCGCAGAGCTGCTCATAATTTAATAATACATAATTGTTTTTAAGGTGGAAACATCAATTTAAAACATTATTGGAAGAATCCGGATTTGTGACTCCAGGAAAGCAATTGTCTGAAGTTCGGGTGTTATTTATGGGGCGTGAATGTTTTGAAGCATTGTCAGAGCATGATTGTCAGCAAATTTACGATATTCATCAGGATGAAATAACGGAGAAAAGCAAACAAAATTTTATTGAACTATTGTTAGAACATGTGCAGTTCTTTCTTCAATTTAAAACTATTGATATTATTACACAAGAAGATGTTCGGCATATTTCCGAGGTGCTTCATGATGATTCCAGGTAAAAATATATAAAGAATGCAAATATTTTCTTTAATATATATTTGTATTTCAGATACAAAATTTTAGATCGCTTAGACCAAGAGAGGAAAGTGATTTTATTTCAACATCTTGGATTTATACATTGTCCAATACGCGAACATTGTCCTTTTTATCAAAACTGTATTGATAATTTAATTGAAGAAATATTAGCTGATAAATCAATTCCAAATTTAAAAAACAAATGGAAGTTAGAAAAAAACCTCAATCTTTTAATAATGGGCTCGGAGCATTTAGCAAGTGACTTACTCAATGATATTCGAATATGTACTGGAATTAAAGGAGAATACATTTACGAAAGCCAAACGTATTTCTTAAATTTCCGAATAACTAATGGAGGCATGGAAGCATTCAAGTCAGTCGATATTTGTTCAAGTGGTAAGTATTAACACTTATGCTTAGTAATTTCTCGGGATCGAGGTCAAATTAAATTAAAAACCTTTTTTGTTTTTAATTTTTATTAATTATTTCCAATATTTCGACTTTCTTTGGAAGTCATCTTGAGGGACTAAAAGTACATTAAATACAAATCACAATTACGAACAAAATCAAAATATAATAAATAGATATAGAGAACTTACAAAAATAAAAATATTAAAAACTCAATTTTGACAACAAAAATCACAACATTTAAAAATATAGTTTAAAAATATTGCTCTATAAAAATATTGCACCGTTTTTTTTGTCAGCCTTTCTGTTGTCCTATGTTTTGGTTGCTCTGATCAGCTGTCTGAATTTTTGTTTTAGGTTTTTTGAGTTGTTTTATTATATGTCTCTATATTTGAGCGCAGTTGTCAGTGTCTGTTTTGTAATTGCAATTACGCAATATTTTTATAGTGCAATATTTTTAAACTTTTTTGTTCTTCAATGTGTGTCTTTTTTTAAATGTTGTGATTTTTGTTGCCAAAATTGAGTTTTTAAGTTTTTTATATTTCTATTTTTGTAATTTTTTTATATTTTTGTAAGTTTTCTATATAATTTTATTATATTTTGATTTTGTTCCTAATTATGATTTGTATTTTATGTACTTTGAATAATAAATAAAAATAATAAATAAAAATTTAAAACAAAAAAGTTTTTTAATTGAATTTCACCTCGAGCCCGAGAAATTACTATTAAATAAATAAGTTCATTACAAAAATAAATATTAACACATATGTATATTAATATTTGTCCTTTAACAACCAACCGTATAAATTTCATTAGTTTTTGCAAATAATATTTTATGTTGTTACAGTGATTTCGTTTTATCTTTGTTTTTCTTATAAAAATATAGTTTTATTCAATATTTATGATGGCATTCGGTTTGCAATTGGTCTATATCAGATCTGCCCTTCTTTGTAGTTCATGGATGTTTCTATATTTTGTTGTATTCGTATTTTTTCTAACGTGAATCGTTTGTTTATATTCGTTTCACGATCCAAAATTTTAACTTGTCCAAAGTCCGCAGTGTGTTTGTCCGTCATCATAAAAGGTGGTCCATTAGTAGGTGTGGAACTTTGTTATCGATTAAAATCAGCATTATCGACCCTTGTTTGAAATATTTTGTGTCATTTTCATCGCGACAGTATAGGATTTTAGTTATGGATCGCTACACGAAAGAACAACGCATTGAAATCGTCGAATTCTGGATCTGAAATTCCAAGTCGATGGTGCAAACGATACGATCGATTCACCAAAAATGGGGTCGCAATCACATTAGTGAAACAACTGTGCGCAACATTGTGAATAAATTTTATCAAACTGGGTCCGTACTTGATGTTCCGAAGTCAACCAGAGTGCGAAATTCACGCAGTACTGAGAATATTGCTGCCGTAAGTGAAAGTGTCGAGTCCTGTGAAATGTCTATTCGCCATCGTTCGCAACAATTGGTCATCTCCATGCATCGAATTTTGCTCTTGGACTTACTTAGTTACACCCATATAAAGTTCAATTGACGCAGCAGCTGTTGATTGGGCCCTGCAAATGATTGCTGAAGATGATGATTTTTTCCAAAAAATCATCTTATCAGACGAGGCTCATTTCCACTTCGGCGGCTATGTTAACAAGCCAAACTGCCGCATCTGGGTCTCGGAAAATTCACAAGTGATCGTGGAGAAGCCAATGCATCCACAGCGAGTCACTGTTTGGCGGAACGGAGGCATCATCTGGCCGTTTTTGTTTCGAAGATGACGGAAACACCGAAAATGTCAACTGATCGGTACCAAAGGTTGAATCTCAGGGTGTGGACGATATGTGGTTTCAACTAGACGGTGCTACACCACACGCAACTCGTCTCAATTTGGACATTTTGCGTCGCCAATTCCCGAACCGTGTCATTTCTCGTTGACCGCCCAGATCATGCGATTTGACGCCGCTAGACTTTTTTTATACCCTACACCAAGGGTATATTCACTTTGTCCTTCCGTTTGTAACGCAGAGAAGGAGGCGTGGCAGATATAGAAAAGTATATATATTCTTGATCAGCGTCACCTCCTGAGTCGATATAGCCATGTCCGTCTGTCTGGCTGGCTGGGTGGCTGGCTGTCTGGGTGGCTGGGTGGCTGGCTGGCTGGCTGGCTGGCTGGCTGTATGTGGAAAAACACTTTTTGGGAAAACTAAGCAAGATAATTCAATGAAATTTGGTGCACAGCCTTCGGCGTCAAAGTTAGCTCGGGGGATTGAAAATGAGCGAAATCGGTCAACGGACACGCCTACCGCCCATACAAAAAATATATTCAAAATGCAACTTTTTGAGTTTTTTTCACGATAGTGCAACCAAAATACGCTTACTTTGATTCTTTATCCGCAAGTTATAGAAGGTGCTCGGGAAAATACATTACTGCATTCGTAGACTTTTCAGAAAATGTGCACTGATCTCGAAAATTGCTTGTAAAAAAAATAACGTTACCAACGGCACTTATACTCTTATAACTTCAAAGCCATAAGTGATAGACTATGTTCCTATGAAATATTAGCCTTAGGGAGCCTTATTACATGCACTTAAGAAATCATGATGTTTGATTACACTATGCAACAAATGAGTAAACATTTTTTCCCCAGGGAATGCCATTATTCATTTTATATGTAAAATGGGCTGCTGATTTCGAAAATTGCATTATTTTTTTTTTATTTCGTGTCGTTTTCGAGATATCTGTCATTTTCGGTTTTCGGACCAAAAAAAAAGATAGTTTCATTTACATACAAATATCTCAAGAACCAAAGTTTGTATTCAAACGTTTTATATGTCATATTAAAGGTAATTAAATTACCTACAAATAATATTCACATCACTTTTGGTTGGTTTGTTAGTTTCGGCGAAATAAATTGATTTCTAAAAAAAACATTTTTTTTTTTTTCGACAAAATTAACAAAAAATCAAAATCAACTGCAGATTTATACAAGAAGAAATAACTTTTTTATAATTTTTTTTGTTTTTGTATCATAGACTATATATTTGTGAAAAAAATAAGATACCATTTAAAAAATCGATGGGAAAATGCAAAAGTTGTATACAATTCATTGATAAATTACTAAAATGCGTTTTTGCCTATTTTTTTCGGTTTTTTTTAGTAAACTGTCGAAAATTTGAAACTTTTTGTAAAACACATGACAAAATCCAAAAAATTCTTAAAGTTAGTTCTCTAGCACGTCAAATTTTTTTTTAATCGATTTTTGAAGTTTTTTAATCCACTGTACATGAAAAAACAAAAATAACGCATTCTTGTGTTAAATCGATGCAAATAACTATATGATCCTGACATTTGAGGTGTATCATGTGTCCAGTAAACTTATGCAGGATATTACGAGGAATATTTTTGTAGAAAATTTTAGCCCTCTAAGACCCTTACATGTTGGTCATTTTGACCCCCCACATTTATGTTAAAAGACCTACATTAGACCGGTGCGTTTTGGACGAAAGTTTAAAATTTGTCGCGCAACCGGCAGAATTGTAAAGTTTAACTATCGACATGAAGATTGCCGCCACCCTAGCTCTGAGAGATGACGGGAAAGGGTGTCGATATATTTTTGAAGGTTGAAAAACGTGGTTTAAAAATGCATGCTCATAGGTCCGTAGTGAATCAATTCTCAGCTTCGTAGTAGGTCGGGTAAAGATGTTCTAAAATATTATTCCATGCTTGATTCTACATTAAGTTATGTGAACATCTTAACCCATTATATTGCGTTTTTAAGGGTCTTTTCGACCCCTTTCCAAAAACTTGTTTATAATGGGTTAAGATGTTCTCAAATGTTGTTCCATGCTTGGTTCTACATTAAGTTATGTGAACATCTTAACATCATAGGTCCGTAGTGAATCAATTCTCAGCTTCGTAGTAGGTCGGGTAAAGATGTTCTAAAATATTATTCCATGCTTGATTCTACATTAAGTTATGTGAACATCTTAACCCATTATATTGCGTTTTTAAGGGTCTTTTCGACCCCTTTTTCAAAAACTTGTTTATGATGGGTTAAAAAAATTTCCAAAAATATTCTAAAAAAATTTTACTAGGGGGCACCGAAAAGAAAAAACCGTCCGGCCGTTGGGAACCGTCGTTGACTAAATATTTACGCCCGATTTAGTGATATATTTTGATAATAAAAATCAAAAATTCGTTTTTCATGAATGAAAATAATGTCGTAGCGCAAAAAAAAATGGTACCACTGGATTCGTCAGGAAAAATCCTAACAAAATATACATTTCAAATTTTCCTAAGATTTTTTCTGTTCAATTGTGGAGTGCTCGAACAGGGGATTTGGAAAATTTTCGACTTTTTTGAGCTGAAAAGTTCAGTTAACGCCAAAAATGGACGTCTAATCAGAAAACTAATGATGCCATTCGATTCTACGGGAAAAAATACATAAGAATCCATGTCTTGGATTTCAGTTTTCGACCTACTACGAAGCTGAGAATTGATTCACTACGGACCTATGAGCATGCATTTTTAAACCACGTTTTTCAACCTTCAAAAATATATCGACACCCTTTCCCGTCATCTCTCAGTGCTAGGGTGGCGGCAATTTTCATGTTGATAGTTAAACTTTACAATTCTGCCGGTTGCGCGACAAATTTCAAACTTTCGTCCAAAACGCACCGGTCTAACCTACATGTGGGGGTTTTAGAGGGTTAAAATTATCTACAAAAATATTCCTCGTAATATCCTGCATAAGTTTACTGAACACATGATACATCTCAAATGTAAGGATCATATAGTTATTTGCATCGATTTAACACAAGAATGCGTTATTTTTGTTTTTTCATGTACAGTGGATTAAAGAACTTCAAAAATCGATTAAAAAAAAATCTGACGTGCTGGAGAAAAACAACGAGACACGGGTATTTTGTTTTAACGCTAACTTTAAGAATTTTTTGAATTTTGTCATGTGTTTTACAAAAAGTTTCAAATTATCGACAGTTTACTAGATTTCATGCTGAATCGATCCAGCGCTCTTTGATTTATCTTAAAACCATTAAAAAAAACCGAAACGCCCTGCCAATTAGTCGATACAACTTTAATGTGCTCGGTTTTTTCCTGTAAGTGTTGTAACGTTGCCATTTTTAAAATAATTTCAGCTGAAGATACAGAATCAGCTGTTGATTTCCTCCTTTCATGAGTTTTTTCTGCAATGTGTCTGTAGTATTTTTTAATATTTGCGTAATGAAGTAATTGAATGATATTTTGACGTCCATGTCGTTCAGTTGATTCAAAAGCATAATTTAAAAGACTACAGGTAGCGGGTCTGCTAGCGCGCCCTCTGGAAGTTTGAGTCCATGGCAGGTGCTCCCGCGTCCATCTTCTATAAACATACATCCAAATTGCTTTGATGTAGTATTAATTTCAGTAACTTTTAAAAAAATTAAAATAATAAAGGATCCGTTAAAAAAAATATACTGGGCTCAGCCAACTTTCTCATTTACGTTACCCATTGATAGTATTTGGCCACGAACAACTAAAAATTATAAAAACTGGAAAGCGAATTTTTTTCAGGAACTTTTGCATGTTCTTATGGTTGTAGCTTTTTGACTATTTTTATAAAAATTTTATTTAACGGAACACGGTGCTATTCTGAGAACTTAGATGCCGATAACAACACCCCTCTGGGGTTATTCTATATTATGAAAGCCTATCAAGTTCTGCATATTTTGGTAAATTTTAAAAAGAAGAATCGTTAGAGCGGTTTTTGAAAAAATGCCAAAAAACCGTTAAAAATGAGTTGAACAAAAATTTGTGGGTGGACACACAAAAATTAAATTTTTATTGTTATTTCAACAAACTAAAAAAAAAAACTATTATGTGTATATATTATAAAAGCATATTAAATTTTGAGGAACATAAGATTAATAGCATTTTCTTTTCTAAAAAAAATGTTACCTGCTTGAAAATTTTTTAGTTTTGCACTCTACCCTGATTAAATGTTACATTTTTATACCCTACAACCAGGGTATATTCACTTTGTCGTTCCATTTGTAACGCAGAGAAGGAGGCGTGGCGGATATAGAAAAGTATATATATTCTTGATCAGCGTCATCTCCTGAGTCAATATAGCCATGTCCGTCTGTCTGGCTGGGTGGCTGGCTGGGTAACGGCTATGTGTGGAAATACATTTTTTGGGAAAACAAAGCAAGATAATTCAATGAAATTCGCCACACTACCTCCGCCGTCAAAGATAGCTCGGGGGATCGAAAATGAGCAAAATCGGTTAGCGGACACGCCTACCGCCCATACAAAAAGTATATTCAAAATGCAACTTTAGGAGTTGTTTTTACGACAATGCAACCAAAATGCACATAAATACTTTGAAAAGCGCAAGCTTTGAGAAAAAACTCGGCAAATTCGGACGAGAGGGCGTGGCACCTCTCATATAAGCAAAAGCTTCAAAACGCTATACTGAAAGCGTTTTTTGTGATAGTCCAACTATATTTCACTCAAATACTGAAAACTATAAATGCACGCTCTAAACTAAAACTAGACGAAATCGGACAAGAGGGCGTGGCACCTCCTATATAAGCAAAAGTTTCAAAACGATATACTGAAAACGTTTTTTGAGATAATCGAACCAAATTTAACTCAGACACTCAAAATTATAAATAAAAACTCAACGAAAATTGAGTGAAACCAGACAAGGGGGCGTGGCACCTCCCATATAAGCAAAAACTTCAAAATGCTATACTGAAGGCGTTTTTTGAGATAGTCCAACTAAATTTCACTCAAATACTGAAAACTATAAATGCACGCTCTTAACTAAAACTAGACGAACTCGGACAAGAGGGCGTGGCACCTCCTATATAAGCAAAAGTTTCAACATGCTATACTGAAAACGTTTTTTTGAGATAATTCAACCAAATTTCCCTCAGACACTAAGAAGTATAAATGCAAGCTCTGAGCAAAAACTGGGTGAACTTGGATAAGAGTGCGTGGCACCTCCCATATAAGCAAAATTTTCAAAATATTGCAGTGTAGGGTATTTATTTTTTGGCCAGGCCAAAAGTTACGCCATTACTAGTTTTAAATAAGAATAGAACAAAAAATTCTATATAAATCACAAAATGAATTTTCTCTCACAATTGCGACATTTGTTTTTATTTAATTTAATAAATTTGAATTCATTCAAATGTTTGTAAATAAAAAATCAAATAAAAACTTTCAATATCATCTGTTCGTGAAAAATAAAAATTCAAAATTCTCACCCCGTCTATTGAAAAAAGTGTAAAAATGTTACACTTTGCCTGCTCAGAGGGCAAAAATTTTTAAAAAATTTTAGAAAAGAACAAAATATTTTGACAGCCTTCGCAAGGGGCATAAAAAGTGTAACATTTTTTTGAGAAAAGAAAACGACATAAGTAGAAAAAAATCGATGGACCGATTTTCGAGAAAATGGCAAAAATCCGGTAATCGTCCATTAGTTACGGCAATTTAAAAATCAACATACTGCTCACAGCTCTCCCCATGTATTTTAAATAAAATGTGCTTGCACCCAAAATGTTTTTTCAGGTAAATGTGTAGAATGACTATGGGATGAAACATATGTAGCTCTTTTCTTGAGCGGCACTTTTTCAAACCAGGGTCGAAAAACCCATTTTTTAGCACGGGGCTCTGTACTAAAACCAAAAAAAGTTTGACTAAAACGGGTTCAAATAATTGGTATGCAGAAAGTTTTCTGCTACGGGCAGATTAAAAAACCGTAAACTGAAAAACCCTATCAAATATCGTTTAAGAAGAGATATTGCGTTTTTACTTAATTTTTTGTGTTTCTATTAAAAAATTTAATTTTTGTGCACAAAAAAAAAAATAATGATCAATATATAGCAACAAAAATAGTCAGTTCCAATGTATTTTTTGATGCTGAATCCGAATCTGGTCTTGAAATTGTTCTATCACTTCTGAGTTTTGAGATATTCTAACCTGAAATTTTGGCATGTACAATTTTTTCACCACTTTTGAGGTTATATATTGGGTGTACAACTTTGCTTCCGCCGTTTTCCGATAGGTGGCTGTACCGGCTAAGGCTGGTTGAAATACATAGATGATAATGCCTTTAAAGTGAGTGTGGACAGTGCCTAACGAATTGTCATCGCCGTTTCAGTGACAGTTGTTCTTGTTTTTGTATTATTCACGCTCGAAAATGTCCGTTTATGTGCCCAATTCTCGCCATTTGCGGGAAGTTTTACTTTTCTGTTACAATTCGAAAAAAAATGCAGCTGAAGCGCATCGAATGCTCTCAGAAACTTACGGTGATGCTGCTCTGAGTGAAAGAACGTCGCGCGCTAAAAGAAAAGCGGCCACAATATCAAGAGCGACATGACAAAGTCATCCTCCAACACGACAATGCTCGGCCTCACGTCGCAAAAGTGGTCAAAAAGTACCTGAAAACGCTGAAATGGGAAGTCTTGCCCCACCCGCCGTATTCTCCAGATGTCGCCCCTTCTGACTTCCACCTATTCCGTTCGATGGCACACGGCCTGGCAGATCAACATTTTCAATCCTTCGAAGAATTGGAAAAATGGATTGCTTCATGGATAGCGTCAAAAGAGGACTCCTTTTTTCGAGCCGGGATCCGAAAATTGCCGGAAAGATGGGAGAAAGTTGTCGCTAGCGACGGACAATACTTTGAATAATACATCTGTAAGCACTTTTTCGCAATAAACCTTTTAATTTTGGAAAAAAACGGCGGAAGCAAAGTTGTACACCCAATAACAAAACAAGGTAATTATTCATCATAAAACTCAATAAAGTTTTTAAAAGAACTATTCTTATTCTTCAAAACTCATTTTGACTCATGTCGATATCTTTATTTTTCTCCGAAATATCCTAACCTAAAAAAAGTTCCAAAAATGCACAAAATACGAAATTACCAACATTGGTTGATTTATACAAAAAGTTGTTAAAAATGATTATGATAAATTACAAGTGACAATGATTAATATTTACCAAAATTTTCTCCATTCTTAAACATCATAATCCTTTTTAAAAACTTTCCATATAAATCAACCAATGTTGGTGTACGGGTGAAGGGTGCAATGAACGGACACAAAAATCTAAATCGTTATAAGAGTTTATTGTACAAATTAGTAGATGTGAATATGGGTAAAACGCAAATAAAATACTTTAAAGTACAATTTGTGTTTTACAAAAGATGAATTGTGTGTCCAAATAGTCCAACGATGTAGAGTAAGTTGTCCACCGTTGTGTTGTTTGGTTCTTGTATTTCACTGTTGACTGTGTTGTTGATGTCCACTGTTGTCTTCTAATGTTCTGCGTGTTATGTGTTGTATTGTATGTTGGGTTGTATTGTATTTTTAAGTTTTTAATGTTGAATTTAATTTTAACCAAAAGGGTTCGCTGACTTGACACGGTGTGCCTTAACCCGTTCTAAATCGGACGTCGTAGCACATCAAATTTTTTTCCAGATTCTGTTTACTTATCGTTCAAATGATGTATAAAAAAATTTTCACTCGTGACTTTTCGACTAAATTTTGAGATAATCGCTTTTCCAATTTGGGCATTTTCCCATACAAAAAGAAAAAAAAAATTTTTTTAACTACGTTAAACAAAAATTAAAATAATCACAATCGATGTGTTTTGCAATGCTTAACGCGAATCTAACCTTAAAATTGCTCTATCGTGTATAGTTTATGAGATATTGTAATCTAAATACCAAAAAAATTAGTTTTTTGCCATTTTTTGAAGCTATATAACTATGTAACATATCATTTATTCGTCAAATGTGGCTTAAACACTTGAAAGCCCCAATCTTTTGCTTTAAAACCTAATTTAAATTATATTTATATCTTCATGCTTCTAAGAGATATCGTAGACCGAAATATAGTCAAGACGGGTTTTTTGCACTTTTGTGTCTTTTTAGGTTAGGATATCTTTGAGGAAAAAAAAGACATCAACATAATTTAAATTAGGTTTTAAAGGCAAAGATTAGGACTTTAAAGTTGCTTACCAGATTTAACGAAATTAAAATTTCTTGCACATTTTAAACATGTTCAACGAACCGACCATTTCAAAATTCAGCCGTATGCCATACACGTAACAACAACACTCGGGTGTCAAACGGCTGAATTTAGAAGTAGTCGGTTCGTTGAACGTGTTTAAAATGTGAAAGAAATTTTAATTTCGTTAAATCTGGTAAGCAACTTTAAAGTCCTAATATTTGCCTTTAAAACCTAATTTAAATTATGTTGATGTCTTTTTTTTCCTCAAAGATATCCTAACCTAAAAAGACACAAAAGTGCAAAAAACCCGTCTTGACTATATTTCGGTCTACGATATCTCTTAGAAGCATGAAGATATAAATATAATTTAAATTAGGTTTTAAAGCAAAAGATTGAGGCTTTCAAGTGTTTAAGCCACATTTGACGAATAAATGATATGTTACATAGTCACGGTGGTTTTTAAAAAATTTCAACTTTTTGAAATACCACCCGCGATTTTTTTCGGGGATAGTGTTGGGGGACCCTTCTAGTATCAGAATCCGGGAACCGCGAAATCGAACGTCCAGCCGTTTTTTTTTTTTCGACATTTTAGTTTTTTTAACGATTTTTGAGAATGTCTCGGATTTATATACATATTATGTACACATATATATGTATGTACGTACATATATATACTTGTATATGTATATATGTGTAATATATATATATGTATATATATATACATACATGCATACATACATATAAAAGGTATCGTTTCCGCACCATTTATTTTTAAAAAAAATCGGTTTTTTCGCATATAAAAAAACACAAACAAAAACCGGATACAGCAATGGTCATTCCAGATGTGATTTTTGATGCTTAATCCGAATCCGGTCTTAGAATTGCTCTATTACTTCTGGATTTTGAGATATCCTTACATATATATATAAAGGACACCACTTTTTTTCCTATTTTTGAAGTTATATAACAAGATAAGATAATATTATGCCGTAAAGTCTGGTATGACAGTTAATAGCCCTAGTTTTTTTCTTGAAAACTCAATCAAACCGATAACGATATCTTTTTTTTTGTCGGATATATCTTTGCCTAAAAAGTTTAAAAAGTGCAAAAACACGATTTTTGGCTATATTGGATGTTATATGCAGGACACACAAAATTCTTCTGTGAATTTCTATTACCAGAAGCATTTAGTACTTTCTTTTGGCTTTCAATTGAGCTATTAAATGTTCATCTGCAATATTCCTTTACAAAGTTATGACCATTTAAAAATTACATTATGAAGTGCAAACTCACAGGGATGTCTAGTGTACGAGTATTTCTTATATACGTATTGCTGCAACATGTCGTCTTAAAATAGTCATAAGTTTTAAGAAAACTATTACAACAGACCACTTGTTAGCTCATTTTGAAGATAAAGAATGGTTTTAAATGTGTCGGTTAGTAAAAAAGAGCAGACGGATTTCGTCCGTACTGTATACAACCTCAAATATAGCCGAAAACCGAGATTTTTCGCTTTAAGTTTCATGGTGTGATCTTAAAGTTAACATAACTTTGCAGAGAAATATTGCAGATGAACATTTAATAGCTCAATTGAAAGCCAAAAGAAAGCACTAAATGCTTCTGGTAATAGAAATTCACAGAAGAATTTTGTGTGTCCTGCATATAACATCCAATATAGCCAAAAATCGTGTTTTTGCACTTTTTTAACTTTTTAGGTAAAGATATCTCCGACAAAAAAAAAGATATCGTTATCGGTTTGATTGAGTTTTTAAGAAAAAAACTAGGGCTATTAACTGTCATACCAGATTTTACGGCATAATATTATCTTATCTTGTTATATAACTTCAAAAATAGGAAAAAAAGTGGTGTCCTTTATACATATATGTAGGGATATCTCAAAGTCCAGAAGTAATAGAGCAATTCTAAGACCGGATTCGGATGAAGCACCAAAAATCACATCTGGAGTGACTATTGCTGTATCCGGTTTTTGTTAGTGTTTTTTTATATACGAAAAAACCGATTTTTTTTTTAAATAAATGGTGCGGAAACGATACCTTTTATATGTATGTATGCATGTATGTATATATATATACATGTATATATATTACACATATATACATATACAAGCATATATATGTACGTACATACGTATATATGAGGAATTCTCAAAAATTGTGGAATTCTACAGTTTTTGAGGCACATTCACCAAACTTGGTGGAGAGGTCACTTTTTATATAAGAATCAAAAATTGGAAGGGTGCTTGTCAAAAAAAAAAAGTAAAAAAAGTTACGCATATATATATGAAGCAAAACACGTCAAGTGTACCAGCTGAAAATTTTTTTGTCTCCGATTTCGCTCAAATTTGGCAATATAGTAGTCCTGATATACAAAAACATTATTCCGGGAGGATTTGGTCCTAGTACCATTAATTGTTAAAATACAGGGTGTTGAAGTTGGCGTTTTTAGTGATTTTCATGAAAAGGTGTTTTTTCAAAAATTTAGAGCTTACACCAAAGTTTGTAAAGTAACTTGTCCCATTCATTTTTAAATGTTCTTTTTATAAAAACATATTACATGGTGAAAAAATTTTTTTTTCACCGAAATATTTTAAACTTAAAAATACTTTTGAATTTTTTTTAAAAAAAACCCCTCTTAAATTTTTTTTAAAAGTACTTCAAATTAAAGCATAATTTAAAAGCTTTAAAATGATGTGTGACTCAAGATGGTAAACGCCCACAGCAGGCAAAACTCTTTGTTTACTCAAGAGGAAGGCATCTTACGAAAAAAGCGTTTAAAAGCCAAAAACTCTCATCCAACGACCGAATACCATCTTGAGTCACACATCATTTTAAAGCTTTTAAATTATGCTTTAATTTGAAGTACTTTTAAAAAAAATTTAAGAGGGGTTTTTTTAAAAAAAAATTCAAAAGTATTTTTAAGTTTAAAATATTTCGGTGAAAAAAAATTTTTTTCACCATGTAATATTTTTTTATAAAAAGAACATTTAAAAATGAATGGGACAAGTTACTTTACAAACTTTGGTGTAAGCTCTAAATTTTTGAAAAAACACCTTTTCATGAAAATCACTAAAAACGCCAACTTCAACACTCTGTATTTTAACAATTAATGGTACTAGGACCAAATCCTCCCGGAATATTGTTTTTGTATATCAGGACTACTATATTGCCAAATTTGAGCGAAATCGGAGACAAAAAAATTTTCAGCTGGTACACTTGACGTGTTTTGCTTCATATATATATGCGTAACTTTTTTTACTTTTTTTTTTTTGACAAGCACCCTTCCAATTTTTGATTCTTATATAAAAAGTGACCTCTCCACCAAGTTTGGTGAATGTGCCTCAAAAACTGTAGAATTCCACAATTTTTGAGAATTCCTCATATGTGTACATAATATGTATATAAATCCGAGACATTCTCAAAAATCGTTAAAAAAACTAAAATGTCGAAAAAAAAAAAACGGCTGGACGTTCGATTTCGCGGTTCCCGGATTCTGATACCAAAAGGGTCCCCCAGCACTATCCCCGAAAAAAATCGCGGGTGGTATTTCAAAAAGTTGAAATTTTTTAAAAACCACCGTGTAGTTCTATAGCTTCAAAAAATGGCAAAAAACGACTTTTTTTGGTCTTTAGATTACAATATCTCATAAACTATACACGATAGAGCAATTCTGAGGTTGGATTCGCGTTAAGCATCGCAAAACACATCGATTGTGATTATTTTAATTTTTGTTTAATGTAGTTAAAAAATTTTTTTTTTTCTTTTTGTATGGGAAAATGCCCTAATTGGAAAAGCGATTATCTCAAAATTTAGTCGAAAAGTCACGAGTGAAAATTTTTTTATACATCATTTTAACGATAAGTAAACAGAATCTGGAAAAAAATTTGATGTGCTACGACGTCCGATTTAGAACGGGTTAAGGCACACCGTGTTGACTTGTTCTATTAAAAGAATGACAAATTAACTTGTCATTTTTACCCATTGTTCATACAACGAGTAAACCACAGCAGCGCTGTGCGGCGGGTCACAAAGGCAGGTAGATATGCAGGATGCACACTGTTTACGTTGGGCGTAAACATTCTGCCCGCCTTGCAGGATCTATGATCTGCAAAGAGACTTAGACAACAAAATTAGTTAAAAATTCAAACAAAGTGTAGGTATAAAATGAATTGAAAGTGGGTGTAAAATGACTCAAAGGCTGCATTGGTAATAGAGTTACCAAGCGAATGCAGCTCTTCAAGTCGTTTAAATTCCATTATGCACATCCTTTTGAGTTGAGGGTCGTCTTTTTCTCCTGGATTGAGACATATGAGGTGTCTGTAAAGGACTGTTGTCATCCTTAACTCTCGGGTGGCCATCGGATACTTCATTGTAAATGGGTCCTGATAGGGTCCAGCCAAATATGGTTTCTTGAGCCACAGGAGAACCAAGAACATTATGCAGTACACCACTGCACATAATGTCCGGTTATAAGTCACAACCAATGATGATATCAATGGGTCTGGACTTATAAAACATAGGGTCTGCTAAATGCAAAGTATTCAAATCATTTGTGGGTGGGTCGACAGAATAAGCTGGTAGCTTACTTGTCAAAGACTTTATTATTAAAGCATTAGCCTTAATGCAAATATTTGGGTTTAAGGGCGATCCAATCCTTAATTCACATGATTCAGTCAATGTTGCTAATTTTGTCTGGTTGATTCCCGATACTTCTGTTTTAATGTTATGGGTCGGCAAACCAATCCTTCTCGTCAGATCCTCTGAGACAAAAGTCTTTGCAGAACCAGAATCAATTAAAGCGCCTTTATGTTGAATCTGTACCATTGTTGTTCCAAGAATATTTATGTTATTAAGTGGTTTCCTTAATTTCTTCTTATGGGGCGTATAAGTAGTGGACTGTATTGTTCGGGTTAAAAATGATTGGGTATTTATTGCATCTTTACTGGTGCTGGGTATTGAGTCCGGGTCCTTTTGATGAATCAATGAGTTATGCCTTTTGTTGCAGAAGCGACAAGTGTAAGCACTATTACAATCCTTCACTCCATGGGATAGTGCTAGGCAATTAAAACATCATCCCATTTGCTGCACTACATCGATTCTCTCTTCCATTTTCATGTCAATGAATCTCGGGCACTCGCGCAGAGTGTGATCTCCTTTATATAGTTTACAGCTTTTATGGTCTGAATCCCCTTTCGAGTTTTTCGGGTTTGGGTTATCGTATCGGTTGGGTTGGGTCTGGGGTCGACATCTGTGAATATCTTCAACCGCTATCAGGTCTTCGAATTCCTCCCAAGACGGGTTCTTTGAATGGTCACTTAATGACTTTTCAAAATCCTCTAAGAAAGCTTTGGGTAACTTTGTAGAGCAAAGATACACTAGTATCGGGTCCCAACTATCAGTATTTATTTTCAAAGTTTTTAGTGTCGATATGCAGTTATTCACTGTACGTTGCAATTTCTTTACTGAAGAACTGAACTTAGGGTCTACATCGGGCAAGTCAAAAAGGGTTTTTAGCTGCAGATTAACCTGCATACGTCTGTTTTCGTGTTAGTCTTCGAGATTCAACCAAGCTATACAAAAACCGTCATTGGTTAGAGGAGTCATTTTCACAATGTCTCTAGCCTCACCGCGGGTCTTCTGATTAAGATGGAACAATTTTTCCACATTACTCAATCGCTTGTTGTTGATGTAGAGAGCAGTGAATAAATCTCGAAAAGATGGCCAATTCAAATAATCACCATAAAAAATATCGATATCGCAGGGTGGAACACTGATAGGGAAATCTTGGGTACATGGAGGAGCTGGAGCAGCAACGGGTGTTTGCTGTTCCTTTTTGACTGGACTCAAATACTCCTCCATCGAAGAAAAGTACCTTAAATAGGCTTGCCATGTCTTTTGGTACAACCTTTTCACCTTTTCTTTGTCTCCTGCTTCCTTTTCTGGGAGTTTCCTAACATCTCTATATGAAGTTTGAAAGTTTTGCCACAGATATTCCAACTGCTGTTTTTCACCCCTAAGGCCATAAACATTCAATTGGTCACTGGGCGTGAATACGTTCCATCTCTAATAAGTCTCTTGCGTAGTTGTAGTAATCCTCCATATTAAAAAGTGGTTTAATCACTTGAAGAATTCAACAAAAAATTGCTTGGGTTTCAATAAAAAGCGAAGAGAACTGAAATCTAAAAAAATTTCCACGAAATTCAACGAATATGAAGAATTTGTTCACAACGGGTTAATTGAAAATGGGTTAAGTGGAAAAATTTCACGAACTTGCTTTGATTTACTGAAGATTCTAACCAAAATTGGTAAAGAATCAAAAAAAAAATTCAATAATTTTTATTTGTAGTTGGGTCACAATGGGTTAAAAAAATGTTCAAAACAAAATTTTTCAACAGTAGGGGTCAAGCGAATCGGAAAAGTCGTAAATTTACGAAATTTCCCAAAAAACAGTAAATATTGGGTCAAAAGCGGTTAAAAACTTTAAAATCGAAATGGGTCAACCTAGCACCAAAGGGCTACAAAGGGTTAACAAATTTTAGAATTTTTTATGACTTGCCAAAATTTGGGTAAAAATTTGACAAAAATCGAGTAAAAAATTTTCAGGGTTTTTTTCGCACCAATCTGGCAACACTATTTGAGAACACGATTTAAGTTATGCAAAACTTTCGCTCTCATGTACGTATGTATTTTATATATAAAAAAAACCAACGGCAAGAATACAAGCAGCAAAGAAATCAAATCAACCACCACCAAGTGAACGTATGTATGTAAAATATACGCACAAATGACTGATTTTGGTTTGGTTGGCTGATCTCGAATTCAATTTCAATTAAAATGACTAATTAAAATTAAATTTTTTAAGGGTTTGGGTGGGCTTAAAGAAACTATTTTTGGTACGAATACAACCCGAAAATGATTCTTTAAATACGGGGTCTCAAAATGTCTGCACAAAAATATGAATTAGGCTTTTTGTACAGTCAATTTTGATGAAAAGATTCACTTTTTGAAATCAAAACTCACTGATTTTCCTTTTGGGTGCTGTTTTTTTTTTCAAAATTGTTGTGTTGATGCTACTGGGTCTGTGTCCGTTCGTGCTGCTGTTCAATTCGACGGCTCGCCTGGACCAAAATGTACGGGTGAAGGGTGAAATGAACGGACACAAAAATCTAAATCGTTATAAGAGTTTATTGTACAAATTAGTAGATGTGAATATGGGTAAAACGCAAATAAAATACAAAATGTCATGTATACTTTACAGTACAATTTGTGTTTTACAAAAGATGAATTGTGTGTCTAAATAGTCCAACGATGTAGAGTAAGTTGTCCACCGTTGTGTTGTTTGGTTCTTGTATTTCACTGTTGACTGTGTTGTTGATGTTCACTGTTGTCTTCTAATGTTCTGCGTGTTATGTGTTGTATTGTATGTTGGGTTGTATTGTATTTTTATGTTTTTATGTTGAATTTAATTTTAACCAAAAGGGTTCGCTGACTTGCTATTTTGTGTTCTATTAAAAGAATGACAAATTTTAACTTGTCATTTTTACTTGTTGTTCATACAACAAGTAAACGACAGCAGCGCTGTGCGGCGGGTCACAAAGGCAGGCAGATATGCAGGATGCGCACTGTTTACGTTGGGCGTAAACAGTTGGCAATGGCGTATTTCGTGCATTTTTTGAACTTTTTTTAGGTTAGGATATTTCGGAGGAAAATAAAAATATTGGTATAAATTAAAGTGAGTTTTAAAGGAAAATAATGTAACTTTTAAAAACCCTATCAAGTTTTACGACAAACAATTACCTGGTCTTATTATATAACCTCAAAAGTGGTGAAAAAATCGTACGTGTCAAAATTTCAGGTTAGATAGAATATCTCAAAATCCTGAAATGATAGAGCAATTTCAAGACCAGATTCGGATTCAGCATCAAAAAATACATTGGATCTGACTACTTTTGTTTCTATATATTGATTATTATTTTTTTTTGTGCGCAAAAATTAAATTTTTTAATAGAAACACAAAAAATTAACTAAAAACGCAATATCTCGTTAACGATATTTGATAAGGTTTTCCAGTTTACGGTTTTTAAGTCTACGGACAAGCAGAAAACTTTCTGCATACCAATTTTTTGTATCCGTTTTAGTCAAACTTTTTTTTTTTAGTTTAGTACAGAGCCCCGTGCTAAAAAATGGGTTTTTCGGCCTTGGTTTGAAAAAGTGCCGTTCACTTTGAAAAAAGAGCTATATATGTTTCATCGTAGAGTCATTCTACACATTTTCCTGAAAAAACATTTTGGGTGCAAGCACTTTTTATTTAAAACACGTGGGGAGAGGTGTATGCTATGCAACTTATATACTGCATGTGTGAATTACACAGTGCGACACATGAAAAGTAAACTAAAATCCGTAATAAGGCGTCGAAAGTACTCACCGAAACAAGTAATTCTGCCAGAGCGTTTTGCAAAGTTGGCTCATATAAGGATTTTATTGCCAAATCCGTTTTTTGCCTCAAATTGGATTTTGAGCGATTTTTCGATTTTTTCATATGGCTATATCTCGGTAACGAGCCGAAAATATTGTTTTGATGACTTCAGCAATGTTGTAGCTATTGAATAGAAGAAAAAAAAATGCCGAACAAACTTGGCCAAAAAAAAATCATCTAGTGCCCTAAAATCGCAAAAATTACCATTTTCTTAGTATTTTTCAACTTTTTTGATAAATAACTCGACATTGAACCACAAATAAGCTGTTTTTTTTTTCTTTTTCGCTTTATTTTAAAACAAAAGAATATTTTTCAATTCATTTTCCAGCGACTATTACATATAAAATATGAGTATATTTATATGTATGACAAAAACTTAGTGGAATTTTTCAACAGATGGCGTTAGTGAAATACGTATTTAGCTTTACATTTACTTTTTCATGTTAAATTTTACAATGTTTCCAATGCAAATGTTTTTTATGCACTCAAATCCTATTTAGCGCGCCCTTCTGGGAAGTTGGTTCAACACGGGCCAGAGCGTATAAACGCTTGGGGAGGGGGGTGCAGGTGCTATAACAGCGCTCTAGGGACCATAAAATCCGTTTATGACCCTCCTCGTCATGCGCGTTAGACGCCTTCCCCCCACGCGACTGATGCTCAGCCGCGAGTCGAGTCTGTTGGGAAATATAGTATACGCGCAGATATATCCTACGTACGACAGTAAACGTCAAAGACGCTCGCACCAAGAAGTGATTTTCGCGACGATGTTGGAAGACAGCGGCAACGAATACATGCAATGAACCTCACCAGAGTTATCGCTTTGCCTTAGGAGGACGCGTTAAAACGGAATTATCGTGCATAAAGTAAGATATGCACGTTGAAGCCTACATAACATACTATTTTTCGCCGTGCATAACATACTATTTTTACTGGGGATATTTTGACGCGTCTTTTTTGAGAAAATAATAATAACAGAGTGAAATTGAAAGTGAATAACATTTTAAAAACAGAACAATATTGAAAATTTCAGTATGGAAGTTACCAAGTGCCCAAAATTAGACAATTTTTGTTATGTTTGTGGTCATATAGTGCCAAAAAAAGATAATAAGGAGAGAAAAAATTATTTGAGAAATGAATTCAAAACAGCATACAAACATTATTTTGATGAACCTGATTCAAGTGGTCTAAATTATACGCCGAGCACTGTTTGCAAAAGTTGTTATACAGTTCTTATGTTATGGTTAAATAAAAAAGGAAAACATTTTCCTTTTGTGAAGCCAGTAATTTGGGTGAAAAATCCAACCGGACATTATGAAACCAGGTGTTACGCTTGCATTAATTTTCAGCTTGGATTGACCAAAACAAAATTAAAATCAAAAGAATATATTGCCGCTTATACTGTCACACTTCCAGTGCCGCGCCTTTCTGGTATCGAACCACCTAAACCTCCGAGTCCGGATCGCGAAACTCAACGAACTGAAACTACTGTTTTCACCAATCCAACCGATGTGCATGATATTGATTGGCTATCCGATGATGAAGATGATGGACCACAGCCGCTAACACAACCGGAAATGGATTATATTGTGGCTAAGTTGAATTTATCTCAACGAAATTCACAAATGTTGACAGGATTTTTGAAGCGTAGAAAACTCACACAGCCAAATGTTAACTCCACAGCATACCGAAAACGCCAAGCTGAATTTCAAACGTTTTATACCGTTAACGATGAAAATACGTTCTCTTAGTGCCATGATATTCCTGGTCTCGTGAATAAATTGGGAATGCATATGACGCTAATGGCGATTATTTATTGATGGCTCAACTTCAAGTTTGAAGGCTGTGTTGTTACACGTAACAAATTAAAAACCATCCATTCCAATAGGATTTGGCATAAATATGAAGGAAACGTATGAAACATTGCGCGAAATATTGGTGAAAATTAAATATGAAGAACAGAAATGGAAGATTTGTTGTGACTTAAAGGTCATAAACATATTACAAGGTGTCATAGAAAAGGGCGGTTTTCCAACATACTTTTGCTTCCTTTGCGATTGGAATTCACGATACAAAGGTGGCCACTATCAAAAAAGAGATTGGATACTAAGAACCCAAGATAATCAAGCCGGATTAAGATTATTCAATGATCCAATAATACAGGACGTCACCGACATATTACTGCTACCGCTCCATACAAAATTGGCTATCGCTGGGAAATTGATCGAAATGATAGTTAAGGATGTTCCTGGCGCATTCGAATGTTTGAAAACCATCTTTCCAAAACTCAGCAATGAAAAAATTAGAGCTGGTACGTATTTGTTATCATATTTCGATTCATATTTCTAATAAATTTTGTGTTTTTTTTTATCTCATGCAGGTGTAATGCAGGGACCGGATATAAGAAAATTAATGAACAGCGAAGAATTTACAAACGCGCTGAGTGGTGGTTACCGGCGTGCCTGGTTTGCATTGAAAGCAGTGATCGAGGGTGTTTTAGGAAAGACACGCGTCCCGGAAGACGAGATAAAGAAAAGAGTTCGTGATTTGCTCAGTTCCCACGAAAATATCAATGTATCAATGACGTTGAAAATACATATTTTACATTATCACCTTAATACCTTTTTGCGCCAATTGCCCCAAGAATCAGACGAACAAGGTGAACGCTTCCACCAAGTTACCATGTCATTTGAAAAGTGATTTAACGAAAAAAATCGGATGCATTGCTTGCCGAAATATGTTGGTGGACAAGCAAAATAAGTGAATATAAAGCTGAAGACGCCGAAAACACAGAATACACCGAAGACGCCGCCGAAGAACACATAGATATAGAAATGGCAACGATGTCTTCTGATTCAGATGATGATTTCGAACCTTCCACGAAAAAAATGCGAATTTCAGAACCACAACCGACAACTTCAACTGATTTCTAAGATTAATATATTTTTATCTCTTTTCATATTACTTTTTAGTTCTTTTTCATAATGTTTTTACCTCTTTTTCATGCAAAAATGAATTGAAAAATATTCTTTTGTTTTGAAATAAAGCAAAAAAGCAAAAAAAGCTGCTTATTTGTGGTTCGATGTCGAGTTATTTATCGAAAAAGTTGAAAAATACTGAGAAAATGGTAAAAAAATGGTAATTTTTGCGATTTTAGGGCACTAGATGAATTTTTTTCGGTTAAGTTTGTTCGTCATTTTTTTTCTTCTATTCAATAGCTACAACATTGCTGATGTCATCAAAACAATATTTTCGGCTCGTTACCGGGATATAGCCATATGAAAAAATCGAAAAATCGCTCAAAATCCAATTTGAGGCAAAAAACGGATTTGGCAATAAAATCCTTATATGAGCCAACTTTGCAAAACGCTCTAGCAGAATTACTTGTTTCGGCGAGTACTTTCGACTATAACGGGTTTTAGTTCGCCGTCAATGACTTCAAAAATGGTGCACTGTGTTACCAAGCTATGACACTTTTTTAATTAGTCGTACAAAAACAACTCCGAGGCCTTTTCTGTAGAAAATTTTCAGGGCTACAAAATTGTGTAGAACTATTTTTACGAAAAGTAACCGTAAGTGCTATATTTGCAAAAAACTGATTTTTTCGACCTTTGGCCTTGAATAATTTTTTATGCGTACAAGATTCCGCTATGAACTTTTCACTTTTTATTTTTCATGCACAAGTTAAAATCATTCTGGTGAAAAAACTTAACTTGGATTTAATTTGCAGAAAAATCCGAATTTTTCAGGGCTAATTCCTATTTTAAGGATATTTTTTAAATAAAGAATTTTTGTAATCATTTTTTCAGTGTTTTTTTTTTTTTTTTTTTTTTTTTGCTAAGGGACATAAACTTTTTATGCTATACAAAAATTTCATGATATATATTAGTGTGTATTGAAAAACGAACACCCAATTCCACACTCAATTTATGAAACAAGAGAGATAAACAATTCAGGCAATATAAGTTTTTTGACTTTAAAATAAATTCCTAGCTGGCCAAATGGCCATTGTTTATAAAAACCGAGTGATTTTGCACTGGAGCTTATCTAACGGTAAATTTTTTTCAAAAAAAACACCATAGATCTCAGTTCGTGGTCTAAAACAACTTATGTGTGCACATTTTCAGAATGATCGTATGACGTGCAGGAGTGTCAGCAAAGGAATAAGAAACGATTATCTACAATGAAACGAATACTTTTTGTACTGGAGCCTATCTAACGGTAGATTTTTTTCTAAAAAACACTACAGATCTCAGTTTGTAGTTCAAAATAACTTATGTATGCAATATTTCAGAGAGATTGTATGACGTGCAGGAGTGTCAGCAAAGAAAAAAAAGCACTTATGTATTTTCAATCAAACGTTTAATTTTTGTACTATAGTCCATCTAACGGTTGATTTTTTAAAAAAAAAACTTTTACTCGATTCATCATAAAAAAATAAACTATGCACCCAAATTTTAAGATTGATGGAACGACGTGTGGGAGTGTCAGCGAAGGATTAATAAATGGTATACAGCCATTTCATGCCTATCGTAACAAGATCTGCCACACCCCTTCAGATTTCGCTGAAATTTGGTACATGGTTTTTTTTCATGCCTAAACTTTCAGAAATGGCAAAAAAAAAATTTTGCGATTTTTTTGTGGCTTGTGGAGGGGTGCAAAAAGTGAAAAGATTTTGAATTTAAAATGATGTAAATTACAAAAAAACCTACATTATACGAATTATTGCATGTACTGAAATGTTCAAAAAATCTTTACTCCAATACCATTAATGGTACCATCCCAATTTTAGATTCATTTGAAAGGTAATTTTGTCTTCTTTTCTAAAAAATATTTTGGATGAATTGAACTTGTGCACATAGAATGATTCAATCTCTTTCTAAAAATGGTCCAAAAATTAAAATGAGATAAGAAATGTTCCAGTTGTGAGCCATTTTGTGATCGGACCTTTTTTTCAAATTTTCAACAAAATCATAACTTCTAAGCATCGAGACATACCAACTTTCTCTCATTTTTGACTGAAAGATTATTTTTTTTTTCTTTCCAAAAAAAATATTTTGTAAGGTAAAAAAGGTGTACTCGGGTACATTTTTTGTAGTTTAGTACTAAAATAGTAATAAATGTAGTACGAAATTTGAGCTTATAGACTGATTTAATGCCTTTCCAAAACAGGCCTAACCATGAAAATCGGTTAAGAAATGGCCAAGTTATTGGTAATTATTTTAGGAGAGTTTGTCACATTTGTAACGATTGTTTTTGTCTAGGGCTGAGGTAAGCTCAGCGGTGTCCAGGGTCAGACTAAAAGACAATCAACTCTTAGTTTTAAAATTTATTTTATTTTTTTTTTTTAATTTATCCGTTTTATACAATTTCTTTTATGTATTTAATTATTCAATAACAAAATTCTTTCGATTCTAAATTTCGCATCGGTTTCTTCGATGGCTTATGATCCGGTCCTCAATGATCCTATGGAGGCAGGTACTCCTTGTGTTTACTGTCTCGTTCCTCCTTTCCTCGTCTTGCTCGGACAACTATATTTGTTGACTGCTCTCACCTTATGAGCACTATAAGGAAGTACTCGATGAGGCAGATAATATCAGCCACACCGTATGAATACTATAAGGAAGTATTCGATGTGGCGAGTAGCACTGGTTGCCCAGGAACCTATCGAAACACTATAAGGAAGTGTTTCCCTTTCACCTAACCGCTCTCACCTTATGAGCACTATAAGGAAGTACTCGATGAGGCAGATAATATCGGCCAAACCGTATGAATACTATAAGGAAGTATTCGATGTGGCGAGTAGCACTGGTTGCCCAGGAGAGTCTTATGATACGTGACTAACTACTTTTCTAGCCTAGGGATACTCTACATTTAAATATACCTAGCTGCTCCCACCATATGAGCACTATAAGGAAGTACTCGATGAGGTAGATAATATCAGCCAAACCGTATGAATACTATAAGGAAGTATTCGATGTGGCGAGTAGCACTGGTTGCCCAGGATCCTATCGAAACACTATAAGGAAGTGTTTCCCTTTCACCTAACCGCTCTCACCTTGTGAGCACTATAAGGAAGTACTCGATGAGGCAGATAATATCGGCCAAACCGTATGAATACTATAAGGAAGTATTCGATGTGGCGAGTAGCACTGGTTGCCCAGGAGAGTCTTATGATACGTGACTAACTACTTTTCTAGCCTAGGGATACTCTACACTTAAATATACCTAGCTGCTCCCACCATATGAGCACTATAAGGAAGTACTCGATGAGGCAGATAATATCAGCCACACCGTATGAATACTATAAGGAAGTATTCGATGTGGCGAGTAGCACTGGTTGCCCAGGATCCTATCGAAACACTATAAGGAAGTGTTTCCCTTTCACCTAACCGCTCCCACCTTGTGAGCACTATAAGGAAGTACTCGATGAGGCAGATAATATCGGCCAAACCGTATGAATACTATAAGGAAGTATTCGATGTGGCGAGTAGCACTGGTTGCCCAGGAACCTATCGAAACACTATAAGGAAGTGTTTCCCTTTCACCTAACCGCTCTCACCTTGTGAGAACTATAAGGAAGTACTCGATGAGGCAGATAATTATCGGCCAAACCGTATGAATACTATAAGGAAGTATTCGATGTGGCGAGTAGCACTGGTTACCCAGGAAGGCTTAATGATACACTAGCTACTATCTATTTACTACCTTAGGAATACCCTAGGAATACGAGGCCTTTGCACTTTGCTTTTTAGCTTTCAATGTTTGAAATATCAATATTATTTTTATCTAATATTGATGTTGTCGCATTGAACGCCTGGCTGTGACTGCCTGCCTTCTGCATTCTTCACTGCCCTTTTATAGTTGCGCAGCGACAGTGAAATCATATGGCTGCCGTGTATTTTGCATGTCGGTTGTTCTTTGTTGTTGGTTTGTTGCTGTTGCGTGCGTACAGCATATGAGGATGCTGTTGATTTGTTGGTTTGTGTTATTTTTGTTGCTTTTTTTTATAATTATGTTAACCTGTGGTGCAATATATTTCGATTTGTTATTGTAACGTCATTTGGGACGTTACAGTCCCCCCCTACTTCGCAGACGGGAACCTTCTCCTCAGAATTTTCCATTAACAAAATACATTGGGCAAGAATTTATTTTTTTCCATTATTATTTTTTTTTTGTTGGTTTTTATGGTATTTTAAATTTTTTTTTTTTTTTTGTTTTATAGTTTATTATTTATTTATTTTTTTTTTTTTGTAATAATAACAAGTTGAAGGCTTAACTTAAAGGTAGTTCAATTCAAAAATAACAAAAAAAAAATTCATGAGATAGGAAAACGTAACTTATTTAAATTCATAATACTTCAAGTATATACATATGTACATATATTTTTAGTTATTTTATTTTTTTTTTTTGTTTTTTTTTTTTCTTTGTTTTTTTTTTTTTTTTTCTTTTCCCGAATCAGTGGGGTTGTTCGGTTAGAAACCAGGCCCGTTGCCCCTGGTATGCCACGGAGCATGTGTCTCGTGATATGAGGCGTACTGCCATGGTTCCGCCGGTGATGGGGTGCTTCATTGTAAAAAATTTTGTGTTATTTGGTTGTTGGGGGATGATGATCCCATTGAAAATGCTGGGGTTTGGAGCCCTGGTTAAAAATTGATGACCCTTTTTCTTCGGGTTGGTGTGTTTTTTTTGTGCTGGCGGCGGCTGCGGCGCATTTATTGCCGGTTGGACGTTAGGTTGTTTCGGCATGGATGATTTTGGTTGTGGTGGTGGTAGTGTCGGTGTTGCTTGCAGGTCGGGCTTTTCTGGTATCACTTGAGTTGGTGGCTCTCCATGGACGGTTATCGTGGTACTGGGCGCTTCCACGACTGGTGAAATCGCAGTTTGGTTAGGTGGTTTTGGAAACAGGTCCTTTATGGGGCTTACTCCCATTACAAACTCATCTGAAGTACTTAAAGAGATGATGGGGGAATTCTGTTTTGTCACCAAAAAGTCGTTTAGGAATGCCCAGTCCTCATCTGGATTTCCTTGCGGACTGGTCGCAGGGGTGTTGATTTTTGATGGTCCTGCTTCAGCGGCTGCTGTTTGTTTTACCACAGTGGCCGTCAATACTTTGTGCTTTGGCTCTTCCTTCTTTGGTGGTGCTCGTGTTCGGTTCCTGTTCTTGCTATCTTTTGCTGCTGCTCCTGAGGAAGTTCGACTTTCTGGCTTGGTTGTGTGGGACATGTGTGTGGCCTGTGTTGTTCCTGGAGGCTTGCTCTTTTCGGCCGGTGATATTTTTTTTGGTGCAGGTTTTACTATAACGGAGGCCACCGTTGGAGCACGCGTTGCCTCACTTTTCAACTCAGGATACATCTCATGATACAATAATTGAGCCCGTGATTCTTTTGCTCGCTTTTTGGGCACTTCACTGAGGTTTGTGCCCCACCGTTGAACAGCCTTTTTTTTTTGCGTCGTGTGACATGATGATTGTTTCTTATAAAATGTTTTCCACTGACTGCGGATTTTTCCTTTTTGACGTTCGCCTTTTATACTTTTTCTTTAAACTGTCGTCCCGTTATTTCTATAGGGTCTCTTTTTGCAGGGTTTTTTTTTTTTTTTTTGTTTTCTTTTCCTCTTTCCTTTTTTTTTACGTTGTGTGTCTCGCGATGCAATAATAAGAAGGTACGCTCAACTTTTCAACATCCTCTTTCAGAATGTCAAATCATATGTGCTTGTAGGGTTCTTTTTTTTTATCATTATTTTTTTTTTGTACTTGTGGTGTCTAAATCTTGACACGTTGCCATACCCTTATTTGTTGTTGCTGGGCATGATCTCTTTTGCCCTTATTTAACAGTCGAGGTAATGCCTGCTAGTGTTTTCTGAAATATTATACTTCTCTTTTTGTTTCTTGCTTGCTTGGTAATATTTGTAGCTTAAGTTCTACAGATATTATTATTTATTTTATTGTTATTTTTTTTTCTTTTATCAGCATCCTCCATTTTATTTTTATATGCTTATTTTAATTATTGGTACAAACCATGTGTAAACGATCAAGAAATTTGATCATGGCATCCGATTTGGCTATAAATTGGCATAAGCAATAGTTGTATAGTGGAAAAAATTACTACCAAATATTTTTTCAAAATTTGAAAAAATGGCGGAGATATGGGACTTTGAAATTTTTAGGTAAGTTTTTTTTGAGAAGCTATAACTTCGGTTGCATTTATCCAATTTTCAATTTTATGGTGTTAAATGATTTGTCTTAAAACATACTTTAAAATAAAAACTAGCAAACATTTTTTTTTTTTTTATATATATAGTTTACACTGAAAAAAAAAATTTAAATTGAGTTTCCCAAAATACGTCCTTTTTAATATTTTTTATTTTTCTTGTAAAAAGAGCTACAAGTGTAACTTACCAGTCCTCCAAAAATTGGAGTGGGCCTGCTAGTGGTTCTCCAGAAAAACAATAAAATGTAGCATCTTCCCCAATTTTTCAGTACATTTTTTTAATCTAAAATTTTTATTAAAAAAAATTTTCAAATGCTGAAAATAGTTTATTGACTGTTTTTTTGCTTGTATAGTACTAATATAAGTACCAACGCACTTTTTTCAAATTCAAATAACGTTTAATTAAAAATTTCAAATTCAAAAAAATTGTACTGAAAAATTGCGGCAAAAGCTACATTTTATTGTTTTTCTGGAGAACCACTGGGAGGCCCACTCCAATTTTTGGAGGACTGGTAAGTTACACTTGTAGCTTTTTTTACAAGAAAAATAAAAAATATCAAAGAGGACGTATTTTGGGAAACTCAATTTAAATTTTTTTTTTCAGTGTAAACTATATAAAAAAAAAAAAAAAAATGTTTGCTAGTTTTTATTTCAAAGCCTGTTTTAAGACAAATTATTTAACACTATAAAATTGAAAATTGGATAAATGCAACCGAAGTTATAGCTTCTCAAAAAAAACTAACCTAAAAATTTCAAAGTCCCATATCTCCGCCATTTTTTTAAATCTTGAAAAAATATTTGGTAGTAATTTTTTCCACTATGCAACTATTGCTTATGCCAATTTATAGCCAAATCGGATGCCATAAAAAAAATCTTGATCGTTTTGAAATGGTTTGTACCTATTATTATTTTTTTTTTTGTTGGGTTTTTTTTTTTTATGTTCTGACGGTTCGTAGTTCACTTGATGGTTGCTTTTCCCCGCCGGGGGTTTCTGTTGGATGAGCGAAAGGTTTTATATCCTTCACATGTACCCGATAAGTTTGTTGAATTTTCCTGGTGGGGCATCTTAAATTGTCACAGTCCTCCAGAATAACGATAACAGGCGATGGTCTTTGTACCACTCGATACGGACCAGAAAACTTGGGTGCCAATTTTTGTGCCACGAAATTTGGAGCTGACGATAATGTGTGTTCCCTGCGGTAAACGAGATCGCCAACCTTCGGTGTCCAGTTTCTTTTTCGAAGGTTGTACCTGACTTTCTGCTTTGCGGTGGCCTGTTCCATATTCCTTTGAACCTCTGCATATATTTTCGTCATGTCGGGAATTTTTAGTTCCTCTTCGGGAACAGGTCCTCGGCCTCGTAGCGATACTGGAGGACATAGGATTCTGCCATAATTAAGCTCAGCCGCGGAGTATTTGGTGCTCTCGTGGCGAGCAGTATTCAGCGCGAAGGCGATTTCTTCCAATGTTTCATCCCACCTGCGATGATTGTCGTGGGCATTTTGGGCCAACATGGCCTTGAGGACACGGTTTACTCTCTCTGTTGGATTTTCTTGGGGAGTGTAAGGAGCCGTCAATCTGTGTTGGATGCCATGTTTTTCCAAGAAACTTTTCATGTTTCTGCTAGTATAAGGAGTTCCGTTGTCCGATATGAATATTTTTGGACAACCCACTCGGAATATGATTCTTTCTCGTAGGGCTTGTATAACTACAGTTGTCGTCATTTTCCTTACCGGAACCAATTCCACCCATTTTGTAAATTTGTCGACAAATACGAGTAGCGCAGTATATCCTTTCATGGATCTGGGGAATGGTCCCATAAAATCAGAACATACTGTTTCCCAGGGCTGTTTACATGGACGTGAGAACATTTGTCCCGCAGGTTGTTGGTTCTCAGTCTTGAATTTGGCGCAAATCTTGCACTGTTTGATGAACATGGTCACGTCCTTTTTCATTCCAGGCCAGAAGTAAGAGTTTTGCAGGCGGCCTAAGGTTTTGTAAATTCCCAGGTGACCAGCGGTAAGATTAGCGTGCGTTTCTTGAAGAACTTCCGTTTTCAACGCATCTGGTACGCACAATTTCCATTCCGTACCCTGGGCGCTTAGCTCTGTTCGGGTAATATGTTTAAACAGCCGATTCTCAATCACTGTGTAATCTGGGAACTCTTCAGGTCGTGTCGTGACGTCTTGCATTTTTTTATTGTACCAGCCATTTGGTGTTGTTACCGAGTTTGCAAACAACGTCTCCGCATTTTCCGTGACTATGGGCTTGCGAGAAAGTGCGTCTGCGATCACATTGGTCGTTCCTTTCCTGTACTCTATATCAAAATCAAATTGTTGCAATTACAATGCCCAACGCGCCAGGCGACCAGATGGGTTCTTTAATGAGTGGAGCCATTTGAGAGAGTGATGGTCCGTGATTACCGTAAACCGGTAACCTTCGAGGTATGGCCTCATTTTCCTAATGCTCCACAGTATTGCCAGGCACTCCTTCTCTGTAGTCGAATACTTTCTTTCCAGGTCATTGAGTGCTCGGCTTGCATAAGCGACGACCCTCTCATTTTCGGCATCTCGTTGTAGCAACACTGCACCGAGTCCTTCATCACTGGCATCGGTTTGCAAAATGAAAGGTTTTTGAAAGTCTGGGCAGCATAATACAGGCGCACTGGTTAGCTTGATTTTAAGTTGGTTCAAGGCAAAGTCTTGTGCTTCACCCCAATCCCATTTACTCTTTTTCTTCAGCAGCTTCGTCATTGGAGCCGCTAGAGTAGAAAAATCCGGAATGAACCGCCGGTACCAGGACGCTATTCCTAGAATTCGGCGAAGCTCGCGGATGTTCCTAGGCCTAGCCATATTTTGGATGGCTTCTATTTTAGCCGGATCTGTGTGTATTCCTTCGGCACTGACAACGTGCCCCAGGTAAGTTAGTTTAATTTGGCAAAACTGGCATTTCTCGAAATTCAAACTCATGTTGGCCTTAAATAAACGTTGGAATACCTCCTGGACGTTTCGTAGGTGTTCCTGGAATGTTTTCCCTAATATGATAATGTCATCTAGATAGGCAAAGGCAATTGGGTCCAGCTCCGGTCCGATGATAGCATCTAAGGTGCGTTGAAAGGTGGCCGGCGCGGAATGGAGCCCAAACGGCATAACCGTCCACTGATACAAGCCACGACCAGGAACGGTAAAGGCTGTGTATTGTCTAGAGCTAGTTTCTAAAGGGATTTGCCAGTAACCCTGCTTTAGATCCAATGTGGTTATGAAGTTTGCTTCCTTGAGTTTGTCTAGGATGGCCGGTATCTGTGGTAGTGGGTAAGCGTCTTTCACGGAGGCCTCATTTAGCTGCCGGTAGTCAACACATAATCTCCACGTCCCTTGTTTTTTTCTGACCAGAACGATAGGAGCACTATATGCGCTGGATGACGCCTCGATTCGTCCCTCGGCCAGTAATTCATCAATCTCTGTGTTTATAATCTGTTGCATGGCTGGGTTTCGTGGGTAATACCTTTGTTTAATGGGCTCTGCATGCTTCATGTTAATTCGATGTTTTGATAGATTGCAGGGTCCTTGAATCTGTTGAAATTTCCTCGTCCAGCATTGTAGAAGGTCCTGTAACTCTTCCTCTTCTGCGTTGGATAGATTAGTTTTACTTTGTAAGGTGTGGATAGCTGGGTTTTCTTGTGATTCGAAAGCTATCTTCTGACCATAGATAGAAACATCGAGCATAACCTTTTGAAGGAAGTCCATTCCTAATATGACCGGTGCCGATAAATTTGGTAGGTAAGTAACTCTGTGCTCCAGTTCATGGCCTTGCACCTGAATTCTGGTTTCGTATGTTTCTGAAGTTGCAATTGTTGATCCATCAGCTAATTCGATATGGGTAGTTTTGGGTAACTTCTGTACACCTTGTGTTATTAACGCCTGGCGTACTTCCTCGCCGATGAAAGTAAGCGTTGCACCAGTGTCCAGCAGTCCACGTAGTGGCATCCTGTTAATTTTAATAGCCAAAGTGATGCGGGAAAGATTTTCCCGAGGCTGTGGAGTTTCCAAGTTTTCATCGACGTGATGAGCGTTCTCACATTCTTCCTCATGGAAAGCAATGGGGCTGTCCGCCGCATCCATATTTGACTCTACGGTCATAGTTCCATCGCCATGTCGGGAATATTCGTCGAACTCGCTAAGCCAGACCTGGGCGACTCGGTTTGGCTGCCTACGATTCTGCCGCTCTTCCTCCATTCGGATGAACTCGTATTCATCAGTCAGGGTTATCAACTCGTCCATGGTGTTGAAACCATTTCGGCTAATAAAAAGCCGGTATTCTGGTCTTAGTCCGTCATAAATTCGATCAGTGAAGTCTTGCGAGCGTAACCGTGGATGTTGTAGGATGAGGTTCTGAATTCCTAAAATGTAATCTTTGCCTCTTTCTCTGGGCCCTTGTCGACGGCGATGAATCTCATCCTCCAGTCGAGTAAAATATCGTGCTGGCATAAAGAAACTCTCCGCTTCCCTGCAGAATTGTGCCCATGTGAATATTTTATTCTTTTTGATCCTCCACCAATCTGCAGCTTTCCGCCTAAGCAGCAGGATCATTGGCACTAACATCTTATCCAAAGGCACTTCATAGCACTTTGCCATTTCTTCCACCTCATCGATGAAATTCATGATATCCTCGGACCCTTCATATCGCAGATTCCATTTCCGTACAATATCCATTACTTCTGCATTGCTTAAACCTCGCCTGCCTTCGTTAGCCTCTACTCCTTCGTTCGTGGCTTCTTCAGTCAGTACTTTTACTAGATTCTCGGTCGATTGACGACCGCGACGATTCTTCAGAAAGGCACTAAATCGGCGACGCAGGGCTTCCATGTTGCCTTCTGTTTCAAGACCTTGTCTCGCCATCTCTTCCATCAGCCTTTCCTTCCGTAAATTATAGATCCATCCTAGTGAGGATGGGCTGAGAGATGGTTCATTTACTTCATTTTCTTGTGGTGGAGTTGGGACTCCATTTATCAGTATTTGTGGCCTAGTCGCAAGATCCGGTGATGATTCACCCTCTTTTGAGCTAGGTCCCTGCTCGGGCGCCATTTGTAACGATTGTTTTTGTCTAGGGCTGAGGTAAGCTCAGCGGTGTCCAGGGTCAGACTAAAAGACAATCAACTCTTAGTTTTAAAATTTATTTTTTTTTTTTTTTTTTAATTTATCCGTTTTATACAATTTCTTTTATGTATTTAATTATTCAATAACAAAATTCTTTCGATTCTAAATTTCGCATCGGTTTCTTCGATGGCTTATGATCCGGTCCTCAATGATCCTATGGAGGCAGGTACTCCTTGTGTTTACTGTCTCGTTCCTCCTTTCCTCGTCTTGCTCGGACAACTATATTTGTTGACTGCTCTCACCTTATGAGCACTATAAGGAAGTACTCGATGAGGCAGATAATATCAGCCACACCGTATGAATACTATAAGGAAGTATTCGATGTGGCGAGTAGCACTGGTTGCCCAGGAACCTATCGAAACACTATAAGGAAGTGTTTCCCTTTCACCTAACCGCTCTCACCTTATGAGCACTATAAGGAAGTACTCGATGAGGCAGATAATATCGGCCAAACCGTATGAATACTATAAGGAAGTATTCGATGTGGCGAGTAGCACTGGTTGCCCAGGAGAGTCTTATGATACGTGACTAACTACTTTTCTAGCCTAGGGATACTCTACACTTAAATATACCTAGCTGCTCCCACCATATGAGCACTATAAGGAAGTACTCGATGAGGCAGATAATATCAGCCAAACCGTATGAATACTATAAGGAAGTATTCGATGTGGCGAGTAGCACTGGTTGCCCAGGATCCTATCGAAACACTATAAGGAAGTGTTTCCCTTTCACCTAACCGCTCTCACCTTGTGAGCACTATAAGGAAGTACTCGATGAGGCAGATAATATCGGCCAAACCGTATGAATACTATAAGGAAGTATTCGATGTGGCGAGTAGCACTGGTTGCCCAGGAGAGTCTTATGATACGTGACTAACTACTTTTCTAGCCTAGGGATACTCTACACTTAAATATACCTAGCTGCTCCCACCATATGAGCACTATAAGGAAGTACTCGATGAGGCAGATAATATCAGCCACACCGTATGAATACTATAAGGAAGTATTCGATGTGGCGAGTAGCACTGGTTGCCCAGGATCCTATCGAAACACTATAAGGAAGTGTTTCCCTTTCACCTAACCGCTCCCACCTTGTGAGCACTATAAGGAAGTACTCGATGAGGCAGATAATATCAGCCACACCGTATGAATACTATAAGGAAGTATTCGATGTGGCGAGTAGCACTGGTTGCCCAGGATCCTATCGAAACACTATAAGGAAGTGTTTCCCTTTCACCTAACCGCTCCCACCTTGTGAGCACTATAAGGAAGTACTCGATGAGGCAGATAATATCGGCCAAACCGTATGAATACTATAAGGAAGTATTCGATGTGGCGAGTAGCACTGGTTACCCAGGAAGGCTTAATGATACACTAGCTACTATCTATTTACTACCTTAGGAATACCCTAGGAATACGAGGCCTTTGCACTTTGCTTTTTAGCTTTCAATGTTTGAAATATCAATATTATTTTTATCTAATATTGATGTTGTCGCATTGAACGCCTGGCTGTGACTGCCTGCCTTCTGCATTCTTCACTGCCCTTTTATAGTTGCGCAGCGACAGTGAAATCATATGGCTGCCGTGTATTTTGCATGTCGGTTGTTCTTTGTTGTTGGTTTGTTGCTGTTGCGTGCGTACAGCATATGAGGATGCTGTTGATTTGTTGGTTTGTGTTATTTTTGTTGCTTTTTTTTATAATTATGTTAACCTGTGGTGCAATATATTTCGATTTGTTATTGTAACGTCATTTGGGACGTTACACATTTTACCGATCTTTCCACTTTTTGCACCCCTCCACAAGCCACAAAAAAAAAAATCGCATGAAAAAAAACCATGTATCAAATTTCAGCGAAATCGGAAGGGGTGTGGCAGATCTTGTTACGATAGGCATGAAATGGCTGTATACCATTTATTAATCCTTCGCTGACACTCCCACATGTCGTTCCATCAATCTTAAAATTTGGGTGCATAGTTTATTTTTTTATGATGAATCAAGTACCACAAGTTTTTTTTGAAAAAAATCAACCGTTAGATGGACTCTAGTACAAAAATTAAACGTTTGATTGAAAATACATAAGTGCTTTTTTTTCTTTGCTGACACTCCTGCACGTCATACAATCTCTCTGAAATATTGCATACATAAGTTATTTTGAACTACAAACTGAGATCTGTAGTGTTTTTTAGAAAAAAATCTACCGTTAGATAGGCTCCAGTACAAAAAGTATTCGTTTCATTGAAGATAATCGTTTCTTATTCCTTTGTTGACACTCCTGCACGTCATACGATCTCTCTGAAAATATGCACACATAAGTTGTTTTAGACCACAAATTGAGATTTATGGTGTTTTTTAGAAAAAAAATTACCGTTAGATAAGCTCCAGTACAAAATCATTCGGTTTTTATAAACAATGGCCATCTGGCCAGCTAGGAATTTATTTTAAAGTTTATCTCTCTTGTTTCATAATTTGAGTGTGGAATTGGGTTTTAAAACTCGCCCATATATTTCAATACACACTAATATATATAAAATATGTGTGCATATTTATAATTTTTATTATTCGTTACAATAATAAGTAAAATTAATTTTCATATGTCGGCTAAAAATATTTTTTTTCATTCAAATTTAAACGGTTTTTTGCCATTTTTTCGAAAACTGGTCCATCGATTTTTTCTACATAGTCTTATATTCTTTAAAATTTAATATGCTTTTATAAAATATACACATAATAATCATTGTTTGTTGAAATAACAATAAAAATCTAATTTTTGTGTGTCCACTCACAACATTTTGTTCATTTCAATTTTAACGGTTTTTTGTCATTTTTTCAAAAACCGCTCTAACGATTTTTTTAAAAATTCACCAAAATATGCAGAACTTGATAGGCTTTTATAATATAAAATAACCCCAGAGGGGTGTTGTTATCGTCATTTAAATTCTCAGAACAGCGCCGTGGGAACGTGTAGTTTCGTATTATTTTTCTCTTAAAGTTAAATTGACCAGCTTAAACGGTGTATATGTACACCTTGGCAACTGAAATACTTTATCTCACATAATTTTTTTCATCTTTATTTTCCAGGTCTAATATGTGTTTATTCCAACCAACAATCTTTTGAGACACTTAAAGACAACTTGGAGAAATCGCTACTTTGTAATTTGGAGTTAGAAGATAAATTTGAAAACTTACCGATTGTACTTGTATTTCAACCACATGATTTAAAAGACAGTGAAATTGATTTCTTACGTAGTGAAGGTGCACGGTTGTCGGAAATGCTACATTGTGAATTTATAGACAATCGGGAGAGTCATCAGCATAAATATGTCTACGAAATTTTAAATATTGTCATATTATCTTTAAAACTATCAGACATAAAGCTGCTAGATACTTCTTCCTCGAATCTTATTGATTTGCGAATAATGATCTGCATGTTTTGCGGTGATCAATACGAAATTGAGAATATTGTTAATCCATTAATTGCAGAATCATCACAATGCAAATCGTCTGACCATTCCATAGTTATTGATGTTTTTATTGGAGACTCTAAGCGACGTGTTGAATTTATTTTGTCTTCATACCACGGAATAAATCAATATTATGATGAATTGGTACATGGTTTTATATATTTCTATTCTGCTAAACGACGATCTTCATTAGCGAATTTAAGGTAAGTAAACTAATATTGAAGGAATACTGCAACTTTCCACAAAAACATTAGGTACATGTTGAATTTTCGCTAATATAACGGCAACCTTATTTTTTTGGTCCGTTTCGTTACAATTATGATTATGGACTATCACTTAGTCAATTGTCAAAGGTTAAACACGTGATTTTGTTTAAATTGTTAAAAATTTTAAGTAGAATGGGCAAGTGTTATAAAAATTCCATTAGAGGTCCACAAAGTCAATTTAAATCTTATAAATCTTTATGTACAGCCGAAATCTTATCCTGAAATTGGAAATATAGTTCACAGGTCATATTCAAGCATGCGTATCATAATAACTCATTTCGTTAATACCGAAAACTAGAGCCTGAGGGTAGATCTGGACGACAAAAATAAAATTCACACAACGTCAAGAGCGAATAATAGTAGCTGCAGTGGCTAAAACCCAAGAAATTCAGCCGTCAAATTATGCCAGGATATGCAGCAGATATATTTACGGAAAGCTTTGACCTCCAAACAATACGATACACTCTAATAAGAGCTGGTTATCGTGGATTTTTTATATTTTTTATTGTGCACTTTTTTAGTTATTCTAACTTTACTCCTAAGCCAAAAATGGAATTCAAATAACTTGTATTTAAATAATTAAAAAAGTGTTGCTTATTATAAATGATCCCCTTTTTTTCAGTTTTGTGGATAAAAAGTTATTAACAAATACATAAATTTTGAAAATAACGCTGTGCCTAAACTAAGAACAAAATTGTGCCTAAATAAGAACAAATTTGTGGTTTAATTCAAAAATAGTGTCAGGATATTTAAAAAACATGTCAACTTTACAATATTATGCATCAGAATTTTAAAAACTTTTTAGTTTAAGCAAAATTACAGTTCTTAAATTTTTGTATGACATCACACACGGTTTCATTCAAACGAAGGTTGCTTCGCTTTCTAAAAAAAAAACATGTCGATACGTCCAACGTAAAAGTTGGTAACTCGAAAATCGTAGTTTTTAGTTATGATCATTTTTGTATTGTTTTCGTTAAAACAAGAAAACCAAAAACAAAAATTTAATAAATACTTTTGAAATCTGTGGACAAAATAAAGGTTTTTCGACTATTAAATCGTTGTCAATATTCCAAATTTATTTACAGAGATATTAACAATTTCAACTTATAATTTGGATATAAATGAATACATATGAGTTGTAACTCTATTTACCAACTAATGATCTGTTTCAGCAACCAAATGTTTCATGAGAAAAGTTGGTAGCTTATTTGCCAACTACCAATAAAAAATATTTTACGAACATTACGTTGGTATGTAGGAATTACAACCACTGATTTTTAAAGAAAAATTAGCTTATAACTTTGTAAGTCAAGTTACCAACCCAATTTGTTATTTTTGTCCCGTGTATAAGTTATCAACTTAAGTTGCCAAGTTTTTGCATGTACACCTAACTAAAATAGACTTAGGTTGTAACCTCAAAAATTGCTCCCAGCCCTTCAAATTTCAAGCTAGAGATACCAAAATTTGACACAAGATAAAGTCTAATACGCAGATTTCGAAAATCATTGTCCCGTAAAAAGTTGGTAACTTGAGTTACAAATTTTTACGTTGGATGTATCGATGTATGCAGTGAGCAAAATAATTATTCGTACAACGTACACTGAATATGTACAATCATTTTGAAATTTTTTTTGCAGACTGTTAGAATGGTTATTCCTTTATTAAATGCCCTGAAAAAAAAAAACTTTACTTCCATTCAAATAAGTTAAAGATCAGAGAAATCTACGCACCTCCATTCACTAAAATGAGTTAAAGATGCAAAAATCAGAGAAATCTACGCACAAAAATTATTCGTACACCGACTGTTTATGAAATTCAATTCTTAAATATTTAACCATAAAATTTGCTTTGTGTATTTTTATTTTTCTCCTCATTCCTCATTGGTTCATGGTCAGTTTTCATTCAAATATCGACTGAATTAGACTTAATAGAACGAAATGCGGACTTATGACTTGATTTGCGAAAAGTAATCCTCAAATCACATTTAGAGAACAAATTTCTTCGGTAAATCACCATCAACTGTGAAAACTAAATGTACTTCACCACGACAGGGGCTCTATATAGTAATAATAGTGATCCAGAACCCAAAAATAACCAGCACGAAATTATGCTAAAACATGCAAGAATCTACACAAAAAAAAATGTTTCCACAAATTATACACAATGCTCTTCATAAAGCTAGTATCATGATCAGGTCGCACGACGCAAAACTTAAATTTCCGATATCAATATAAAAAAGAGTGTGGAATTCACCAAACTTTACAGAAATGAACCAGATTTTTTTTTTAAAAAATGTAACTTTCATTGACAAATCAAAATTCAACATTTTTGAGTGAACAAGGAGATGAAAAAGAAAAATCTAATATCAATCATAAAACACGGTAAAGGAAATATAGCGGTTAGGGGGTGTGTGTAGGGAATGCAATACCGGTATTACTGACCCCGGTATCCCTGTCCAAAAATCGATACCGAAAAACCGGTTTTAAAATATGCCAAATACCAGTATTTCGGTGTGAAAGTTTTTTTTATTTTTATAAAAAATTAAAAATATTGCTCCGGTTTAAAAAGGAAAGATAATGTTATAAAATTATGCGCAAACTGTTAACTACAATATTGATTCTGAATCAAAATCCGACAACACACGATGAATCGAAGGACCATGTTAGACCTGTTATTGAAAAAGTTCGGCGGATTGTGAAAATATTTCGTAAATCACCATAAAAAAAAAACGATCAAATTTTGCAAAAATATTTAAAAGAAGTTTACGGAAAAGAATTCAATTAGTTTTGGATTGCAAAACTCACTAGAACAGTATGCTCGCTATGCTGGATCGGTTTTATAAATTAAAAGCTGTTATTCGAAAGGCTATTATAGATTTTAATATAAATGCAGAGTATCTTCTATCCGAAAATGGCTTTCTTTTGATTAATAATATAATTACTGTATTGCTTCCAACAAAATAAACAGTAGAGGCATGCTGCCACGAGGTTTCTAAATTTTTATCCGCCGACGCAGCTATCGTATTATTATTTGTAGAAGTTTCAAAACTAGATGGTCTGCTTGAAAATGAGCTCATGGAGCAGTTGAAATTTCATATATTAGAAAGAGGACACAAGTGTTTTACAATACCTTCATAATTCAAATAAATATGAAGAGCAGAAATGTCCAGTTTTGAAAAAAAAAAAAAAATGTTCATAATTGTAAGTATGCTAGAACGATCAGATTCTGATCAATGTACGGAAAACACCGTGGTTTTTCTAAAATTTTAATTTTTTGAAATACCACCCACGATTTTTTTCAGGGATAATGGTGGGGGACCCTTCTAGTATCAAAATAACTTATTACAAAATTTTACCTTGCGTTTAATATTTCAATCGAAAATGCGCCGAACTAATGTTGAACGTAGAGGTATGGTTCGTTGAGCAAATATTCATAGAATTGAATGAACTTTCAGTTGGTGTTTTGTTTGAAAAAATTTCTATTTGACCCATATCACTTATCTAAATATATAGCATCAATTCCACACTATCAAGTGAACTTTTTATTTAAACATAACCCAATTTAATTGATTACTGACAGAATTCCAGCCGAATCATATAATGCCATTACTAAATTTTTAAAATTTAGTATGAAAATAAAAAAAATATTAATAAAAGGTAAAATTTTCGATCAAAAATGCGCCGAACTAAAGTCGAACGCAGAGGTATGGTTCCTTCGGCAAATATTCAAAGAATTGAATGAACTTTCACATAGGGGGGTAGCCGAGGTCGATAAAATTTCGTCCATACAATTTTGCCCACCCTAATATACATATATAAGTATATATGCACAAAAATCGTTAAAAAAATAAAAATGTCGAAAAAAGAAAACGGCTGGACGTTCGGTTTCGCGGTTCGCGGATTTTGATACTAGAAGGGTCCTCCAACATTATCGCGGGTGGTATTTCAAAAAATTAAAATTTTTTAAAAAACCACCGTGAAAAAAACAATAAGCGGCGATAAAATTTTTAAAGCTGAAGATAAAACAATTGGCTCGATTGAGCCAGAGACGATGGAAAAAAGCTTTAAATGGCGATTACCAAAAACTTGAATGACACGGTTTCGCCAAAAACGGAATCGTGGGACAAGAGCTGAGTTATTTTGAAAATGAAAATATCTAATATCTAATTTATAACAATTTGCTATCGATTCCACCAACGAATCTGAAAATGTTTTTTCTTCTATTGGAAATATTTGCCCAGAGATAAAAGCTAGGCTGGACGACGAATAAATTATCGTTTCTACGTTCCTATTTTAATAATAATTAAAAACTTAAGACTGCTTTTAAATGTTTTTTAACGTATAGTTGTGTCGTTAATTTTCAAACTGCCTAAGTCCCACCCACTCTGATATGTGGGCATAATAAAATAATTTAAAATTAATTTAATGAAATTTATTTTATTTTGCCTACATATGTGAATTGATTACGAAAAATAGAGTTAAGTATGCGACAAGGTAGAGAGAGCATTACTCTATTTAAGAAAAAAAAAACAATAACTTCACTTTTGAGGTCCTATCCCTCTAAAGAGCACCATTAAGTGTCAGTTCACAAAAATATAATTTTTCTTAAAACCAAAACTAAAACTTGTAAACCTTTACTTCAAAATAACGAATAAAATATTTTTGTTTTCAGTAAAATAGTAATATCTTTTAAAAGCGGACCTCTAGAAAATTTTTAAAAAATACCATCAACAGAATTTTTCAAGGATTCCGAAAGTTATAGAACTTAATTTTTTCTTTTGCTATGTTAGTTGCTACGCGGTGCTAAATTTACTTAATTTTTACTACAAAAAAAAAAATTTCAGTAAAATGGTGTAGGCTTTTACTGAACCAATAACTTTCAAACGGAGACTTATAGAAAAATTCTGAAAAAAAATAAGATGGGGCATGCTTCAGAGGTTATTTAACCCGTAGTTTTTACTGACTTTATTTTTCTCAAAATTTACTTTTTGTCACTTGTACCCTGTTGAGAGCAATAAGCGTTTTTACTACTCTTTGAAAGAAATAAACCGCAAGGTTTCGTGTGCATTGAGCAACTATCAAAATTTTATTTAAGCTATGGTGATGAGAGTATAAAAGATCGTAACATAATTGTTAAAGGATGAGAAAATGCAAAAAAGATTACTTTACATTTCACAGTATTTTTTACATGTTATGTGGCTTTAAGAGTTCCCCCCGTTGGAAGCGTTCAGCTTTCAACTGAATCATCGATAGGTAGGATGCCAAGCTGTGCAACTGCGCGTTTGGTTGTGCCTGTTGAAGTACGTATAACAGCTACTCTTGCAACGCCATCTGCTCCTTTGATTGTTTCTATCACTCGACCTAGCTGCCATTTTAGAGGTGGCAAGTTATCATTTTTGAGTAGGACCATTGCCCCCTATGCGCAAGTTGGAGTTTGATGAGCGCCACTTGTTACGCTGCTGTAGCAGCGTGATATACTCTTTATTCCACCGTTTCCAAAAATGTTGCTGAAGGGCTGAGACTCGCTGCCAGCGACTTAGACGGTTGATATTAAGAACGGAGACGTCGGGCTCAACTATTCCAGTCAATGGTGCGTCAAAACATCGAGGTCGTCTGGGTGCTCTGAAATTGGACATAACGGGCGTGAATTTATTATGGCACAAATTTAACATACAAGAGTACGCAATTCTTCAAAACAAAGTATGGAAAGGCCAGTAGTACGCCAAAAATTAAATTTAGCAATTTTTATGGAAGTCTCCCATAGGCTCCCGAAGTGTGGCGAACGAGGAGGAATAAATCGCCAATCAATGTCGTCCTGCAAACATTGTTGTTTTACCGTATTTTGATGACTTTCATTAGTAAACAGCTGCTTTAGTTCATCTAGCTCGTTTTTCGCACCTGCGAAGTTCGTAGCGTTGTCTGACCATATGCATTTTGATTTTCCGCGAGTGCTTACGAAGCGTTGCAATGCTGCAAGAAACGATGACGTCGAAAGATCTTTGACAAGCTCCAAATGTGTTGCCTTAGTGGCAAAACAAATAAAAAGGCAAATGTAGCATTTGATAGGAGGACGTTTTCGAATTTCCGATTGATAAAAGAATGGGCCGCAGAAATCAACGCCAGTCACTAAAAATGGTCGAATGCCTTGAACACGATCAGTTGGTGGATTGCCCATAATATTCTCTGCAATCAATGGTTTGACTCGAAAACACGTTATACATTTGTTGATAATGGCCAATATTGCAAACGAAGTGAACCAAGAAGCGACTGAGGGCCAGCGTGCAAATATTTAATGTGAAAATGATTTATAATTGACGATGTTATTACGTGGTCCTTAGGCAAAATAATTGGATGTTTTGCTTCGAAGCAAACTGCCATAGTCACTGGCCAGAACTACGTTTTTGAACTATCCGAATTAGTAAATAAGTACCTCGTTGCATATCCCTTGTTGTAAGGCAACTTGAAAACAAAGTATTTATTGAGGTGTTTGAAATTTCGTCGGCCTGAATTGAGTCTGTCGTTTCCAAAGAGCGAAGTGAAGTCGAAACTTGAGGAATTCTTGACAAAACAGCGCTAAGAAATTTGTAAGTGTACGCAAATACACTCTGCATTTTCCCAAAATTAATTAAAAATTAACAATTGACAACAACGCCATCATCCTGCCGAACTGTCAACAAAACAGCTTTTCGCCTTTCTGGTAAGCCTTGAAGTAATACGAGGGTTGCCTTTTATATTTCGGGATTGGGCAACACTAATGTCAATAGCTAAAATCTGGCAACACCATAATAAAGTTTGACATTTTTTAGCATAAACGTACTCACAACGTTTTGATGTACAAGTGCTATTTGTTTTGTTTACAGTGAGTTAAGGGGGGCTTCTCATGTAACACGTCAAAAAGTAGTTGTTTTTCGGGATTTTTTTTCACTCGGAAAATAAAAACACACAAATAATTTTTTGCATATATTTAAGAACATGTTTGAACTATAAAAAAGCATTTTTTCAAAAACTAAAATGACAAAATGGCGGACTTATTAAATGTCGCGTGTGGCGTGACGCGGCTGACGGACTTATCGCGGTACATTGTGGAGCCTAAAGTTTTTATCTGAAACATAAAACAAAATTTTTTTATTATTCAGCAGGGTTCCCCTGAGTGCATGAATGTCTGCAACTCCAAAAAATTCGATTCTACAATATTGAAATCACGTCTTGAAAAAAAAGTGCTATTTTTTCGTCATTTTTTGTCGCTAAATGGGGCTAAAAAGTGTATAAAATAACTTTTTTTCCACAATTTCAGACATTCATGCACTCGTTCAATTTATAATCTGCAAAACACTTTTTAGAAATCAAAAATCGGTTAAGTAGTTTTTTCGCAATCGTGTACCGCGATTTTAAAACCATAGTTTTGAGAAAAAAAAGTTTGCACCGCGCGCCAGATCGCACACAAAGCGCGCCCAAGCGCGCTGGTTCAATCAATCATATTTTCCATAATATTTAGAGTTGAGTCATGAAACTTTGGGAATATACTCCCAAGACGTTATTCTATCAACCTATGAAAAAAAAAATCGATTTTTTGAAAATTTTACATGAGAAGCCCCCCTTAAGAAAATCAATTTTTCCATTGATAATTTAAGCGATTGATAAATTATGGGGTATCCAACGAGAACAAACCTTTTTAACGACCAGGTGTTCATGCAATATTGAATGTATGCTGGTCCCACTAATGCCTAAGGTTGTCTCAATCTCACGATAGGTCACATGACGATCTTGCAATATCAGTTGGCACACAGCATCAATGGTTTCCGGAACAACAACTGATTTTGGACGACCTTCACGAAATTCGTCTTGGAGTGAACTACGACCTCGGTTGAATTCACCATACCATCGATAAACACTCGTCCTTGATGGAGCTTCATTGCCAAAAATTGAACTAAGTTCATCGATGCACTGTTGTTGAGTTAATCCACGTCGAAAGTTGTAAAAAATAATCGCACGAAAATTTTCACGATTTAATTCCATTTTTTGGGCGAGATGAATCTTTTAAGTTACTGTAAACAACACAAATAGCGCTCATATGTCAAAATGTTCTGAGTACGTATAACCTCAAATATGTCAAACTTTACGATAGAGCTGGCAGTTGCCAGATTGCAACACTAAGGTTGCCCAATCCCGAAATATAAAAGGCAACCCTCGTACAGGTTGCTCTGGCCAAAATGGTTTCCCTTGCCGCAAAAAATTGGGCCCCTGTTGCCATAGTGAATTATTTATAAGCTCTGCAGGTGTGGCGCCTCTCGACAAAATGTCGGCGGGGTTAAGACCTGTGGGTGCATAATGCCATTCCATGTTATTTGTTAAAGTTTGAATACACGAGACTCGATTTGCTACGAAAATGTTGTAATTGGAAGGCTCCTCGCGCAACCACGTCGCAACTACTGTCGAATCCGACCAGCAATGGAATTCAGCTTGAAAAATATGAGATATTAACGAAACAAGTTCGGCTAAAAGAAGCGCTCCACAATGCTCGAGTTTAGGAACTGTGACTGTTTTGAGTGGCGTCACTCGAGATTTTGAACAAAGTAAATTTGTTGATATTTTATGATCAAATTCAGACCGAATGTAAATGCATACGCCATATGCCGAAAGGCTTGCATCCGAAAAAGCATGGACCTGTATTTGGGATCCTGGCAGTAAGACCAACCTTGGAAAGGTGCAGTTACTTGCAATTTGCAAAAGCTAATCCACTCCGAGTAAAGTGCCTGAGGTAGGCTTTCATCCCAATTAATCCGCTCTTTCCACAATGATTGAAGAAAGATTTTTGCTCTGGAGATAACAGGCCCAATGAGACCAAGAGGATCGTTTATACGAGCTATGTAAGACAAAACAGTACGAAATTTAAGAAACTTTTCCTGCTTATCCTTTGGGATGCTATTTAAAACAAAATTACTGTTTGAACACCATTTACGAAGCTCAAAGTTAGCTAGATTCAAAATTTCGGATGTCTGCCTCTTGATCTCAAAAACTTCAGCTAAAGAGTCGCCACCCGATATCATATCGTCAACATAAAAATCCCTACGAAGTATTTTAGCACCAACAGGAAATGTTTCCTCGTGATCCAAAGCCAGCGGATGCATCGAACGAATTGCCGAAAATGAGGCGGATTTCGTGCCATACGTGACAGTTTCGAGACTATAAACTTTTATTTCCTCAGATGGATCCTTTCTCCACAAAATGCATTGAAGATTGTCGGGCGAAGACACACGGACACATCGGCACATTTTACAAATATCTCCAGTAATGGCATATTTAAATGTTCGAAAGCGAAGCAAAGTTTCAAAAAGTGTAGATTGTATAGTAGCACCTGCCATCAAAATATCGTTCAGCGAATAACCAGTCGAAGAAGATGCGGACCCATCAAATACCACGCGCAATTTTGTTATGATACTACTAGCATTCAAAACACAATGATGGGGCAAGAAGTATCTAGGAGTGGTAGGCGGCAAGCGATCAACAAGTTTCATGTGATTTAAACTCAAATATTCGTCCATGAATTCTGAGTGCTGCATGCGAACATCAGGATTTCGATTAAGTTTGCGTTCGAAATTTTTAAACCGATTTAAGGCCTGTTGGTATGAATCTCCTAGCATTGTGGGGCAAATTTTTATAGGAAGGCGAACTGAGTATTCACCAGATTCCAAGCGACGATAAATTTTTGACGAAATGCTCCTCACAATCAATTTCTTCTTTTTTAGGAACTTGCATCATATTTTCTGCTCCTTCAATCTCCCAAAATTTCCTAACTAAATCTTCTATCCGAAGATCAAGAGTTGTATTTTGCGATTTTTCGATGGTTGCCAAGCAAGAAGATTTTGATCCAAAGTTTTGGCCACCCCCAGCGTCGATCCATCCTAATTTTGTTTTGTGCAGCAACGCCAAATTTTCTGACAAATTTATTTGACCAACGCATAAAAGGTCAAAGGATAAGCTAGCGCCTATTAAAATATCGATACGCTGCGCCTCATAAAAGTTTGGATCGGCTAATTTCACATTCGATGGAATATTCCAATTTGTGCCAAAAATTGTTGAATTGAGTTGATTATCAGTTATTGATGGGGCAACTACTGCATAGAAAGAATTTTTATAGTCCGAAATACGAGATTGCATGTGAATTTAAACAACCTGATCAGCTACAAAATCCGTTTGGCCTATTCCAGAAATATTAGTTTGCGATTTGAGCTTTTTAAGCTGAAGCTGATCTGCTAAACGTTTGGTTATAAAGTACAGTTGAGAAGCACTATCAAGAATAGCTCTACATGGTACCAGATCACCTGCCCTATTCCTTATAAAAATGATGGCGGTAGCGAGAAAGACGACATTCTGTGGAAAAATCTGCATTGTTTCAGCAGATTGCGAAGTGGATACTAAAACAGGTTGCGGTAGTGACGATTGTACAGCCGAAAGTGCTGGCGCAGATGACGAGGACGAATTAGGTTCAGGAATGCTAGCTACGGTTGAGTTGATTGGGCCTAAATGAAGCAATGTGTTGTGCTTAGACGAGCAATGTCTGCAAGAGCTTGCTTTGCAGTCACGTAAGATGTGCTCCTTTTTTAAACAATTAATGCAAAGTTGCAGCCGCTTTGCTTCGATGAAGCGAGCTGCTGGCGAAATATTTATAAATTTTTCACACGTGTATATCGAATGGTCAGGGTTCTTACAAATGATGCAGGAAACAGCATGATTAGTAGTGGCAACTAACGCCTTACGATTGTATTAGTATTGAATAATTTCTTTCGCACCTGTTTTGTAGACTCATGTACTAAAGCACCTTCAACATTCTCCAACATTCGGCACCTTTTGTCCAAAAATTCTGCCATCGCAGTCCAAGTTGGTATAGTATCGCTTGGCGCTGATTCCTTTTCATTCCTTTTCATTTTGTCACTCAAAATGCGAATACCATTTGTAGAACGAGACTCAACTCTCTGCAAAGCATAAATGTCCTTGATATGACCCTTAAAATTTAAGCGTTTATTATCAAAGCGTTTTTTAGCTGTTAACTTCCAGGGAACGAATAGTTTCTAACGCTAAATCTGCAAGACTGGTACGTAGATGCTGAAATTTTTCAATCGGTGTCAAATCCTCGTTTTGATTTATAATTGTGTCAAATAACGAATAAAAATACGGCCAATCTGTGTATAGTCCGGTGAATGTTGGCAAAATCAATTCGGGCAGCCGCGATTTCTTAGTTTGAGCGAGAACAAAAGTGGGAGCTGTCTCATCGCCAGAAAGTTAACGCAAATTTGAAGAGTGATGAGCCTCCACACGACGAGAATTTAATTACTTTAACAGCGCCGACTTGATCTTGATACACAGTCCACTGTATTTCGCACGAATATCGCTGTCCAATTCATCAGGATCTGCTTCTTCGCACTTTTCTTGCACGGTTTTAAAACTCGTTCGTAGGTGCTCCAATACTTCAATTCTTACCAACAGTTCAGCCTCATCCATACTTTGCAAAAGAGCTTCCTGCAGCTCCTTAGAATTATCTTCAATCTGCTTAAGAAAAGATGAAGCTTTTCGCTTTTAAAAAACAATGTCTTCATCTGCTGTTGCCATTTAAGCGATAAGTAGAAGTTATTTGTTCCGAAAATAAATTACTAGTACAATGAGTATGCGACGACTGTACGAAAATTTATTGCAAGATCAAAAAGTACAAATTTATGTATTAACCGAGAACGGGATTTATATAAATCTTGCCCTTGAATAGGCAATCGAACGATCGAAAGTATGTATTTACGAAAACGAAAGACGTGACGATCACGTCGGGGTCACCACAATGTTGAGAGCAATAAGCGTTTTAACTACTCTTTGAAAGAAATAAACCGCAATGTTTCGTGTGCATTGAGCAACTAACAAAAATTTATTCAAGCTATGGTGATGAGAGTATAAAAGAACATAACATAATTGTTAAAGGATGAGAAAATGCAAAAAAGATTTCTTTACATTTCCCAGTATTTTTTTATATGTTATGTGGCTATATTTTTAAAACTTAACATACCCCTTTTCTTCTCACCCCCTCAATTGAAGAGTAAATTTGCTCTTGTTTTTAATAAATAAAAGCCCTTATTCTAATCCATGTTTCTTTAATACTAAACCAGATCTTTAATCTATGCTCTGCGGACTGCTATTACTCATATTTAGTCCGTGGGCCCGCGTACAAAAAAAGATTCATAAACACACTGCTGAGACTTCGTGTATTTAATGTTCAGGTCAAGTCAGACAAATTTTGAGAATGCGGAAGTATGGTGGTAGGGCGTTTACCGTTGATGCTATCACAAAGTTATGGATTTCAGGTTAGAAAAAATATATTACCATTACCTTGGTTTTCATTCGAATCAAAAGTTTTTAATATGTTAAAAGTATAAAACATGCCGTCAGACAAAATTTTTGGGGCGTTTGGCGAGTCGGACACGCCGAATTGAATTTAGAAATAGAGAAAACGTGCACAGCGCTGTGTACTTCCGCTGCTGCATTGTAGTTACTTTCATATAAAGTAGTGTGTTCTAAAATGTCAACTGCCACTGTCGTAGTTTGGGCTTTATAAGCGTATTTGGGTATAAGCGTATTAACGCAAACAAGCGCTGCGTTAACCGTTACTACTTTTTGCTACAAAATCATAGCGTACGCCTTAATTACAAGTGAAGCCTATGAGAATATGTAAAAAAAAAAAGAATTCACGAACGTTGGAACAGCGTTCGCGCACTTTTAAGACAGATTTCATTAAAAAAAATCCACAAATTGGTATGAACGATTGCAAATTGAAGGTGCTCGAGCTAGCTGACATTGTAAAGATATCAGATGGTAGTGTTTTTACCATTTTACACAAACATTTGGGTATTAGTCCAGGAAAACAAGACATTTCCTGCGAAAAAATTCCCAGTGGAAATTTTTCACTGGAATTGTCTTTATTTATGCATGATACACAAACTGTGAAAAGTCCATTGCAAGTCGTGTGCGCATAAAAAGTTATTAAGGCTCAAAGGTCGCTAAAATCAGTTTTTTGCAAATATCTCGCCAATGCTAACTTTTACAGAAAAATTTTGGTCTCCAATTTTGTAGCACAGGAAATTTCCTATAAAAGTACATACGTTAAAAGTATTTGCGTACAACTTCTAGTTTAGGAGATCACCCAATTTAAAAAGTTGTTAACAGTTATGATATAAAATACTACGTATGAGTTCATATTAAAATATCTTACTTTTTAAATTGGAGTAACTCTTCAATGAGAAGTTGTACAAACAAAATTAAAATGCCGTTTGAAAGATAATTTAATTTTCTATATACCGTACAAAGTTTTGTTTTCGAACGGCTCATGACCTTAAAAATATTCTTGAATAACCGTTAAGGCTTCGAAATTACTGGTTTTTTAAGGATATCTGCGAATTGGTAAGTACTACGATAAAAAGTAATGGGACCAAATTTGTAGAGAATTACAAGATCTACAAAAAATAAGCGATATGTGTACACATAGAAGTAACCGTTTAGAAGATATTCCAAAAAACCCTTTAAATGCCAAAAAACCGGTTTCTATTGAATATCTTCTATACGGTTACTTCTATTGGGTGTACAACTTAAAAACCGGAATTTGACAGTGGATGTCCGTACTAAATATCGTGAAAGCTCGAACTTTATATATATGTCATTTTGAAGGTACATTTGACAGCTGTCAAAATCAGTCAACAAAAAAATTTTATCTTGTGTGCATCATTATTATTTTTCATGATGAATAACTTCGAAAATTGGAAAAAAGACAGCATTTGCGGGAGGCTCTGTTGGGTAATTTTTTTGCAAAGAAAACAGCTGCCGAAAGTCATCGCATTCTTGTAGAAGTTTATGGGGACTATGCTCCAGCTGAATCAAGCTGTCGTGAGTGGTTTAAAAGTGGTTATTTTGATGTCGAAGACAAAGAACGTCCTGGTCAGGACCAGCTAGGTGTGATCCATTATGAGCTGTTGCCAGGTGGCCAAACCATTAATGCTCAATTCTATCGTCAACAATTGATCCAATTGAAGCATAAAATCCAGACAGAGCGGCCTACGTATGCGACCAGACATGAGTCAATCATTTTCCACCACGATAACGCTCGGCCACATATTGCTGCCCCAGTCAAAAATTACCTGGAAAACAACGGATGGGAAATTTTTCCTCACCCGCTTTATTTATAGCCCAGACCTTGCACCATCAGACTACCATTTGTTCCGATCGATGCAGAATGCCCTATCAGGAATACGCTTCACTTAAGTTCAAGATATCGAAAACTGGATAGATTCATTTTTGGCCGCCAAGCCGGCGCAATTTTTTTTGGGATGGAATTCATAAATTGCCTGAAAGATAGGGAAATGTAGCTTCCAATGGACAATACTTTGAATAAAATATATTGTAACATTTTTGCACAATAAAGCATCAAATTTCGTTAAAAATTCCGGTTTTTAAGTTGTACACCCAATATGTGTACACATATCGCTTATTTTTTGTAGATCTTGTAATTTCCTGTGCTACAAAATTGGAGACCAAAATTTTTCTGTAAAAGTTAGCATTAGCGAGATATTTGCAAAAAACTGATTTTAGCGACCTTTGAGCCCGAATAACTTTTTATGCGCACACGACTTTGCAATGGACTTTTCACAGTTTGTGTATCATGCATAAATAAAGACAATTCCGGTGAAAAATTTCCACTGGAAATTTTTCGGCACAGAAGTTCTTTTTTCGTCTTATTTTCCTGGGCTATATGCAAAGTAGGTGCCGCGTGAGCTCACAGTCGACCAAATCAAAAACGAATTGATGCTTCAGATGAGTGTTTGGCGCTGTTAAACCGCAATAAAATTGAATTTTATCGTCGATATGTGACAATGGATGAAACATGGCTTCACTTTTACACACCAGAATCCAAAAGACAGTCAACTGAGGCCTATTTTGACGAAAAAGAGAAATCGTAATATAAAAGTGGTTTCGAAAAGTCGGAAAATCGCTATACTCTTTGTATCGCCCTCGAAGGCAACTATGTTGAATAATAATATCGAGTTTTGTCAAAATTTAGTTTTTTTCTTACTTATCCTACGGACTTTTTGAATGAAATGTTACCACAGCTAGATTCAGTCAAATTTTTATTTTGATAATCATTTCAAGCTGATCCGAAAACCATGTGCTATTTTTGACACCCTTAATGTAAAGGTACATGCAAATGTATGTATATTGTTTTTTCTCTTCACCCTTTCTAACGTTATAATAACTTATATTTTTAGTATAATGGCTTCGCAAATTTCCAACATCCCATCACAAATAATTGCTATCACCGAAAGCGGAGGAGCGAATGCTTTTTTTAATAGTGATATATGCCAATATCTAATAACAGAAGGAAATTCTTTAGCTGACAGATGCAAGGGAAGTTTCATGACATTCTCTTCCGATCAATTTGTAAAATGTAAATAAATATTATGCATATGTTGAATGAAATTTTTTATATTTAAAATTTGTTTAGTTGCATTTTACAGTCCATTTTTAAAAAATGCGTGGGATAATAAATACGAAATTGAACATATGCACATTGAAGACACAATTACATTAGATTCTGGCGAGAGAACACTCGAAAATGCAGTTCATCAACTCCCAAGACCCCCACCTCGACATGAAAGTTATATGCATTCGAACACAGTTGGAACTGATGGCTCTGGCAGTGAGAATTATGAAATGCTTCCAACTCGTTCATTAAATTCATTAAATGGTAAGTTTAGTGTTACAAAAGATTTATCGAAAAACGCCCGCCCGGGGAGTAATTTCCAATTTGAAGTGGCAATAAAAGTCTTTTCCTTTTATTGCCACTTCATAATAAAAAAATGGGCGATGCCACGCCCCCTCTACCACAAATTCGTCGTTCCTCTGGAAAAATTTGACTCACATGAATGAGATTCGGTACATATGTAAGTGGCACTGGTGAAAAAATTTTAATTAAAAAATGGGCGGAGCCCCCCTAAAAAAAAACCAAATTGGTCATATCTCTGAAATATTATACATATGTGAATAAGATTTCATTTCAAGTAAAGTGAAGCGAACACGGTAATACCACTGGAATAAAGTATTTATTTATTTATTTATTAAGTATTAACTACAAATTAAAATTAATTGCTAATATTAAATCTAGCTTTGGCTGCATAGGCCTTAAGCTTAACATACAGTGCTGTGCATAACATTTGCAACCAGAAACACTTGAAACTGTATCACCAATTTTCGGCCACTAAAACAGATGCAAATAAAAAACTTGGTATGAGGTCTTATGTCATTTATATTGTTGTTTATAAAACAAAACTAAAAAGTCCATACATCACTTAAACAAAACTAAAACTTAAGTGAAATATAAAAATGTGTTGGTAGTGGCTGAGCAAAACATTTGCAACTATTAATCTAAATTAAAAATTAATAACTAAAAATCAATATTTAATGGAATAACCCGTGATTTTTACAACAGCAGTGCATCTTTTTGGCATGGATGCGATAAAACTATTTTCCAATGAGTGCGGAATGTCCTGGTACCGTTTTTTAACTTCATTAAACAACTCATCCTGTTTTCTAAATTTTTGATTGCATAATAAGCAATGCATTTTCGTGACTTGACGATTTGATTGGGTTTAGATCTGGCGACTCCGCGGGGCATTGATAAACATGAATATTTTGCCGTTTTATCCAATCTATTACTACTTTCCACGTGTGCTTAAGGTTATTATTATGCAGGAATATCCATTTTAGTGTCATTTTCCAAGTTGCATATGGCTTTATAGTATTTTGTGGTATGTCTTTATAATCATTAGGCTTCATTATGTCTTCAACTCTTTGAATTGAACCGATTCCTTGCGCAGAAATGCATCCCCACACCATGATTCTACAACCTCTATCATAGACAGTTCCTATTGTATATTTCGGGCTTAGCCTTTCTCTCCTTGGTCTTCTCATAAGCCTGTTACCACTTGATCCGCACAAATTAAGCTTGGACTCGTCAGAAAAGATGGTAAAAGTCTTGTGAAAAGACCAAAGAGAGAATGGCTAAGCCCGAAATATACAATAGGAACAGTTTATCATAGAGGTTGTAGAATCATGGTGTGGGGATGCATCTCTGCGCAAGGAATCGGTCCAATTCAAAGAGTTGAAGACATAATGAAGCCTAATGATTATAAAGACATACCACAAAATACTATAAAGCCATATGCAACTTGGAAAATGACACTAAAATGGATATTCCTGCATAATAATAACCTTAAGCACACGTGGAAAGTAGTAATAGATTGGATAAAACGGCAAAATATTCATGTTTATCAATGCCCCGCGGAGTCGCCAGATCTAAACCCAATCAAATCGTCAAGTCACGAAAATGCATTGCTTATTATGCAATCAAAAATTTAGAAAACAGGATGAGTTGTTTAATGAAGTTAAAAAACGGTACCAGGACATTCCGCACTCATTGGAAAATAGTTTTATCGAATCCATGCCAAAAAGATGCACTGCTGTTATAAAAATCACGGGTTATTCCATTAAATATTGATTTTTAGTTATTAATTTTTAATTTAGATTAATAGTTGCAAATGTTTTGCACAGCCACTACCGACACATTTTTATATTACACTTAAGTTTTAGTTTTGTTTAAGTGATGTATGGACTTTTTATTTTTGTTTTATAAACAACAATATAAATGACATAAAACCTCATACCAAGTTTTTTATTTGCATCTGTTTTAGTGGCCGAAAATTGGTTATTCAGTTTCAAGTGTTTCTGGTTGCAAATGTTATGCACAGCACTGTACGTCTAACTGATGTTAAACATAAATGAGACTTAAGAAGAAAAAAAAAATTAAACATTGGTAGTTATTTTAAGATAGAAGTACATGTTGTGAAATAAATAGCTAGCGTTTTACATTTCAATATATTAAATAAGATTATATAAATTAGTAACCTTAAGAAAATTAACCTACTTTCTGGACATTATCTAGGCTAGGACTGGAAAGTGAAGATAAAGGATTTGTGTTTCGGAAAATTTGGATTTTAGTATCATGAAATTTTGGGCAATTAGATAATAGGTGTGCTATATTGACAGGAGCTATTGAATTACAAAATGAACAAGAAGGGTGGTGAGATGTTCGTGGGTTATTTTAGTATGACCCAGTCGCAGGCGCTCGTACTTTATAATATCTCTTCTGGATAAATTAGGGGGTGTCAAAAAAAGTAAAACTAATTTAAAGTACTTAATCAGTATTTTTTTCCCTTTGCTTAGACACCAAGCAAAAAAATCGATCGGGAAAATATTTCACCGTGCTCTCTCAGGCCGTTGAAGGTCGGGAAAACGCTATTTACATGAAAATAAGTGGCTTTAACCGAAACAATCAAACTTATCTACGAAACTATTTGACATATGTGAATAAGATTTTATACATATAAATATACTTGAATAAATAGTATCAAATGAAAAAATGGGCAGCGCCATGTCTTCTCCACCCCAAACTTTTTGTATCTCTGGAAATATTTTACACAAGTAAATGAGATTTGGTACATATAGTCGGGTTAAAACTACAACTACATATCGTTAGCTTTATATGGAAAAAGCGTAACTCAAATTTTTTTCGAAATTGATATTTTTGCATATTCTGGTTGGCCACTCTCTAATACACCTTCCTACAAAAATGTTTCATATATGAAAAATAGCCAAGTTATAGTCAATTTTAAAAAAGCCCTAACACATAACAAAAATTTATTGAAAGAAAAAAGCCCTAACTCACAATATGTAGCATTTAAATAGAGTTAAAATCATTTAGAAACTATTCGGTTATTTAAGCTGAAAACTTGGCAGTGAGTGTATCTCAAACATGGGAAAGTTTTTATGCTATACACGAAGGTTTTTGAAGTTCATCCGAAGGCTTTCTGATCAAAACGAAGAATATGTAGGTAAACTAGAGGAAAAACATCTATGATAGACTATCAAGGAAGCTTATTCAATAGTTTTCTAAGAAACCCGAAGGTTCTTGAAGGTCACCCGAAGGCTTGATAGTCAAAACGAAGAATATTTCAGTATACTAGAGGAAAAACATCTATGATAGACTATCAAGGAAGCTTATTCAATAGTTTTCTAAGAAACCCGAAGGTTCTTGAAGGTCACCCGAAGGCTTGATAGTCAAAACGAAGAATATTTCAGTATATTAGAGGCAAAATATCATTGGCGAACTATCAAAAATGTATAACTTGTAGTTTTTTTGGGACACCCGAAGGTTCCAGAAGTTCACCCGAAGGCTTCAAAATCAACACAAAGAATTTCTAGGTAGTCCCGAAAGTCACCCGAAGAAGGCTTCATAGTCAATAGAAGAGTATCAAGGTTTACTGATGGAAAAACATTAATAGCATCTATGAGTTCAGTTGCTGTGGGTATTTAATTATTATAATAGACTTTACTTGATGTAAATTTAAATATTTCAAATTGTTGTTACCTGCTTAACGTGTCATAGTCCCCACGGACATAATCCCCATTCACGAAATGGGGATTATGTCCGCCAATAATTCGGACATAGTCACCATTTCTAAAATGGGTATTATGTTCGCAAGTGTTTCGGACATAATCCCCAGGAAAAAAACGGACATAGTCCCCATAACGATATTTTGTTATTGACAACAGCCGCAGCTCAGGATTTACAACTCCCAAAAATTCCAACACCGTTTCCACGGCGGCCTTCAGCCGCTGATCAGTCTATAATATATCCAACACCTAGTTTGCTAGCCACAGTAATTTTACATAAGGGTAGGGGTAAGTGGGCGGCCTGTGGCCGCAACTCAGGATTTAAAACTCCCAAAAATCCAACACGGATCAGTCTATAACATCCAATACTATTGGGTGTACAACTTAAAAACCGGAATTTGACGGTAGATGGCCGTACTAACAAATATCGTGGAAGCTCGAACTTTATATATACAGGGTGGCTGATTCGAAGTGTTACCAATTCAAAAGACTATATTTTTAGTTTCCATGCACAGATTTTATTTATCAAACGCTATAAGTGTTGGGAAATGTTCAAATTTTAAGAATCTACTTGAGATTTTCGATATGGCTACCTTTGGCCTTAACTATGGCCCGTAGACGGTCGAAGAACGAGTCGCATGCTGCACGAATTTGATTTTGTGGAAGTTTGCGCCATTCTCGTTGAAGGGCTACTTTTAGCGCATCAACGTCTGGTATTTTTTAGTCAAGACCTTCCTGTCCAACATACCCCAGATTGAGAAATCCAGCGGATTCGCATCAGGCGAATTTGAGAGCCATTGTTGAGCAGAAATGAAGCTAGGAACGTTTTTTTCTAACCATTCTTGATTCACACGAGCTTTGTGTGACGGTGCCGAGTCTTGTTGGAATGTCCATGGCTTGCGACCGAAATGTTTGCGTGCCCACGGTAGTAAAGCACCCTCCAACACTGATTCACGATACACCTGGGCGTTTACTTTGACGCCAGCGGCCAAAAAAACGAGTGGTGAGCGCCCATCAGCAGTCACTGCAGCCCAAACCATCACATGCGGTGGTGCCTGCGTCCTGGTGGCCAAACGAACATTCAAATTTTCGTAGGACCTCTCTGTCAAGTAAACCCGATCATTTTGTTTGTTTACATATTGCTGGATACAGTAATTTTTCTCATCAGAGAAGACAATTTGTGACAGATTTCCGGCGGCGTGCAAGCGCAACAACTCCTTGGCTCTATCGAGCCTAACTTTTTTTTGAGCAGGAGTGAGATCATGCGCCTTTTGGCCTTTAGTCCGAGCTTGTTTGACAATATGTGTTGCATTCGTTCACGCGATATTTTCAGCTCGGCAGCCATTTGTCTGCCACTGCGTCTCGGATTTCGCTCAATTCTGGCCTTCACCTTTCGAACCATTTCTGGTGATGTTGCAGTTATTTTTCGACCACCACCATGTCGTTTGGCAACGCTGCCGGTACCATTGTAACGTGTTATGGTCCGATACACAAACATTTTATTCACTTTTAAATGTCTCAGCTCACGAACAATTGCTGGTTGCGATTTTCCAGCCAAATAAAGAGCAATCAAACTATTACCTTTGCATTCCATTTCGAAAATTTTTTGTTTTCAATAAATTGACGCGCAAATGCTTTTGGTTACTTGTTGACAATAGAATGAACTAACATCATGCCAATTTTTAGACAGCTGTCATGTTCCATCTGTCAGATAAGTCTATCTGAAGTTGGTAATCAGCCACCCTGTATGTCATTTTGAAGGTACATTTGACAGCTGTCAAAATCAGTCAACAAAACAATTTTATCTTGTGTGCATCATTATTATTTTTCACGATGAATAACTTCGAAAATTGGAGAAAAAGACAGCATTTGCGGGAGGTTCTGGTGGGTCATTTTTTTGCAAAGAAGACAGCTGCCGAAAGTCATCGCATTCTTGTAGAAGTTTATGGGGACTATGCTCCAGCTGAATCAAGCTGTCGTGAGTGGTTTAAAAGTGGTTATTTTGATGTCGAAGACAAAGAACGTCCTGGTCAGGACCAGCTAGGTGTGATCCATTATGAGCTGTTGCCAGGTGGCCAAAATGCTCATTAATGCTCAATTCTATCGTCAACAATTGATCCAATTGAAGCAGAAAATCCAGGCAGAGCGGCCAACGTATGCGACCAGACATGAGTCAATAATTTTCCACCACGATAACGCTCGGCCATATATTGCTGCCCCAGTCAAAAATTACCTGGAAAACAACGGATGGGAAATTTTTCCTCACCCGCTTTATAGCCCAGACCTTGCACCATCAGACTACCATTTGTTCCGATCGATGCAGAATGTCCTATCAGGAATACGCTTCACTTAAGTTTAAGATATCGAAAATTGGCTCGATTCATTTTTGACCGCCAAGCCGGGGCAATTTTTTTGGGATGGAATTCATAAATTGCCTGAAAGATGGGGAAATGTTGTAGCTTCTAATGGACAATACTTTGAATAAAATATATTGTAAAATTTTTCCACAATAAAGCATCAAATTTCGCTAAAAATTCCGGTTTTTAAGTTGTACACCCAATATATAAATTTTTTAAATGGATTATTGCAAAAATTTTGTTCAATCTCATTTAAATTTTTCGGACATAACCCCTGTTGGAATTATGTCCGAAAAATTTGCGGACATAACCCCCATGACCAAAATGGGGATTATGACTGAAAAATTTTCGGACATAATCCCCATTTACGAAGTGGGGATTATGTCCGTTGGGACTATGTCCGGTAACCAGTCACCACATTTATGATGATCTTAAATACAAAACATAAACATTTTCGTTAAAATTTTTGTCCAATCCAATTAACTTTCTTTGTAAACGTTTTCCTTTTCATTTTATATTGAATAACTTTGATTTTATTCATAATTTTTGAATTATTGTAAAAAGCCCTAACTCACTTTTTTTTAAAAAAATTTTAAAATGAAAAGACCTTACACACAAAAAACAAAGAAAATAAATCGTAGAATGAAAATTGTTGATAGTTTTTGTTGTAAATTGCATTTACGATTTTTTTAAATGTTTAGCGTATCAAATTTTATTCAGATTTTTCCTCTTCCTGTAAAGTATTGAAAATGTGAGTTACGCCTTTTCCATATTAAGCTAACGATATACGTGGGCTGCTCGATATATTTCTGGCCTAATAATGAAAATGCGAATATTTATCATCAAAAATGGTTTTATTGATTTTCAAAGTATTTTCCAGCATGATTTATACACTTTTGCATGCGCTCAAACCAATTGTCGAAGCACTTTTTCCACTCCGATTGAGACACCTCTAAAACATGGTTTTTGAACGCTTCAACAGCATCTTCTGGCGACGAAAATCATTGACCACGCATTTTTTTCTTAATGTGCGGGAATAAAAAGAAGTCATTGGGTGCCAAGTCAGGGCTGTACGGCGGATTACCCATCAATTCGACGTTTTGGCCGGTCAAAAAGGCGCTGGTTTGAGACGATGTGTGAGAGCTCGCATTGTCATGGTGAACAATGATTCGTCTTCTCTTGTTCGTTTTTCGAATTTCTCCGAAGACTTCAGGCAAACAAATTGTAGTGTACCACTCAGAATTGACCGTCCTACGTTGCTCAAGAGGAACAGTCGCCACATGACCAGTTTTGCCAAAGAAACAGGCGACCATTTGCTTCGAAGTGTTTCTTCCACGAACAACTTTCGTTGGATTGGGCTCATCTTCGAAGACCCACACGGTCGATTGCTGTTTTGTTTCAGGCTCATACGCATAGATCCATAATTCATCACCTGTGACAATCTTATAAACGTCTTTTGAAGCACCGCGATCGTATTTTTTCAACATTTCTTTGCACCAATCGACACGAACCTTTTTTTGAGCGATTGTCAAATTGTGCGGGATCCAACGAGAACAAACCTTTTTTACGGCCAGGTGTTCATGCAATATCAAATGTATGCTGGTGGGAGAAATGCCCAAAGATGCCTCTATCTCACGGTATGTTACATGACGATCTTGCATTATCAGTTCACGCATGGCATCAATGTTCTCTGGCACAACGGCCGTTTTTGGACGACCTTCACGGAATTCGTCTTTGAGCGAGCGTCGGCCACGATTGAATTCATTAAACCAGTTTTTCATAAAGCTATAGGATGGTGCTTCATCGCCATACAAAGATTTAAGTTCATTGATGCACTCTTGTCGTGATAATCCACGTCGAAAGTTGTGAAAAATGAGCGCACGAAAATGTTCACGAGTTAATTCCATTTTTTTGCCAAATTGATTTTTTCAAGTCACTGTAAACAACACAAATGATGGTCGTACATCAAAACGTTCTGAGCACGTTTATGCTAAAAAATGTCAAACTTTCCAATAGAAATGTCAGATTGCACCTGGCAACACTTAGTGTTGCCTAGGCCAGAAATATATCGAGCAGCCTACGTATTGATGCTTTGAGTTAAGTATACAGAAACATGAAGAAAAAACAACTCTATGCCCCAGTCTAGTCAATCTTTTGAAATGTAGAGTCCATCCAGTTTTATGTAAAGAATAAAAAGGAGAAAACTTCAAATTCCCATACAAAAAACGAAAATGTAGATGTCTAGTTGTAGTTTTAACCCGACGATATGGAATTGGCACTGGTTAAAAATTTTCAATAAAACACAAGTGGGGTCACGCCCCTTCCATCTAAAAAACAAAATTTGTCATCTTTTTTAAACTATTTGACACAGGTGGATAAAATTTGAAACCTGTTCGCTTCACTTTACCTGAAATCAAACTTTATTCACCTGTGTCAAAGCTTCAGAGATATGACAAATTTGTTTTTTAGAGAACATTTTTTACCCACTGCTAATTACAAACAGCGAGAAGCAAAACTGTCAACATGTTTTCTTTTTTCTATAAAAAACTGCTATATCATCCGTTCTAATCATATAACCAAAAATAAGTGTGAATCAAACGGAAGCTCAACTTTTTCTCTTTTGAAATATGTAAACAATTTTACCAAACTTCGCACCATAATAAAAAATAATGAACAAAAAACTATTCCGAAAGCATTTTGACATTTTGCACCCCATTAACTGATGTACGTAAGACCTGGAACGTGAATTTTTCCTAGTTTTAAAAATGATTCCAATAGATTTCGTTGTGCTGAGTCCAAAACTGGCCACAGCATCCCCCTACCTTATCAGGTAGTAAGATATCCTAACTTAAAATTGCAGAAACCCACGTTTTTTCTTATTTTTAAATTAAGTTCTAGGACGCAAGGATTTTTTCTCTACGATTTTTCCTTGCAAAGTTGATGTCGTCATAAAATACCCAAAAATCAAGTAAAGAGTAATTTAGGTACTTATGGGCTATATTTTGCAAAAAGAATATGAAGGGGAGATATCTCTACCTTGGTCCGAGTGTAAATTTTGAATTATTTTTAGTCCTAGTTTTATAAATTTTCGGTCAATAAATTAGACAAAAAAGAGCTCCAGTGCGAAATAATTATTATCTTTATTTATGCATGATAGATAAAGTGTAAAAAGTCCATTGAAGTTCATTGTGCGCATAATAAGTTATTCATGCTCTCAAAGGTAGCTAAAATCAGTTTTTTACAAATATCTCGCTAACGCTAACTTTCACAGAAAAATTTTTGTCCACAATTTTGTAACGCAGGAAATATATTTAAAGATGTAAAAAATGTTTTCGTGTGGCTTATAGTTTAGGAGATAACCCAATTTAAAAGTTATGCACAGTTGTTATATGTTAATGCTACGTGTTTGTTCATATTAAAATATCTTACTTTTAAAATTGTGAATACTTTTTAACAAAGAGTCATACAAAAAAAAAAAAAAATTAAAAGACCGTTTGAAAGATAATTGTATTCTCTATACCAAGGGTGTCAGCGTTTTCAAATCACTGAGCCAAGCGCATGCAGCGCAGTCAGCGCAAAACTTTCGCTTTGACAACAACTTCAAATTCGAATTAAACAATCACAAAAACAATTTTTTGGTGTTTTTTCATGCCTCGTTTACAACAACTTTCAAAATTTCTAAGGACTGGGACACACACAAAAAGTAGGGGTATTCACGCGCTGATGCACAATGCTCTTGCGTCGTTGCGGAAGTGCGGTTTGCGAAAGTTTGACATTTGTAAAACATCAAACACATTGCCGAAAATTTCGCACTACTTCTGCAATTTCTCAAGATGGCGTTAGTGGGTAAAAGACTTGCATTTTCGCAACTGAGCATCAACGCATTAATACCCATATTGTTTGTTGTTTTTGATGCGATGTAGTCGTTGTTGTTGTTTTATGATGGTTCGAGTTCGATTTTGTGTGTACGCAAAAAAAGCAACAAAAACCCGAAATTTTGACGACCGTGAAAAAAAAACAACAAAAATTATTTCTGTGAATGTTGTACAGAAATATTGATGTTGTTGGGTCGCGCCAAAATTGGCTCACTTTTATTCTACGCTGACACCCTTGCTCTATACACCGTATTGAAATTTTTTTTGGAGCGACTCATGGTCTAAAAGATTATTCTTCAAAGACCGTTGAAGTTTTCGAGAATACTGGTTTTTGAAGGATATCTCTGAAACGGTAAGTCATACGATAGAAAGCAACAGAATCAATTTTGTAGAGAATCACAAGATCTACAAAAAATAAGCCATATGTGTACACATTGAAGTAACTGTTTAGAAGATATTCAAAAAAAACCTTTAAATGGCAAAAAACCGGTTTTTATTGACTAACTTCTAAAAGATTACTTCAATGTGTACACATATGGCTTATTTTTTGTAGATCTTGTGATTCTCTACAAAATTGATGCTATTGCTTTTTATCGTATGACTTACCGTTTCAGAGATATGTTTCATTTCTTTTTCATTTTCTTCATTTATTTATATAATATGCATTAGTACAATAAAAATATAGTTACAACGTTAAACACATACATTTATAATATTAAAATAAAGTAAAAACAACTTAACAAATGAGCTGTCTGGATACTAATAAGTAAATTAGTTATTAAAAACAAATATAGAGCTGGGGGACATAATTAAAGGCTCAAAAAATGTAGTAAAACAAAAACATAATTCATGAGGAAACACAATTGTTTTTAACAAATGGCGCCCTCTAGCGGGCAGACGTTTACCTTTGGAATAATGATTTGCAAGCAAAACAATAACAAATCAGATTTCCTATCTTTATTGGGATCTAAAGTTTTTGTGCGTCTCTTGTGTTTTGAGTTATGGCAAAATAACCGTTTTTTGAATTTGAACTTCTCCAGGGACTTCCATAAAGCAAAATTCACTGTAGAGCAATGAGAAAAGAACAAAAAATGTAGAAAATTAATCCCTTTCAAAGACTTGGGTAGAGATAAGTTGAAAAAACTGTAAGAAAACACAGATTTTTGTCGCTAAAACCTTCATTCAAGCCACAGGCGGGCCATCTTTTCGGAGGTTTTGATCAAAACTAAGTATGTAGTCTTTGTTTTAAGACCTTCCCCTATGATAATTTTTAATGCACTCATTTTTTATGAATTTTGCTGCACCCCTAGCACTCACGTTTTTTAATTGTGAAATTTCAGAACAAATGTATGCTGCAATATAACCCTCTCATGCGCCAATTTATGTTTATGGCAGCTATATTTTTTTTAAGAGTTGTTTCTGACTATAACACAATAACACGAAAAAAAAAACAACATTTTTAAATTAAGCCTTGTATCTGAGTTTTTAAAAAATGTTGTAAAAATACAACATGGTGCATTAATGTAGTAATTTTTTTATTTTTTTTTTTTATTAAAAATCCAGCAAACTCAAGTATTTGGCTAAATAGCAAAATTTCAACATATTTTACTGACGAAAAGCGCCAATGAAGTCAGTGGGAGAGCGCTTAAGGCGCTTAAATGCTCATTTACACAATAGTTTAAACTTATATTTATAAAAAAAGGTATTAATTTCCAGTGTTTGAACACCAAAGGCGCGCGTGCGGTATTTAGACAAAAATATATATTTTACTAAAGAAAAGCACCAATGAAATAAGTGTGAGGGCACAAAATGTGCTCGAAACGCAATGTTCGCCATCAATTTTAAGTTAAATCGTAGCTGCTTCATTTCTGCGCAAGTCTGTAGAGTAAAAAAAAATTTAAACTGGATCATTCTAACTATGCTCCTTCGGATTATCCATATTTTGGTCTTTTCTTCAAGAGATTAATTTTTCCGAATAAAAAACAAGCAGCAAACCAGTACAGAAATAGTCATTCCGAATGTACCTTTTAATGCTGAATCAAAGTCCAAAATATTTCTTCTCTCTTGTGCTAAATAGTTAAAAAAGAGCATAAATATCCAGTTTTCATTTTTTTGCTCTACAGATATTTGCGAAACTTTCTGCATAGTCAGTTTTTGGATAGTTTTATTCAAATTTAGATTCTGGGGGGTCATAAAACGGAAAAGGAAGCAGCTACGACCAACGACTTCTTTTCATTTCTTAAATCTTATTTCCAGAATTCTGTTACATTTTTATACAAATTTAAAATTACCGGGAACTATGTGTTGATTCAAAATTTTGCATTTTGCATACGCATTGCGTTTTAATTAGAAATTTTTAAACGTGAACCAATGCATTAATGCACTGAAACAGTAAAAATCATTTGTTGTGATTTCAGAGCGAAGTTCTTAATTTTTTCTCATGCAGAATGGTTTTTTTCAAAAAGAAAGCTTCAGGTGCCGAAAATAAAAAATGAAAATTAGATAAAGAGACGGCAGCTGTTGCAAATTCACAGGACTTACCTCGTTTTTTGTCGAAAGGTTAATTTGTACATTATAAAAATTGTCAAAGTGTTAAGTGAATGAGCACATTCCTGATGAATAAGACGACATTTTAGTCAGCAGCATATTGAGGAAAATTGTAATTTATTAACGATACATCCCGATCAAAAAAACTTGTCAAGTTCTTGTCATTATATCAGAAATGTATATCAAAATGATATCAAAAATGTATCAGCCGCTGATATCCATTTTTTGTATATCATTTTGATATATTTTTGACATCATTGAAAAACATGTCAATGTATATCAAAATGATATCAAAAATTGATCCATTTTTTGTATATCATTTTGATATATTTTTGATATGATTTTTTTGATATCCTTTTTTTATCAAAATTTAGTATGTCACTGACAAATTTTGGATATCATTTTGATATATTTTTGATATGCTTTTTTGATCGGGATATAGACGATACATTGAAAAATCCAAAGTGGATGATGAAATTACTGCACCTGGAAAACAGCAGTCATTCCCGAAAGGTGTAAGTTTGTATATTTTTGATCCGCTTTGAACATTTTTTCCGAATAAAGTCGTTCTTTCTTTCGGAAAATAGAATCCATCAGTGCAGTAGCTTCCGTTTTGCTCAGTTGCACAGTTGAAAACGAAAATGACGACATAGAAATAGCTACATCATCAGCGTCAAAACGTTAATATTATAAGTTATTGAACTTATTTGTAAAAAATGTTAGTGTTTTGTTTAACTTAATTTTGAAAGCAATGGACAATATTGATATTTGCGAATACCCGGCCGATATAATAAGATTTACGGAAACAAGCCATAACGCTGAAAAAGTAACTAAAAGAGCCCAAAATCATAGTAAAAGTTACTAACGGCAACACAGTTCATGTAAAAATAACTGTAGAAATCACACCCTTTAACGCAGCATGTTGTACACAAACAACAGATCTATTTCAGGACCTGCAAAGAGCCTGAATAATATTTTTACTTGTTTTTTTGCTATATATCACTTCTTCACTAAGTGATGTCATCGAAAAAAATCACCAATGAAGTAATTTAAGAATTTCATAAAAATTTAAGCACATATTTATTGCAAAAATTTACTACTCCAAAATCGTTCGACTTCAACGAATGAAAATCATAAAATTAAGCAGAAAAACTTTAAAGATATGTAAAAGTAAAACATCAAACTAAAGCTAAGACTTCTGAGACATTTTTGAGATATTTCATTTGGAAAAATATACCGCTAACATGAGAAATATTCGTTCAAAAAGTGTTGTTGTATACAGGTGTGCTTTTAATAAAATTGAAAACGACCTTAAAAATATCTGAATTTTTGTTTTGATCAAATTGAAATACATTTTTCTTACAAGAGTGGTATCCTAAGGAGAAATTAAAAAAAATAATTAACAAGATTTTAAGGCAGTTGGGATAAAAAAATTAAAGTTTTCACAAGTTCTTAAAATTTGGCTGCTCAAAATAATAGTAGTGGTAACTTTGCAGTCGTGTAACTTTTGCAAAATAGCCACGTTTTTAAAATTACGGGTTATTTAAAACACAACGTTATCACTAGTATTTAGTTGCATGCCCTTTATTCGCAATAACACAAGCACAGCGCTTTGGTATCGACTCCACAAGATTTTGGCATCTTTGGACAGGTATGGATTTCCAGGCGTTTTTAACTGTTTCCCAAAGTTGCGAAACATTGGTTAGTCGACATTAGGCGACTGAATTCTTCACGTCGCACCATAGGTTCTCAATGGGATTTAGGTCTGGCGACTGGGCGGGCCATTCAAGAACAGTTATGTCGTTGGCCTGAAACCATTGTTTGGTGTGCTTGGTGTCGTTGTCCTGTTGAAAGACCCAATTTAGTGGCATTTGGTCGCTAGCATATGGCAACATGACTTCCTGCAGTATATGGACGGAAAGGTGTCGATCCATGATTTCTTGGATCCAATATGTAGGCCCCACAGCGCTATACGAAAAGCATGCCCAAATCATTATGCTAGCTCCTCCGTGTTTGATATTTTTTAACCCTTTCGACCCGGCTGGGACAATATATCCCAATTTACATATATATATTGTCCCAGCCGGGTCGAAAGTGTTAAGGTAAATTTTGGATCGAATTCCGTATACATGTTTTTTATTTAGAAGCGGAACTTTTCTTGGGCTATGTGCTGCCAAATTATTTTCCCGCAAATATCTTCGTATTGTTTGTGTACTGGCATTGACTTTAATTCCTTTTTGTTAGGAATATCGCATACACTACTATTATTTTGATCACACAAAAACCAGCTCAACTGCGAATTTTTTAAATAAAAATTAGAACAAGCACGTAAAAATTGAAAGTAGTGGGTCTTCTTATTATGCTTTCATAGCGCTACAAATTGGTAAAAAAAAATATCGAAAATTCAAATAATCAGTTATATATGACAAAAACAAGCTAACCGGTAGTATCACTACAATTTTTTTTTGAGCACAACTGTACATACAACAAATGCATGAAAGGGTTAATATGTTGTATTAAATTTAACACTTACTAGGCGTTAACAATTTTACTTTTTAATAAAAATGTATTTTTATTTCTTTAGATTGGCTGTACCTTTTTCGTATACATATCGTTAAGTTATAACAAGTTTATTTGAAAGTCGTGCTTTTTGCCGGTAGATGGCAATCAAACCGAAAAGCGTTCGCATACCGAATGAAAATGAGAAGTTAATATATAAAAAAAGCGTTTTTTTCTTGCCCTCACGCGTTTGAGAGTTTTAGCGGATTCACCCCAAAAACTAAACGAACACTATTATTATTTATTTTATATTAACATAATTTTGATGTGAACCAATAACTTTTTTTTTTTTTAAACATGATAAAATAGATATTTCTATTCAAGCAAATGTAGGAATTTCTAATAGTGCAGGCAAATTAGGTAAAAACAGGTATTCATTTCTAATTTTGTTGAACATGCACCGATTTTGATCCGACTGGGCTCATTTTGTTTGTAATAAAATTTAGAACAAAACCAACACATTAGTTTTTTCCGCCCTTTCCCCAAAATTTCTTTAGTCCCCTGTGAACCCTCAAAATCGGATAAATTCAATAAAACTGTTCTAAAATGCTTAAAAATGGAAAGTTGTGCTATTCACGGGGTTCTCTAGATTTCTGAATCAAAATATGATATTGGAAAATGAAAAAACTCAAAATGGCGCCCGGAAAACTGCGTACATACCCATTTTAATCACCAAAAATGGGAAAAAATCGTTACAGGGGGTTTTAGTCAGAAGTCTTGTTACATTGAATGAATTTATACGGTCGGTGTGGGATATTGTTTTTTATACTATAAAAAGTAAAGTTTACCAAAAATTTTTTTGTGTTTTTGATTTGTTTATTATTTAAGCAATAACTATAAAAAGTTAATACAACTCAAAATTAAAAATATTTGTAACATTTTGCAAACCATTTTTTCTAAACTAATTTGAGGTCGCTGAACACGAAAAACGCTTTTATTTTTTTTTTCGTTGGGGTCGTTCCCGAGTTATTCGATAATTTATATTTTCGAGATTATAGCTTCATATACATCAATACATTTCCATGACGTCAAGTCCGATCAATTTTATTTTTCCACGTTTACAAAGAGTGATTAATGGCGCTTCTAACAAGTATACCAATAATTATGCTTTGAACAAAATTGACTGAGTTATAACAGGAAAAAGTTTGAAATTTCACAAATTTTTGAAGTTTTTCACATCAACTTCAAATGAAACATTTGGTTTTTGGCATATAATTTTTTTTAATACTTGTGTTTTAGTAATTTTATTAAATGGCGCATATAATTGCAAACATTTTAGGCCTATGTTGAGCAAAATCGAATGAAATTTCCAAAAGATATTAAGGCTTTAGTGCAATAAGGAAGATGTAAGAATTTTCGAAATGTTCGGCCGGAGTCAACAGATCCAATTTTTCAGCCTCCAGATAAGACACCCTACACTTATTGAACACTTTAAAGATGTCTTAAGTAACTTCTAATCATTCTCTGTTGAAGAACATTGCGGATTGTATCAAAAATATTAATTTTTGAAAGAAATCGAAATTTTCCTATTGCACTAAAACCCTAATATCTTTTGGAAATTTCATTCGATTTTGCTTAACATAGGCTTAAAATGTTTGCAATTATATGCGCCATTTAATAAAATTACTAAAAAACAAGTATTAAAAAAAATTATATGCCAAAAACCAAATGTTTCATTTGAAGTTGATGTGAAAAATTTCAAAAATTTGTGAAATTTCAAACTTTTTCTTGTTATAACTCAGTCAATTTTGTTCGAAGCATAATTATTGGTATACTTGTTAGAAGCGCCAATAATCACTCTTTGTAAACGTAGAAAAATAAAATTGATCGGACTTGACGTCATGGAAATGTATTGATGTATATGAAGCTATAATCTCGAAAATAAAAATTATCGAATAACTCGGGAACGACCCCAACGAAAAAAAAATAAATGCGTTTTTCGTGTTCAGCGACCTCAAATTAGTTTAGAAAAAATGGTTTGCAAAATGTTACAAATATTTTTAATTTTGAGTTGTATTAACTTTCTATAGTTATTGCTTAAATAATAAACAAATCAAAAACACAAAAAAATTTTTGGTAAACTTTACTTTTTATAGTATAAAAAACAATATCCCACACCGACCGTATAAATTCATTCAATGTAACAAGACTTCTGACTAAAACCCCCTGTAACGATTTTTTCCCATTTTTGGTGATTAAAATGAATTTTTTCATTTTCCAAAATCATATTTGTATTCAGAAATCTAGAGAACCCCGTGAATAGCACAACTTTCCATTTTTAAGCATTTTAGAACAGTTTTATTGAATTTATCCGATTTTGAGGGTTCACAGGGGACTAAAGAAATTTTGGGGAAAGGGCGGAAAAAACTAATGTGTTGGTTTTGTTCTAAATTTTATTACAAACAAAATGAGCCCAGTCGGATCAAAATCGGTGCATGTTCAACAAAATTAGAAATGAATACCTAATTTACCTGCACTATAAGTGAATAAGGCAGGTAATGACCTTTTCTTATGAAAATCAACATAGACGTGGTGGTATCTATCTCACATCAACACGAATCAGCAAAAAAAGCAACATCGAAAAATTGTCACATATCGATTTATATAAAAATTCTATAATTAGAATTAGAATTATTTGTTGGAATGTTCATATATTATATTTTTATTGCAATCTGTACTTACGCTCCCTTTTCTTTTTTGTCTTTTAGAGGAAAAAGATATGTCATTGGACGATACCTACGATGACAGTGCAGATAAATTAAAAAATCAGAGTAAGTATTGCTGTGGGGTTAAAGCTTATGGGCTTTTACACTAAAGTACACAAATCAACTTCAAGCCAATTTTAAGATTTCGTTGAAAGATATTTGCATTTGATTTCTAGGAAGTGAGTAGAAAAGTTTTTCAGATTTTTTGAAGGTTAAAGTCGTCTTATGCATAAAATGAAATAGTTTTCATGATACTCGTATTACAATTTGAAAAAAGCTTGGAATGAGTCGTTCCATGTTTCGGATTGTTATACCCTACACCCAGGGTACATTGAGCGTCACCTCCTGAGTCTAAATATTTTTCACGGAAAAACTAAGCAAGATAATTTATTGCAGTTCGTTGTCAAAGTTAGCTCTTGTGATTGAGTGCAAGATAATTCATTGAAAATCGTTGTCAAAGTTAGCTCTTGTGATTGAAAATGAACCAAATGGGTCAACGGACACGTCTACCGCCCATGCGATTCCAGGGCAAAGTCTTTAATCTTGCTTTGTATACCTTAGATGTTCGGTAAACTTCCATTGGATACCTATTTTGGCTTTATTAAGAGCTTCATCTAGGATATCATCAGCATGTATAATATAATGTATTTTATTTAAAAAGTAGTTAGTTACATTGGACTTAAGGATTTTTTCCAAGGAATCTTTTATGCGCTGTCTATGCAATTCGCAATTTTATTTAAAAAGTATTTTATTTAAAAAGTAGTTAGTTACATTGGACTTAAGGATTTTTTCCAAGGAATCTTTGATGCGCTGTCTATGCAATTCGCAATTTTACTTCTTATCTTTGCGTTATTGTGTATATATTGAGTATATGAATCAGCTCTTGCTTGGTTGCAGGAGCGTGTTTAGAAACTTCAGATTTCATAAAGTCCCAAACATTCTCGATGGGATTCTGCACGGTTAATGGTTACTAGCGGTCTTACAATAAAACAATTCAAAGAGTGGAAAATACTTATTTATGAGCTTTGGCCTAAAAATATGACCAGGGACTGTAAACAGCCAACCTATTGTGTAACACACTACCTACGTTCAAAGCCTTCATATTGTGCATGTTCTAAATTTATGGCCTTTGCGGCAATACTTTTTTGCTACAGTGAAACCCAAATGTTTTCTCGGGAGACACCGTCGAAGACAAGTTGATGCGCAGCACGCTCCTCGCGTGATTGTTCAACAATTATTCTGAGGGTGTTGATTTGATCCACGCATGATCGGAATCCCACTTGTTGCTTACGGATGGCCTAATCAAGTTTTTCGCTTACCCTGTTTAGAAGCAATTATGTCACTACTTTTGATGGTACTGAAGCAAAGTTATTCCTATATAATTGCGGCAATCGCAACTATCTGCCAAGTAGCCAATCTTCTAGAAAACGCTCTTCGCTCTAGATTCTGATAGAAGAGAATGAAGAATTTTAGCTGATGTAATGGGGCATGCTTTTAGTTCAGCTTTTTTTCCACCTAAGCCGTCGGCCTTGTTTTTCATCATTCGTGACGAAAATTCGGCAAATCTTTCCGATTTCGGTAGCGAAAGGATTGATAAAAATGCGTAACGAAATTTCTAAACGAATTCGTACCGAAATTTCGAAATGAATTCGTAGCTTCGTTTCTTGCTCTTCCTAAATAACAGTTTTTTTTTTTTTTCAATCTTAATTATGTATATTTTTGTATGTACATATGTTTTTTATATAAAAGTGTGCATGTGCATTTTCTAGAGACTTGCATTTATCATTGTGCATTACATATTTAAAGTTTTTCAATAATAACAAAATGTTATTTTGTCTGCGAGACATATTCTATGAAAAAATTTAAAATCGTAAATCCAAAAGTTTTCGCACGGAAAAAAATGTGGTTAGGGCTGAAAATAAATATGAATTTGAAAATCAGAAAAAAATTAAAAATCATAAAAAATTTTAAAATCATAAAATATGCTTTTCTCCCTTACCTTCTTGTATTTAAAATAAGTATTCTAAATAATGAGGCTTAATCTACCTTTCTTATCTATTTTTCAAATGCTTCTTCACCCAGAAAAATTCCGAAATGGGTAGTCGGCCAAAACCTAAGCATCCCCAACGAAATTTTTTCTTATATCAAATTTGTTTTGAGAAAACGACGTATTGAGTTAGTTTGTGTGTTTATTTTATTTACTTATACGTTTATTATTGACAAAAAAAACTTGAAAAAATCTGGGTTTTATAAAATAAGAGTTAACATTTAATAAAAATTATGTACAATTTAGAAAATTCATCGGACAAAACTAAAGCACCCCCTTCTTAACATTTTATAAAAACTCTTAAAATTAATATTTGGTGAATTGTTGTAATCGGCTTTTTTGTTTTAAACTTTAAGCAAAATGCTGAGCTGCAGCCGTATCAATAAAAACAAAAAGTTATATGTTTTTATGTTTTTTATTTTGCGATATTTCGACTTAAATTATAAGTCATCATCAGGCACTGAATAGTATAAAGAAAGACAAAAAGGCAAAGATAAATAATCACAGAAAAATTAATTACAAAAAATTAAATTTACATTTATTTACACGGTTGATATTTGTCGATCGACAGATGCTAACCGATGTCCGTATAACTATCGACTGATTTTATGTTTTATTAACTGTTTGTAAATATGTGCACAGTTGTCGGTGTCTGTCTTGTAATTTAGTCGTTTGTTCGTCGGCGTATTAATGATGTGCAACATTTCTATCGTGTATCGTCTAAAGTAATTTGTCTCTTGTTGCAAAATTGTTGTATTTTCAAATGCAGGTGTGTGTCTCTGCTGTATACAATGTTTTGCCAGTGCAGTTTTATTCAGATTTTCGGATTTTAAATCTGATTTGTGTGACGAAATTCTAGTCTTCAGCTTAGATTTTGTCGTACCAACATACCTTGAAGGTATGTTACGCCTTTATAAATCTTCGGTTCCGGGTTTCTTACTCTTGGATTTTTATTATGGATGATGGTTTCTTTTATTAATCGATTAACCGTTTGGAGTGGGAAATCGTTCATGGTTAGTATTTTTCTAATGCGATTTTTATTTATTTTGTGGAAAATGACGTCACTTATGTTGAAAACTCTGCTAATAAAATTCTTTGCCGTGTTAAAAATCATTTTCTTCGGATGTTTAGAATGGAAATTGATCAGTCTTCCTGAGGCTGTAGGTTTTTGGTACCAATCCAGTTTTATAATATTATTTTTCCTCATAACTAATGCATCTAAATATGGTAGTCTTCCTTCATCTTCTTCTTCTTTTATGAATTTGATGCTTTTGTGGCATACATTGAGCATATTTAATGTATCGTCGATCCTATCTTTTTTCACTATGGCGAAAATATCGTCAACGTATTTTGTGAGACATCGGGGCTTAGTATCGCATTTTTCCATAAACATGTCTAGTATTTCTTCCATGACTATATCGGCTATAATTGGAGAAATCGGTGACCCCATGGGCATACCTTTAAGTTGGTTATAAGTAACATCGTTGTACTTGAAGTATTTGTTTTCACAAATGCAGAATTTTAAAATCTCGATGAAAAGTGGTTTTGGAATTTTGGTATATTTTGATATTGTATCCCATTTTTTATTTACAATTTTTAATGTGAGCTCCACTGGTATGCTTGGGAACAATGAAACTACATCAAATGAAATCATTTGTTCGTCATCGTATATATACGAGTTGTTTATTTTGTTTTTAAACTCTGCCGCGTCTTTAATGTTGTACTTAGAGTCATTGGTTATATTTTTCAATATATTACCAATGTATTGGCAAAGGCCATATGAAGGCGAATTTATCGACGAGCAGATGGGCCTCAAAGGTATACCGTCCTTATGTGTTTTTGGCAGTCCGTATATGCGTGGTGCTGTCGCAGAATAAGTTGTTAATTTTCGTTTTTCTTGCAATGTTATATAGTCTTTGGTAAATAGTTTTTCCACTAGGTTATTGTTTTTCTGTTGTAAGGTTGAAGTCGGGTCCTTTCTTAATGGTTTATAAGTCCAACTATCTCTCAGTAGTGCGCGCATTTTCACCTCGTAGTCATTTTTATGTAACGCCACTGTCTTGTTGCCTTTGTCCGCTTCAACAATAATAATGTCTCTATGTTCTTTTAAAAATTCTCTTGTTGTTTTAACTGCATTTGTAACGTAATTGTCTCTGTTGGTCGTATTTCTCTTAAATGTTTTTCTATTAATGTTGCTAATTTTATCCGTGCTGTTTCTTGATCTTCTTTTTCACTCAATGTCTGTACGCAATCTTCGCCTTCTGCGATCATATTGAACAACGGAAATTGTTTTTTTGTTGTTATCGGCAGTGCGAACTTTGGACCGTGTGCAAGCAGCCACTGAACTTCTTCGGGGATTACCTTCGTTGTCATATTTACAAACCATGTAGTGATGTTGTTGTTAATTTTGGGTTTTTGCACTTGTTCTTCTTTTAATTTTTCTAGTTTTCGTTGTTGTCTGTGAACGTTTTGTTGACTGTCGCGTGAAGACATAACTTCGTTGTTCGTTCGTATATGTTCAAAGTCTATGTGGTCAGTTTTCTTGTTTACTGTGCTTTCAATGTCGCGCAGCTGTGTCTCTGTTTCTTTTAAAATTTTGTGTTTAAAGCTTATAAGCAAATTTAACATTTTTTGTTGAAAATTTCTATTGTTCTTTTCTATTGTTTTTGTAATTAGTATGGGGAGTTTTTTGTTGTTATTGTTATGTGCTAAGAACATTTTAAATGTATTTTTAGTAGTATTTTTGATAAAATTTGATATTGACTTTGTTAATCCGTCGGTGTCTGTTAATAACTTTGCCTATGTTGTTTCCATATTTTTCCTTCAGTTGTTTGTATGTTAGTACACTCGTACATTCATTTGGCGTGCTCTCCATGTTTGATGAATTGTTGTAATCGGCTTTTTTGTTTTAAACTTTAAGCAAAATGCTGAGCTGCAGCCGTATCAATAAAAACAAAAAGTTATATGTTTTTATGTTTTTTATTTTGCGATATTTCGACTTAAATTTTAAGTCATCATCAGGCACTGAATAGTATAAAGAAAGACAAAAAGGCAAAAATAAATAAGCACAGAAAAATTAATTACAAAAAATAAAATTTACATTTACACGGTTGAGATTTGTCGATCGACAGATGCTAACCGATGTCCGTATAACTATCGACTGATTTTATGTTTTATTAACTGTTTGTAAATATGTGCACAGTTGTCGGTGTCTGTCTTGTAATTTAGTCGTTTGTTCGTCGGCGTATTAATGATGTGCAACATTTCTATCGTGTATCGTCTAAAGTAATTTGTCTCTTGTTGCAAAATTTTTGTATTTTCAAATGCAGGTGTGTGTCTCTGCTGTATACAATGTTGTGCCAGTGCAGTTTTATTCAGATTTTCGGATTTTAAATCTGATTTGTGTGACGAAATACTTGATCGCATATGTTGGTCCCGTCTCCGTTGCATGATATTCTGTATATCAGGTTTGATTTGTCCATATCATCTATTTTACTTTTCGTATTAGTACAAAGGCGTAACATACCTTCAAGGTTTTACTGAAAAACTGGGAAAAACGGACATATATGACAAAAACAAATACTGTCTAGCACCAAAGTCGTATAATACTCTCAAAAATATTTATACTAATACGAAAAGTAAAATAGATGATATGGACAAATCAAACCTGATATACAGAATATCATGCAACGGAGACGGGACCAACATATGCGATCAAGTATATGTTGGTACGACAAAATCTAAGCTGAAGACTAGAATTTCGTCACACAAATCAGATTTAAAATCCGAAAATCTGAATAAAACTGCACTGGCACACAGTGCGTTGAGCCCATACAAGCAATGGTCAGAAATAGAAGGAGTTGTTAGATATCGATGAAATTTGGTATCATAAGTAATTTGGGGTCGCTGAGCTCAAAAATGATCTCAGATTTGTTGTAAACTTTACACGGCGTGCTTGAACCAAGTTTAAATAAAAGTTTCTTGCATATGAGTTTTTTGACTGAATTATGTTACGTAATAACTTCACGAATCAAATGATCCCAAAATTAAAAAAATCGAATGGGCCCTTTTTGAAATAAGGAGCCTTAAGCAATAACTATAAAAAGTTAATACAACACAAAATTAAAAATATTTGTAACATTTTGCAAACAATTTTTTCTAAACTAATTTGAGGTCGCTAAACACGAAAAACGCATTTATTTTTTTTTTCCTTCGGGTCGTTCCCAAGTTATTCGATAATTTATAATTTCGAGGTTATAGCTTCATATACATCAATATATTTCTATGACGCCAAGTCCGATCAATTTTATTTTTCCACGCTTACAAAGAGTGATTAACGGCGCTTCTAACAAGTATAACAATAATTTTAATCCAAACAAAATTGACTGAGTTAAAGCAGGAAAAAGCTTGATATTTCAAAAATTTTTTAAATTTTTCACATCAACTTCAAATGAAACACTTTGTTTTTGACACATAGTTTTTTTTAAATAATTATTTTTAGAAATGTTATTTAATGGCGCATATAATTGCAAACATTTTAAGCCTATGTTGAGCAAAATCGAATGAAATTTTCAAAAGATATTAAGGTTTTAGTGCAATAGAGAAATTTCGATTTTTTTCAAAAATTAATATATTTGATACAATCCGCAATGTTCTTCTACAGAGAATGATTAGAAGTTACTTAAATCATCTTTAAAGTGTTCAATAAGTGTAGGGTGTCCTATTTGGAGGCTGAAAAATTGGATCTGTTGACTCAGGCCGAACATTTCGAAAATTCTCACATCTTCCTTATTGCGCTAAAGCCTTTATATCTTTTGGAAATTTCATTCGATTTTGCTCAACATAGGCTTTAAATGTTTGCAATTATATGCGCCATTAAATCACATTTCTAAAAATAATTATTTAAAAAAAAATATGTGCCAAAAACTAAGTGTTTCATTTGAAGTTGATGTGAAAAATTTAAAAAATTGTTGAAATATCAAGCTTTTTCCTGCTTTAACTCAGTCAATTTTGTTTGAAGCATAATTATTAGTATACTTGTTAGAAGCGCCGTTAATCACTCTTTGTAAGCGTGGAAAAATAAAATTGATCGGACTTGGCGTCATAGAAATATATTGATGTATATGAAGCTATAACCTCGAAATTATAAATTATCGAATAACTTGGGAACGACCCCAGGGAAAAAAAATAAATGCGTTTTTCGTGTTCAGCGACCTCAAATTAGTTTAGAAAAAATGGTTTGCAAAATGTTACAAATATTTTTAATTTTGTGTTGTATTAACTTTTTATAGTTATTGCTTAAGGCTCCTTATTTCAAAAAGGGCCCATTCGATTTTTTTAATTTTGGGATCATTTGATTGTTTATAGTTTTGCCAAAAACCAGGTATTTAGGACGATTTTCTTAAGCTCCATATATAACGATGATGAAAAGGTAATGTTTAATGTTAACAAATGAAATATACGTAGTAGCAATAAAGTTTTTTTGTACTTTTGAGACCATTTGTGTTAATAAAAACAAAAAAAAATTTTCAACATAAATTTTAAATTTCATGCAAATTTCTCATTTTAAGCATTTTTAAAAAAAAGAAAAAACATATTTCTAGGACGAAGTAGGAAAAGTTATTTGCAGTTCTTGATTATATAGAATCCGTACTAGTAGATTAAAAAAAACGGCACTTAATTTTATAAGATTTGTTTTTTTTTTTTATTCGAAATTTGTCAATTTCTGAAGTTTTTCATTTGATAATATCATGTATTAAAATCACTACAATATATATCAAACTCTATATTTTCGAAAATTTTTTAGTTTTATTTATTTACTTAAATATTATTTATAATAAAAAACTTTACTTCGCTTTGTTTAATCAAAAGACAAATTTTTGATAATTATTTGCTTAAGAGAACCCAAAACGAAGTTAATAAAACATGATTTTTTTTGAAAAATATCTAAACTTTGAAGTGTCACAGCATAGCCAAAACTGAGTTTTTCCCCTAAATATTTTGTTTTTATTTTATTGATACAATTACCTGTCGATTGATACCAATATTATTAGGTTTCGAGTCACAAAAAATTTTGATTTTTGCCCACTAGCCAACGCAGTGTGTGGCACAACATTGTATACAGCAGAGACACACACCTGCATTTGAAAATACAAAAATTTTGCAACAAGAGACAAATTACTTTAGACGATACACGATAGAAATGTTGCACATCATTAATACGCCGACGAACAAACGACTAAATTACAAGACAGACACCGACAACTGTGCACATATTTACAAACAGTTAATCTATATATGGGTGATTCTCAGATAACTGTACTTTTTGTGTCCTCTGGCGATTTCACCTGTACAGTAGGCTTTTTTTTCACAAAAAATGACGCTATAAGTTAGAAACTATGCTTTTCTAATAGAGCGTATCAATTTTACCACCAAATAATTATTGGTCTACTGTGAAAGTTTGCAAATATACCCCAAATGTCACAAACGTGGCATGTCCTTCCCCTACTTTTTATACATAAAACGATGAAAAACGACCCAAAAACGGAAATAGAACAGAAAACAAGTTACTACACATATTAAGTAAATACTTAAGGCTACAATATTCTGAGCTCATCTGCAGTTTTAAATAATTTTTAGAGGGCACAATTTCGAATTGAAAACTGTCCCCTAGTTTTGGAAAAAAAAATTTCTTAAAAGCATTATGCTACTACTGCATGGTACTACTGTTTCAATCAATAGATTGCAATACACATGCATTAATTCTGATCACTATTCATCACCCAAAAGTCATCATGTCCGAACGCGTCCAAAAAGAAATCTGTTTGCGTTTTATAGGGCATTTTATAAACAAAAACAGTTTTTTCTAAAAATTATGGTCACAAACGTGGCACTCGGCACTCCCAGGTAGGACATTTTATTTTATGCATGAAACAATTTTTTTGTAGGATTTGCAGACATGACCCCAAATTCTTTCGGAAAAATCTTGAACTCAAAAGCATGCTTTACAATGAGCGATAAACTACAAAAATGTCACAAACGTGGCGCATCAAAAATGTCACAAACGTGGCACTTTTTATCAGTCTGCAAAAAAACATATTTCATATAAAGTTTGAGTATACAGATGTTTAGTTGAAGGCTATTAATTATGTTTTTAATACAAAAATGTTTCTACACCATCAGAATCCTGAGTTATCCTTGCTCAAAAGTGAAAAAATCACTGTTTTGACATCTACTTAAAGCTATACAACAAAAACAACAACAAGTAAAATTAATTTCTGTCAATGGATTCAGACAGCCAAATTTATTGTCAACAGGACATAATTTACCGTTTTTCAATTGGATTCCCAGCTTTCGAGTTATAAGCGTTTAAAGTAAGGACATCTTTCGATAACATACAAAGGATTTTTCGAGACCGAAAAGTTACAAAAAATCAAGTCTTATTATTTTTATCAACAACATATTTAATTATAAAAATTTCGTGACCTTGCAGACCATAATCGCATGAAAAATGACAGTTCTTTGCGAGATTTAGTGAATGACCGTACTAAAATACTGCTTTGCAAATAAATAGAATCAAAATTTCATCTGTTTATTCACTAAATCTCCAATAGAGCCTTATTTTTTCGTTCGATTTTAGTCTGCAAGGGCTTAAAATTTTTGTGATTAATTATATTTTTGATAAAAATAATAAAACTTATCATTTTTGTTAATTTTTCGGTCCAGAAAATCCTTTGTGTGTTATTGAGAGGTATCCTTTTTTTTTAGGCTTATAACTCGGAAACTAGGAATCCAATTGAAAAACGGTAAATTATGTCTTGTTGATAATAAATTCGGCTGTCTGAATTCATTGACAAAAATTAATTTTACTTGTTGCTGTTTTAATTAAGTAGATGTCAAAACTGTGATTTTTTCACTTTTGAGCAAGGATAACTAAGGATACTGATGTAATAGAAAAAAGTCAAGATCAGATTCGTAATTAAGCGATCCTAATCCACCATAAACGGCTATAAAAACAGAGAACAGGAAAACATTGTTGATCTTTAGGGCGATAGGGTTTAAAAAAAATGGACCACTGGAGACATGACACTGGTGCAAAATTAGTCTTGAAGTGTAAATTTGTCAATATATGCAATATATCTCTCATCAAAACGCTTCAAAACCACACTTTTTCCATACTGTGGCTAAAATGTCACAAACGTGGCAATTTGGTCACAAACGTGGCAACAAAATTTCTTAATTTCGACCTCAAAGCCGTAAATTCACACTTGTAATTGATCTACTTAAAAGGTGAGTTTTAAGAGTGTGTTTACATAAGATAGCATGAAGAAACTTGCAAAAATCCAAAAAAAATATCTGCCAATTTTACAACTCGAAAAAGCACAGTTATCTAAGAATCACCCATATATAAAAATTACTGTGTGTCTGTGTGTCTGTCTGAAGCATTACCACTCAGAAACCATTTGTCCAATTGAGCTGAAAATTTGGAAATGAGTATATGTTTTTATGCTATACACGAAGTTTTCCGAAGACCACCCGAAGGCTTAATAGTCAAAACGAAGAATATCTAGGTATACGAGAGGGAAAATATCTATGGCAAGCTTTCAACAAGTTGTAACTGAAAGTTTTTTGGAACACCCGAAGTTTGCCGAAGGTCACCCGAGGGCTTCATAGTCAAAACGAAGAATGTCTAGGTATATGAGAGGGAAAAAATCTATTATGAACCATCAACAAACTTCAATTGATAGTTTTTTGGAACACCCGATGGTTCCCGAAGGTCACCCGAAGGCTTCATAATCAAAACGAAGAATATCTAGATGTACTACAGGAAAAACATCTAAGGCAAACTATCAACAAGCCTTAATTGATGGTTTCCTGGGATACTTTAGCTATGCCATTGCCAATTTTTAAGATGGTTTGAAATGAAATTAACTTTCTCAAAATACTTAAATTTTTATTGGTGACGTGGCAGTGGCGTAAATCAAAACTTTATCTCTGTATACCTTCTAAGCCATTGGGAATCAAAAAACAAAACAAACATGCCTAGCGGAGCGGGCAAAGAAGGCTAGTAAAACATAAAATCAGTCGATAGTTATACGGACATCGGTTAGCATCTGTCGATCGACAAATCTCAACCGTGTAAATGTAAATTTAATTTTTTGTAATTAATTTTTCTGTGCTTATTTATTTTTGCCTTTTTGTCTTTCTTTATACTATTCAGTGCCTGATGATGACTTAAAATTTAAGTCGAAATATCGCAAAATAAAAAACATAAAAACATATAACTTTTTTTTTTTATTGATACGGCTGCAGCTCAGCATTTTGCTTATTAATATTTAGTTGAAAACCCCAGTAGGGTGACATTTGCACATCTTTAAAGCATAGAGGACATTAAATTATTACTGATATCTAGCGATATCCCTTCCTAAGGCTACTTTCAAAGCTTTAAAGAGATTTTTCGTGGTTTTGCAATTTTCCTTGTAGATTTACGTGTTAATGGGATTCAAATCTGCGGACTGGCCAGGCTAACCAAGAACTTGTATCCCATTGCTCTGAAACCAGGCTTTACAAACTTAAGCGGTATGTGTTTGGATCGTTGTCCTGTTGGAACCTCCATTTAGTGGCGTCTCTTGATCCGCATTAGGCAACATCACATCATTTGGTATGTCAAAGTGCATAAAACAATCCATAATTCCTTTAGTCTAGTGAATTGGCCCACTCCCTTGACAATAGAAAAAACCGCAGACCATTACACTCCATCCTCTGTGCTTTACAGAGGCTTTGCAAAACTTTGGTTTCAATCTTTTTCCTTTTGGTCACCCAGTATAAAGGTTTTTCAACTAAATATTAATTTTAAGAGTTTTTATTAAATGTTAAGAAGGGGGTGCTTTAGTTTTGTCCGATGAATTTTCTAAATTGTAATGTTTATTAAATGTTAACTCTTAATTTATAAAACCCAGAATTTTTCAAGTTTTTGTTTGTTAATATAATAATAAACGTATAAGTAGATAAAATAAACACACAAACTAACTCAATAACGTAATTTTCTCAAAAAAATTTGATATAAGTAAAAATTTCGTTAGGGGGTGCTGTATATGCAAAACTCAATCATAAATATTTTTTATCAAAAACTGCATACAACCACCTTTTAAATGAGCTCAAAGTCGAATATCAGTGGAAATAGCTAAACACACGATATCATCGAAACTCTTAAAATTACGAAATGCATTGAATTCATGAGTTTTTTGGTGACTTTTTAAGCAACCACTCACTGATTATTTCAAACTAGCTGTTTTACCAGGCGTTGCTCGGGTTTTGATAAAAAGTAAGAAAGCACTAAAAAAGCTAATAATTTTTTAAAATAATGTGCCACAAACAGTTGCTCCAACATGTTTATTTTATTTATTTCCATAAAATAATCACATCCAACATTTAAAATGTATCAAGAAATACTAAACTTCACCGATTTCTCCGGTGAAAGTCCAAAAGTATCGAAAAATGTCGATATAATTCCAAAAGTATTGAAATACTTTGAAGAAATTGGTAAAAGTGAAAATGCTAAAATTTTGGTAAGTTGGTAAAAGTCCAAAAGTATCGACATATATCGTAAAAATCGTTGAAGGTCCAAGTGTATCGAAAAACATATAAAATATGTGTGGGAAATGTCCAAATGTATTGAAAAACATATAAAATATCGACAAAAGCCTTAACTTTTCTGAAATATCGGTAAAGATCAAAAATGTTGAAAAACACCGCAAATATCGGTAAAGGTCCAAAAATATCGAAATACGTCGATTAAATCGGTAAGGGTCCGAAAACATATGTCGAAAAACATCCAATATATCGCAAAAAGTCCTAAAGTTTCGAAAATATTGAAATACATCGAAGAAATCAGTGAAAGTCTAAAAGTTTCGAAAAACATCCAAAATATTGGTAGAAGTCCAAAGTACCTATGAAAAAATATTGAAAAACATCTAAAATAACGTTAAAGACCCAAAAATGTCCCAAAAACATCCTAAAATTTGTAAGAGTCCAAGAGTACTGGAAAACAGCGAACAATCGCAAAAGTCCAAAAATGTCTAAAAACATCCAACATATCTGTAAAAGTCCAAAAGTTCCTATATTTTGGATAAATCAGTGAAAGTTTAAATATGTATATCGAACAACACCAATATATCCAAAAAACTCGAAAAGTTTCGCCAAATATTGAGGTGTATCCAAAAACACCCAAAATGTCAGACTAAATTCCAAAAGTTTCGAAAAATATTGAAAAACATCGGTATCTATATATATAAAAATGAAATGGTGTCCGTATGTAGCTTATGAACGCGGAAACTAGAAGGCCGATTTACATATTTTTTTTTTAAATTGTTTGTTATGGTCTGTAGAAGGTTCTTAAGGGGGTGGGATGCCACTGAGGGGAACGGGGGTTGCACCCCCATACGAAGAAAATACAAAAAATGCTATATCTCTACAGTTATACAAGCTATGATTATGAAGATGAACTTATGCATATTGTACATATCTACCATTCACCATGCAAAGCTTGGGGGATATTGGGTGTATATATTTCTTCACATATCGAAGATATCGCTATAAAACTTGGTACATACATGAATATTCTATCTACAATTTGCTTTGAAAAAATTGGGCAGGGGGGTGAGAAGAGAGAGTTGCACCCTTCATACAAAAAATATATAAAATACTATAAATCTGTACCTGATTACAAAAGTTGATACATGAATCTTTAAAAACCTTGGTGATTGGAAGAGAGGGACGATGGAGATGGATGGGACTTCGTACGTTAAGGCATCGGGAATGGGCGAACGAAGTCGCAACTAGGCCAGCTAGTTAGTCCAAAAATATTGAAATAAGAGCTTGCATCACTGATAAAATCTCTCTCATTCCTGCTCTCATCTATGTACATAACAACATCAAATCCTATATTCCCTCTTCAAGAATAAAAAAACAATAAATGAAAGAGACGGAAAAGACAACACCCGGCGTTGCTCGGGTATTGCAAAAAAGCACTAAAAAAGCTAGTGACAAAAACTATTTTTTAAAATAATGTGCCACAAACAGGTGCTCCAATATATTTATCTTATTTATATCCATAAAATTATCACATCTTAACATATCGGTAAAAGTCCAAATGTATCAAAAAATATTTAAATGCATTGAAGAATTCGGTAAAAGTCGAAAAATTTCGGGAAACTGCTAAAATGTTGGTAAAAGTCGAAAAAATATCGAAATACATCGAAGAAACCGGTAAAAATCCAAATGTGTCTAAAACATCTAAAATATCGGCAAAAGTCTAAAAGTATCGAAAAAGTTCTAAAATATAGGTAAAAGTTCAAAAATATCAAAAAACATCTAAAATATCGGTAAAAATCCAAAAATGTCGAAAAACATCCAAAATGTCGATAAGACCTAAAAAATATTAGAAAACATCGAAGAAATCAGAAAATGTCTAAAAACATCCTAGGTATCGGTAAAAGTCCAAAAGTATTGGACAACATCGAAAGAATCAATTTATCAAATATATCGGAAAACATCCAATAATATATCGAAAAAAATCTGAAAGTTTCGAAATAAATCAGTCAAAGTCCAAGTGTATCGGAATACATCCAAAATGTCGGAAAAGTTCAAAGGTATCGCAAAATATTGAAAACATCTAAAAATCGGCAAGAGTACAAAAAAGTCGAAAACACCCTAAATATCGGTAAAAGCCCAAAAGTATTGGAAAAAATTTAAGAAATCGGCATGAGTACAAATAGATAGGAAAACATCCAATATAACGGAGAAATAAGTACGTAGGCTGTTATATTTTTTTCTGGCCTAGGCAACACTAATGTCAATAGCTTAAATCTGACAACACCATAATAAAGTTTGACATTTTTTAGCATAAACGTTCTCAGAACGTTTTGACGTACGACTATCATTTGTGTTGTTTACAGTGACTTGAAAACATCAATTTGGCAAAAAAAATGGAATTAACTCGTGAACATTTTCGTGCGATCATTTTTCACAACTTTCGACGTGGATTATTACGACAAGAGTGCATCGATGAACTTAAATCTTTGTATGGCGATGAAGCACCATCCTATAGCACTATGAAAAACTGGTTTAATGAATTCAATCGTGGCCGACGCTCGCTCAAAGATGAATTCCGTGAAGGTCGTTCAAAAACGGCCAATGTGCCAGAGAACATTGATACCGTGCGTGAACTGATAATGCAAGATCGTCATGTGACATACGTTTGTTCTCGTTGGAAACCCCATAATTTATCAATCGCTTAAATTTCAATGGAAAAATTAATTTTCTTAACTCACTGTAAACAAAACAAATAGCACTTGTACATCAAAACGTTGTGAGTACAATTTTAGCTATTGACATTAGTATTACCTAGGCCAGAAATATATATAGCAGTCCACGTAATTGAAATACACCTATCCCCCGATTTACACGGTACTTGTTTTACACGTTTTCGCTTTTACACGGTTTGCCAAATAAGTTTTTTTTTTTGTTTTTATCGCACTCTACTAAATGCTACTGTGTTTGAACACGTGCGCTGTGTACACATCTCACGGGGAATCCCGAGCTTATGTGCTGACTTGCTGCACATGCACACTGTGTCTGTATTTCTTCGCATAAAATTAAAGTTTTATCTACGGAAAATTGTATTTGAGTGAAAGTTTCACAGTTTCAGAAAGATTTAATTTTCCATATTCGTAAATTACAAGTGAGTGCATAATTTAGATTACATATTATAAATTAACATAAATTAAAAAAAATTATAGGCTTATAATGTCGAAAGAAGTTAAAAGAAAAGTTATTTCTTTAGAAACTAAAATCGAAATTTTGGATCGCTTACGAAAGGGAGATAGAGTACTTGCATTTTCTGCAAGCTTTTCGATTTACACGGTTTTGACTTGAAAATTTTTAATTTTCGATTTACACGTTTTTCTCAGGAACGTATCTACCGTGTAAATCGGGGGATAGGTGTATATTGAAAATATTGAGTTTGACATCACTGATAAAATCACTCTCAGTTTTGCTTTCATCAACATAACATCTTTCTATAAGAATAAAAACAATAAATGAAAGAGACGGAAAAAGCAACAACAACAAATAACTCATGAAGCAGCAAAGCAGTAGCGACGTAAATGAATTGAATTTTTTTTCCAACAACTTCATACTAAAAAAACAAGGGCTTATCTTTCAAAAATCAAAAAAATTAGTATGCAATTTAAAAAATTATTACAATCGGTTCGGTAACACTGTGTGTAATTTTTTAAGTCATGGCAAAATAACAATATACGGACACCACTACGTGATAAAAGACTAAAAAAAAAGACCCGTGTCTCCCAATTTTTCCCAAAGTCCTCCACTTTTTTTTTTATGGGCCGCCAAAGATTTGGGGCCTCGGTATCATTTTCGTAAAAATGTGATCATTTTCTCAGGCTCATATCTTGCAAACCGTTCAGAATTTCGATTTACTCTCTGAGACAAAGTTGTAGCTCTTGTCATAAAGAACAAAAATTGCCAACATATAAAATCAAAAAAACTTCACCTTCCAGATCAAAATCGCAAAAAACTTTAAAAAATTCGATTTTTTTACCTTTTTTCCCGTGTTCAGGTCCATAGGTAGCAAACCGTTCAAAATTCAAGGAAACAATCAACTACAAAAATTTACCTAAGATCTCAATAAACAAATTTCTAGAACATATAAACTTCCTAGAGATGATTCTTAACACTGTTTAGGTAGCACCCAAAAGTGAAAAATTTGCCGAAAATTTTTTAATTTAATTTGTTTTACCTTTTTCTCCTGTTCAGGTCCATAGGTAGCAAACCGTTCAAAATTCAAGGAAACAATCAACTACAAAAATTTACCTAAGATCTCAATAAACAAATTTCTAGAACATATAAACTTCCTGGGAATTATTCTTAACACCGTTTTTTTAATTTCATGTGTTTTTTATTTACTTCAACATTGAGATACTATGCTATCTATTACAAAAATATTAAAAAAAAGTATTCGTATTATGTTTATAATGTTGATGGCCCTGGACTTGCAAATCGCGCTCTCTTAAGTTGTGGATCCAAATCGTCGTCCGAATCTGACTCTGATTCAGAACTTATGGTGTCCACAGGCACGTTGCTTCCAGACTGCCCTCCATCATCAGCTCTTTCTTCTTCAAATACTTCATTAACATCATACAGGGTGATCTTGTGACTCCACCAACATACCTCTGCAAGCAATGCGTCGAGGTTTTTGCCTTTGTACCGTTTTTCCATGGGCATTGTGGTTTGGTGAAACCGTTCTCCTTGCTCATCGGATTCGGTAGGGAGTTGTTTGATAAAATCGTCAAAATGAAAATGAAGAAAATGCAGCTTTAATGTCATCGATGCGCCGATTATCTCAAAATAATGCAGCATTTCTTTCACCCATTCTCTTGCTTCCGGTTCCGCGTCTCGATCCCCTCCCAAGACTCTGGTGCATACACGCTGAAGGCAAATCCATGCCATTGAATGATTTTCATCAAGCGATGAATCAAAGTTGCTCTTGAATAGCTTTCTAATGTCAGGGCCATTAAGTACGCCTGTTAAATGAAAACAAAATATAAAGACAGAAAAGAAAACATTAACATAGTGTAAATAGTACAATTAGGTGAACAAAAATTCGTTTTAAATTTACTACAATACCTTTTTTAATTTTGTCATCGCTACGCTTTGGGAAAACGCTTTTCAAATAGTCGAATGCGTTTGGACAATTTACAACGGCCACTTCGATGAATTTTTTAACAATTCCCAATTTTATGTGGAGCGGTGGCAGCAAGATGTCTTGAGTATTGTCAATTAAAGGTGCATTCTTCAGTCTATGTTGTTGTATTTGTTCATTCCTCTTGGCCTCCACGAATTACATTGGAATTGATTCAGAGGTGAGCGTGAATCCCAATTACAAAGAAAACAAAAGAATTTTGGGAAGCCGCCCTTATCGATGATCCCTTGCAAAATGTTGATGACCTTCAAATCACAGCAAATCTTCCATTTATTTTCGTAATATTTGATTTTTTCCATTACCGTTTACCATTACCGTTTTTCCATGGGCATTGTGGTTTGGTGAAACCGTTCTCCTTGCTCATCGGATTCGGTAGGGAGTTGTTTGATAAAATCGTCAAAATGAAAATGAAGAAAATGCAGCTTTAATGTCATCGATGCGCCGATTATCTCAAAATAATGCAGCATTTCTTTCACCCATTCTCTTGCTTCCGGTTCCGCGTCTCGATCCCCTCCCAAGACTCTGGTGCATACACGCTGAAGGCAAATCCATGCCATTGAATGATTTTCATCAAGCGATGAATCAAAGTTGCTCTTGAATAGCTTTCTAATGTCAGGGCCATTAAGTACGCCTGTTAAATGAAAACAAAATATAAAGACAGAAAAGAAAACATTAACATAGTGTAAATAGTACAATTAGGTGAACAAAAATTCGTTTTAAATTTACTACAATACCTTTTTTAATTTTGTCATCGCTACGCTTTGGGAAAACGCTTTTCAAATAGTCGAATGCGTTTGGACAATTTACAACGGCCACTTCGATGAATTTTTTAACAATTCCCAATTTTATGTGGAGCGGTGGCAGCAAGATGTCTTGAGTATTGTCAATTAAAGGTGCATTCTTCAGTCTATGTTGTTGTATTTGTTCATTCCTCTTGGCCTCCACGAATTACATTGGAATTGATTCAGAGGTGAGCGTGAATCCCAATTACAAAGAAAACAAAAGAATTTTGGGAAGCCGCCCTTATCGATGATCCCTTGCAAAATGTTGATGACCTTCAAATCACAGCAAATCTTCCATTTATTTTCGTAATATTTGATTTTTTCCATTATATCTTTCAATGTTTCATAGCTTTCTTTCATGTTGATACCCATTGCTAGCGGAATGGAAGGTTTTCGGTTCGACACATGCAACAACACTGCTTTCAAGCTTGAAACAGAACCATCAATAAATAATCTCCACTCACTAGCGATGTAGTTCATTCCCATTTTTACCACCAAAGCTTTTATATCGTTGCAGTAAGCGAACGAATTGTCATCATTTAGAGTGTAGAGCATCTGAAATTCAGCTTGTCGTTTGCGGTACGCCGTAGAGTTAACATTAGCATGTGTGAGTTTTCTTTGCTTTAAAAAAGCTGTCAAAAATATTGCAAGTCGCTGCGATAATCCCAATATGGCCACAATGAAATCCATTTCCATTTGTGTTATTAGTTGTGGTCCATCTCTTCCCTGTTGGGGCTCATAATCGGTATCAAATGGATCTTCATAAGTAACACCACTTGCTCTAGTCATTCCTGTACATTCTGTACTACGATCTGGAGTTGGCGGCCTTGGTGATACAAAATTTTCAGGTACAAGCACTGGTAGTGTGGCTGTTGCAGTTGCTTTATAAATTTTGATCTTCTCAGCATGTCGATTTAGACCACATGTGTAATTTACGCATGCATAGCAACTGGTTGCATCATGATCACCTGGGCGATTAATCCAGTTTACCGGCTTACAATACTTCATAGTACCTCTGCCTCCACTCAACCATGTCATGAGATTTTTATAACATTGGCGACACACTGTATTAGGTGTGTAATTTTCACCGGTCAAGTCCACTTCGTCGAAAAACAATGTATATGCTCTTTTGAATTTACTAGTTAAAAAATTCTTTTCCTTCTGAAATCTTGTAGATGTTTTTTTCTGGTTTGATGACCGCAAACGTAGCAAAATAAATCAATTTTTTCATACTGCATATTGAAATTGTCAGTTGCCAATGTTGTGTGCGAATTATGCAATAACACTTTCACTTTTTTTACTTTCACTGTCACTTTATAACTTTCACCGCTGAGCTCTCGTTGACGTCGCGCTGTGTAATGCCTCGATGTGAGCGTCGTGTCGCTTTTATATTGTGTGCTGCTGCTGTCGGTGCGTGATACCTAAGCGCTACCTAAACGGTCAATGCAGATGTTTGCTTCCAGGTAGTTTTTTGATAGAAGTTTTTTGATTTTATATGTTCACAATTTCATCTTTATGACAATGTGTTTCCAGGTATTTTTATATTTTGGCTTGTTTTTATGTGAATTCAATGCAGATGTTTGCTTCCAGGTAGTTGTTTAATAGTTTGGAAACGGGAACTCACCCACCAGCTTGAGAATTTTTATTAGAATGCACTTACTATCATTGAAGGTACAGTGCACTCACACACTCGGCCTCCTCACTGACAATTATTTACAATCAACATTTTTGTTGAAAGTACTTTTGTTAGAAAAACCTCACTATCTCCGGTCTTAGAAGTGTAAATGCGGAGTATTATGCCTTAAAAAAAAGCTTGAAGTGTTGTCTTTTACGGAGTCTAGGAATAAATAAGTTTACTAGGGCTGTTTTTTGAGAAAACCAGATTTTTATTAAAAAGTGAGATTAAAAAATTTTCGGCAAATTTTTCACTTTTGGGTGCTACCTAAACAGTGTTAAGAATCATCTCTAGGAAGTTTATATGTTCTAGAAATTTGTTTATTGAGATCTTAGGTAAATTTTTGTAGTTGATTGTTTCCTTGAATTTTGAACGGTTTGCTACCTATGGACCTGAACAGGAGAAAAAGGTAAAAAAAATGAAATTAAAAAATTTTCGGCAAATTTTTCACTTTTGGGTGCTACCTAAACAGTGTTAAGAATCATCTCTAGGAAGTTTATATGTTCTAGAAATTTGTTTATTGAGATCTTAGGTAAATTTTTGTAGTTGATTGTTTCCTTGAATTTTGAACGGTTTGCTACCTATGGACCTGAACACGGGAAAAAAGGTAAAAAAAAATCGAATTTTTTTAAGTTTTTTGCGATTTTGATCTGGAAGGTGAAGTTTTTTTGATTTTATATGTTGGCAATTTTTGTTCTTTATGACAAGAGCTACAACTTTGTCTCAGAGAGTAAATCGAAATTCTGAACGGTTTGCAAGATATGAGCCTGAGAAAATGATCACATTTTTACGAAAATGATACCGAGGCCCCAAATCTTTGGCGGCCCATAAAAAAAAAGTGGAGGACTTTGGGAAAAATTGGGAGACACGGGTCTTTTTTTTTTAGTCTTTTATCACGTAGTGGTGTCCGTATATGGTTATTTTTTTTCGTGTTGCACTGTGTAATTTAAATGTCATATCATGCTACTTCACGTATTTGTAGCAAAACATACGAAAAAATGCAATCAACCCATAATTTCAGTCGAAGTAAAGAATTAACTCAAAAAATAGAGCAGGAGCTTCGTGGTCTTGGGTATACAAAATATAAGAACCAAAAAATCAGCTCAGATTCATATAGGTAAAACCTGAAGTTACAAGAAAGTGTGTGTTGCCAGGACCTGCGGTGGTCCATTTTTCCTACCCCCAACCCTCGCGCATAATTTGCTCTCCGCGATTTTATAACCGTTTATGGTGAATTAGACCTTATCACGAATCTGAATTTGGATTTCTTTATCACGTCAGTATCCTGAGTTATCCCTGCTCAATCACTGTTTTGAGGTCATTTTAAAGCTAAATAACAAAAACAAAAAATATTCAAATGATTTAGATAATCGTTAGCCTTTAAATAAGGCTAACTCTCAATAACATACACTGGACCCCAACAACTAAAAAAGTTCAAGTTTTATTATTATTTCTTTTTTTTTTTTTATAAATAACATATTTTATCAAGAAAATTTCGATCTCTTGCTGACCAAGTTCAAATGAAAACTGTCAACTGTATTCTAGATTGAGGAAATTAATCTTTTAAATTGCTATCTACTAAATTTACAGAATAAAAATTAAATTTTTAGGATCCCGACGTGATAAAAAAATCGAGGCAACTACAGGTTCATAATAAGATCTCAGTCCACCATAAAATGCTATAAAAACCGGGGATGTGGGGAATAAAAAAATGGACCACCGCAGGTCCAATCAACATATATTTTCTTGTTACTTGTGGTCTTATCTATAAGAATGAAAGCTCAGTTTTCGGTACTCATATTTTGTATACTCAAGTCCATGTAGCTTCTGCTCCAATAGGTCAAATACTTAGTTCGACTGAAATTATGGGCTTATGATTGTATCTTTTCGAATGTTTTGGTGCAATACGTGTTTATCATTACATTGAAATTTATTAGAAATATTCAGCGAATGGTTGCTTAAAATGTTACGAAAATACTTATGAATCCTGGGATTTCGAACTCTTAAGAATTTCGATGATATCGTAAGTCCAACTATTTCCACTGATTTTAGACAATTTGAGCTCATTGAAAAGGTGATTGTATGCAGTTTTTGATAAAAGATAGTTATGATTGAGTTTTGTGGTGATTCTCAGATAACTGTACTTTTTGTGTCCTCTGGCTATTTCACCTATACAGTAGGCTTTTTTTCACAAAAATGACACAATAAGTTAGGAATTATGTTTTTCTAATAGGGTGGATCGATTTTACCAAATATACCCCAAATTTCACAAACGTGGCATGTCCTACCCCTGCTTTTAAAAAAAATAACGATTAAAAACGACCAAAAACCGGAAATAGAACAGGAAACAAGTTATTACACACACTAAGTAAATACTTAAGGCTACAATATTCTGAGCCCATCTGCAGTTTTAAATAATTTTTTGAGGTCGCATTTCGAATTGAAATCTTTTTTGGAAAAAAAATTTCTTGAAAGCATTATGTTACTACTGCATAGTACTACTGTATCAGTCAATAGACCGCAATACATATGCGTTAATTCTGGTCAGTATCCGTCACTCAAAGATTATTATATCCAGGCTCGTCCAAAAAAACATTTTTTTGCGTTTTATAGGGCAGCTTATATATAAAAACAGGTTTTTTTTTAAATTATGGTCACAAACGTGGCACTCAGCACTCCCAGGTAGTACATTTTATTGTATGCATGAAACAATTTTTTTGTAGGATTTGCGTACATAACCCATAAACCTTTCGGAAAAATCTTGAACTTAAAAGCGTGCTTTACAATGAGCGATAAATTACAAAAATGTCACAAACATGGCGCATCAAAAATGTCACAAACGTGGCATTTTTATCAGTCTGCAAAAAAACATATTTTGATATGAAGTTTCAGTGTATAGATGTGTAGTTAAAGGCTATTCATTATGTTTTAAATACAATAATTTTTCTAGACCATCGGAATCCTGGGTTATCCTTGCTCAGAAGTGAAAAATCACTGTTTTGACGTCTACTTAAAGCTATAAAACAAAAACAACAACTAGTAAAATTAACTTTTGTTAACGGAGTTAAATAGTCAAATTTATTATCAACAAGTCATACCTTAACCGTTTCACAATTGGATCCTTACTTTCCGAGTTATAAGCGTTTAATGTAAGGATATCTTTCGATAATATACAAAAGATTTTTCGAGACCGAAAAATTGCAAAAAAATCAAGTTTTATTATTTTTATCAATAACATATTTAATTACAAAAGTTTCGAGATCATACAGACCATAATCGCATGAAAAATTATAGCTCTATTCTAGATTTAGTGAATAAACCTACTAAATTAATGCTTTGTAGATTAAAAGAACCAAAATTTAATCTATTCATTCACTAAATCTATTATAGAGCTTTATTTTTTCATCCGATTTTAGTCTGCAAGGGCTCAAAAATTTTCGTGACAAGATATATTTTTGATAAAAATAATAAAACTTACCATTTTTGTTAATTTTTTGGTCCAGAAAATCCTTTGTAAGTTGAGGAGTGATTTTTCAAAAGGGCGTAAAACCATGTTAAACAAATTTCCAGTAATGAGAAAAAACTTTTATGGGCTGTATACAATAACTTATGTTTTTTTTAATGTCTCCAGTGTTATAGTGAGTTGACCAAAGATTCTAATCCCCTTAACAATTTTGTTGTAACATATTTGTAGTAATTGCAAAAAGTAAAAAACATTTGTTCTGAAACGTATGGAAATAAGCCCTTTTTTTTATGTCTATAAGCATGGTATGTAGGGGAGGGGGGGGGGGGCTAGTGTGGACAAATTCAAATTCTCGCGCCGTTTTGAATTTTTTGTTTCTGTTTTATAATTTTCAAGTTGGTATTTGCACTCTGCATCACCAAAAAAAAATTCATTTGTTGACAGTTCAGCTTTCCATGATAACGTGACCGAACGTGTTTTACGCAGCAAAAAGTAATTTTTTTGTTGTTTCGTAATTTCAGTGATACTTTTAAACTAATTATTCTTCTGCTGCAGTGTTAATAGATAATACAACTTAAAATAGTGTTTATTTAAACCATTGAAATTATTTTTGAAGAACTTTACCGTAAGATTAAAAAAAAATTATTTTTGTTTAAAAATACATGAAGGGGCTAGTGTGGACAACTGAAATGGGGCTAGTGTGGACATGTCCACAGCAGCTGAAATGACTCCAGAAATCGTCAGACCATTTCTAAAAGCAGTTCCAAGAAAGTACGTTACTAAAAAGAAAGAACGACAGATTCACGTATCCCGATTTACCGGATACCAGCGAAATTTACCGAAATGAAATAGTGGCAAAGCTGCCACAACCACAAACACTGTCGGAAATATCGCGATCAGCAAGTTATATGAAGTTTGAAACAACATGGACAAAAAGTATTTTAAATTGGCCAAATTGTCACGATCCACGATTCTCAAGATTTCGACATAACGTTTCTAAAAAGAAGGAACGATAGATTCACGTATCCCGATTTACCGGATACCAGCCAAATTCACCGAAATGAAATAGTGGCAAAGCTGCCACAAGCACAAAACTGCCGGGAACATCTCGATCAGCAAGTTATATGAAGTGTGATATAAATTTCTCCAAATACAACATGGGATAGCAGTTAATTTTTTATTTGTATTATTATTTGTATTACATCATTATTTTCTTGAATAAACATGTATCTGAACTCTTTCTTAACGTTTTTGTATGAATTATCAAGTTTCTTATGGTGTCCACATTAGCCCCCAGTTAAATCAATGGTTGTCCACACTAGCCCCGTATAAGGGGCTAGTGTGGACAAATGTAAGCTCTTTTTAAAATTCATTAATAAAGCATTTATGAAAATAAAAAATCATAACTATTGATGCAATTATGAAGGCAAGAGGTATAAGTAATCGCTAAAAATTACTTTATTACAAAAATTATATATAATTACATATATAATTTTGTAATCATGTAAAAATTGTCCACAGTAGCCCCCCCTCCCTTAAGCACCTATATAGCCTGGGGCATATAAAAAATATTAAAAGTTTTTTTGGCCACTATTCGAAATACGTCTTTTCTTATCAAACTCTAAAGATTTCTATGAAATTATATGGAAATAAGCCCTTTTGTTCTGAAATGCGACTTTTGATCACGATTTTATCAAGGAAAACTGCATTTTTTGTGATGAATTTTGAACTAGAGGATGCATTTTAGCATGGTAATGGCGATAGCATTCTTAGGTTTGTTCGAGGTTGGAAGTGGTTTTACGCCCTTTTGAAAAATCACTCCTCAGTTATTAAGAGGCATCCTTTCTTTAAAGGCTTATAACTCGGAAACTGGGAATCCAATTGAAAAACGGTAAATTATGTCTTGTTGATAATAAATTTGGCTGTCTGTTTGTTAAGTAGATGTCAAAACAGTGATTTTTTCACTTTTGAGCAAGGATAACTCAGGACTCTGATGTAATGGAAAAATCAAGATCAGGTTTGTAATTAGGAGATCCTAATCCACCGTAATCTGTTATAAAAACAGAGGACCATAGGACCATAGTTGACCTTGAGGGCGGTATGGGATAAAAAAAACTTCACTTTTGGCAAATTTAATCTTGAAGTGTAATCATTAAATGCAATATATCTCTCATCAAAACGCTTTAGAAACATCATTTGTCCGTACTTTGGCTAAAATGTCACAAACGTGGCAACAAAATTTTTTAATTTCGACCTCAAAACCTTAAATTCACACTTGTAGTTGATCTATTTAAAAGGTGGGTTTTAAGAGTGTTTTTACACAAGATAACATGATAACAAAAATCAAAAAAAAAATTATCTGCCAATTTTATAACTCGAAAAAGCACAGTTATCTATGAATCACCCATATATGTTAAGAAAAAACAAAAATATACCGATTTCGGAATTTTTCTGGGTGAAAAGCATTTGAAAAGGTAGATTACGCCTCATTAAGTAGAATACCTACAGTGAGTCACAGATATATTTTGCATACAAAAAATATTCAAAAATTTAATTAATACTCAATTTTTAGCCGTTTCATTCTTAGAAAAGTAATATTTTTTTATAAACTTCAAGTCAATGGAACATAAACTTTGATACCACTTCATAAAAAAATTAAAATAATGCGTTCTAATCACTTAAAAAGCAAAGAAATGATTTATTCATCTTTTTTATAAGGTCACAAAAGTATTTTGCTTTTTAGTAAAATTTTACTTTGAGATTATTTATCAAGTAAAAGAAGCTTTTTTAATAATATCCATGGTAGCCATTATTTGAGGAGACATCATCTAAACATCTTTGCGAGGATTCTATCCCTTTTCGACATTTTCGGTCGATGTTTTTTCCCATTTTTCTTGCAGTACTTGTTTGAGCACATTTTTTGGATAAAATATGGTATTTTTTGACCTTTTCACTAGATAAGACCAAAAAAAATTCTTTTGGATTCGAAAAAGAATATCGCGGTGGTGTTTTAATCTCTTTGGTGTTGTAGAGAAGTGTCCCAGGATGTGTATTTAGGGTCATTGTCTTTTGAAAATAAGAAGTCATCTTGTGCAAATTTTTTTTTTTAAATGGAACTGATATTCATGTCTATCCATATTGCCATCGATAAGTTTAAGTTTCCCCATTCCATAAGCCGAGAACAGCCCACTACACTACATCATGTTAAATTATTGCTTTTAAGTTATAAAAGTAAAGGGTTTTATTTGCCTTATGCCAGACCATGTGGCTTCCATCGGATCCGAAAATATTATTTTTGCTTTCTATTGGATCCAGTTATATAATATTTGCTTTCCGTCGGATCGGTAGACGCCATCTGGTCTGGCATAAGGCAAATAAAACCCTTAACTTTTATTACTTAAAAGCAACAATTTTACATGATGGTGTGTCGTGGGCTGTTCTCGGCTTATAGAATGGGGAAACTTAAGCTTATAGGTGGCAATATGGATAGACATGAACATCAGTTCCATTTTACAAAAAAATTTCCACCCAGTACTTAAGAAATGGGCTTACCACAAGATGACTTCTTATTTTCAAAAGACAATGACCCTAAATACACATCCTGGGACACTTCTGTACAACACCAAAGAGATTAAAACACCACCGCGATATTCTTTTTCGAATCCAAAAGAATTTTTTTGGTCTTATCTAGTGGAAAGGTCAAAAAATACCATATTTTATCCAAAAAATGTGCTCAAACAAGTACTGCAAGGAAAATGGGAAAAAACATCGACCGAAAATGTCGTAAAGGGATAGAATCCTCGCAAAGATGTTTAGATGATGTCTCCTCAAATAATGGCTACCATGGATATTATTAAAAAAGCTTCTTTTACTTGATAAATAATCTCAAAGTAAAATTTTACTAAAAAGCAAAATACTTTTGTGACCTTATAAAAAAGATGAATAAATCATTTCTTTGCTTTTTAAGTGATTAGAACGCATTATTTTAATTTTTTTATGAAGTGGTATCAAAGTTAATGTTCCATTGACTCGAAGTTTATAAACAAAATATTACTTTTCTAAGAATGAAACGGCTAAAAATTGAGTATTAATTCAAATTTTTGAAATTTTTTGTATGCAAAATACATCTGTGACTCACTGTATATTTAATATAAGAAGGAAAAGGAAAAAAGCATATTCTATGACTTTAAAATTTTTTATGATCATTAAATTTTTTGTGTTTTCAAATTTTTTCTATACCTTTGCTGTTTTCCTACCGATTTCAGACGTTTTTAATTCTGTGGAAAGTTTAATGTATGTACTTTATGATAAAATACAATTTAAAATTATTAAATTGAGTTTTGTGGTTGTTTTACATAATAGTATGTAAAAATGCCAGTTTCTAGCATTTTTCTTGATACAGAAGCTTAACCCGGGTCGATTTAGAATAACCGGATATCCGATCAAAAAATTTCATAATTAACCCCAACTACTTATATGCTTTTCCGTCGAACAATCATGCGAGTGGCGTGCTGCACTTCAACTTGTCTTCGTTGACTATAGCACTGCCTTCGACAGTGTCTCCCGTGAAAACATCTGGGTGTCACTGCAAGAAGAGGTATTGCCGCAAAGGCCATAAACTTAGTACGTGCACAATATGAAGGCTTTAAATGCAGTGTGTTATACAACGGGTTGTTGTCACCGACATTCACCACTAATTCAGGCGTACGGCAGGGGTGTTTACTATCACCATCTCTCTTCCTTATCGTTCTTGACGATATTCTAGATAAAGCTCTTAATAAGGCCAAAAGGGGTATCCCATGGAACTTTACTGAACATCTAGAAGACCTCGCTACGCTGACGACATCTGCCTCTTATCGTCCAAACATTCAGATATGCAAAACAAAATTGAAGACCTTGTCTTGGAATCACAAAAGGCCGGCCTGAAAATCAACGTATCCAAGACTAAAAGCATGAAGCTAAAGGTAAACCGGAATGACATCACGTTTAGAGCTGGCAGTGATGAGATCGAAAACGTCGAAAGCTTCACGTATTTAGGCAGCATTATCTCCATGGATGGTGGAGCAAAAGAGGATATTAACTCAAGAATAGCAAAAGCAAAAGGCGCGTTTGCTCAACTGAACAAAATATGGTCTTCATCCGTTATATCCACCAAAACGAGAGTACGTATTTTTGATTCGAATGTGAAATCGGTTTTGTTATATGGGTGCGAATCATGGCTTGTTACTGAACAACTAACGAACAAGCTGCAAGTATTCGTCAACAAATGCTTAAGGCGTATACTAAAGGTTTGGTGGCCTCTCACTATATCAAATGCCGAGCTACATCAAAAATGCAAACAGAAGGCTATAGCAAACGAGAACAAGCTGCGCAAATGGGGATGGATTGGTTACACTTTCCGGAAACCACACAGCGAAGTTTGTCGCCAGGCCCTTGAGTGGAATCCACAAGGCAGTAGATAGAGGACGTGGTAGACCCAAAACCAACTGGAAAAGGTCGTTGGAAAAGGAAATCCAAGAATCGGGAAAATCGTGGCAAGAGATCAAAGTCATCGCAAGGGATCGTGACAAATGGAAAGATTTCATATTGGCCCTATGCTCCTCCTAGAAGTTAAAGGAGAATACATACATACATACATATGCTGTTCCGTGCGAAAACTTAAGCTTTTTAAAATTTTCCTTTTTGGGCCACTCTAATAATGTGTATTGAGAATGTGTCTTGTTTATAAAATAGAAAGAAAAAGTTTAAACGAAAAATTTAAACAGTTTCGAATTTGTTCCGAGAAGTCGAAAGAAAAAATTAAAACAAAAATTATTTAGAAAAATCTTAATGAAATCGTTACAAATTCGTTACGTAAACTCTAAACAGTTTCGAATTTATTTCGAGAAATCGAAGGGAAAAAATTTAAAAACTGTTCAGAAAAATATTTGCGAATTCGTAACGAAAATTAACAGTTTCGAATTTGTTCCGAAAATGTCTGAATTCAGAAAAACTCGGAGCATTTGGTTTGTTGGGATACCTTGGATAACTATCAGTATTTCATCGGTTGTAGGTGTTTGTGTTTGTATTCGACTCAGGCATGATATTCGCACTTCTCCAATAGTACTTTTTTTTTAAAAGTCTATAGTACTTTGGGTACTTTTTGTTTTTGCAGCCTTGTGTACATGAAATATAAGCCGTGTTAACGACCCGGAGCATTTAGACTAGCAAAGTAGCAAAATAGCAATAATTTCCACTTGATTGTGAGCAATGTCAAAAGTATAAACATTGTAAGCTACAAAAAATGTATTTCTCTGAGAAAATCGTATGAGCAAAAAGAACGAGAGCATAAATTAACTTGATAATTTTATGCTGTATGTTTTTAGTTAGAAAATGCAAATGTAAATTCAATCCTATATATTTTGTTGTTGTATAGCAAAATTTTTCAGCACTTCTTTCCAAATGCTATGATGATGCAAGACCATTTGCACCGGATCGTGAACATGGCTATAGAAAATAAACATTGTGCATAGTAAATTCGATGAGAAGGACTGTTTATTTCTGTCTAAATATATTATTCTATTATACAGCAAGTTTCAAAATCAATTTGTTTCTCAAATTAAATAAGTCTGAATTCAATTGTATTACATATAAAAAATTTAATTATTTACTTGAATAAAGTTGAGGAGTGATTTTTCAAAAGGGCGTAAAACCACTTCCGACCTCGAATAAACCTTAGAATGCCATCGGCATTACCATGCTAAAATGCATCCTAGTTCAAAATTCATCACAAAAAATACATTTTTCCAAGTTAAAATCGTGATCAAAAGTCACATTTCGGAACAAAAGGGCTTATTTCCATATAATTTCATAGAAATATTTAAAGTTTGTTACAAAAAGATGTATTTCGAATAGTCGCCGAAAAAGCCCTTAATATTTTTTATATGCCCCAGGCTACATAGGGGCTCATATACCATGCCTATAGATAGCAACTTAAATTTCCAAATAGTGAAATAAGATTGATTTATAAAAATTTCCAAACAAAAGGGCTTATTTCCAAACGTTTTTTACATTTTGCAATTACTACAAATATGTTAGAATAAAAAGTAAAAACGGATTAGAATCTTTGGTCAACTCACTATAACACTGGAGACATTTAAAAAAAAAAGTTATTGTAAACAGTCCTTAAAAGTTTTTTCTCATTACTGAAAATTTGTTTAACATGGTCTTACGCCTTTTTGAAAAATCACTCCTCAGTTCATTTTCAAAAAAAAAAATATTGAAATATTTGATGTCGAAGTTTGGCGAACGTTGCGAATAAATATAAATAAAATACTTGTAAGCGTTAATGAAGCACAAAATCGTGAAGCAAGAAATCCAAAAAAATCACTTTCGTGAATAGAAAAAATACTTATTTTAAACACTAGTGTATCCTGCACTCAAATCAATAAATGTACAAAGTTATGTTTACTATCTGTGGGCTTTTGACAAAACAACCTAACTCGAAACTGACGAATAGCCAAAAAAAGCATATTCGAATTTTATACAATATGTATTTATGACTAATGTCGTTTTCTTTTCTCAAAAAAATGTTACACTTTTTCTGCCCCGTGCAAAGGCTGTCAAAATATTATGTTCTTTTCTGCACGGTGATACGGAAGAAAATTATTTACGTATAAAAGTGTCGCTAAAATCGGTTGATACGTAAAAATTTGTTTTTTTTTTGCTGATTCAGAATCTGTTTTTAGCGAAATCCTATCAGATCCCTTTCAAAAGTTATACTAAAAATACTTTTTAATAAGTATTTTTGGAATTCTTCAATTAAAAATATGTTGTTACATTTGCATAAGGTTACGAAGCTTCTGGGAGGTAATAGGGGAGGCCTAGATTTACAAAAAATTGCATACGGAGGGGGGTCTAAAATGTACCCCTAAGGAGTTAAAGGGTTAAAACTGATTTTTTGCCTCTTTTCAGAAAAAAAAAAAAATTCTTGGATCACCCTAACGTTTTAGGGAAAACATTTCTATGGCAAAGTTTTAGCTAATTGTAGAAGCTTTCAGATAGTGTATGTGGTTTATAGGGTTTAAAAGGATTTCGCAAAGTTCTGGACCTTTAAAATTGATATTTTAATTTTTTTCTCCATTTTTTGACTTTGATGGCCATTTTAGTATGAAAAACGTCCCATTAATATAGCATTTTGTAATTTTTTTTTGAAATCTTCGTTAAATTTCCTTTAATCCGATAGTACATATGTCATACCAATTTTTTTGATTGAGGTTAGACAACAATACTTTTCTATGTAACACACGGGTTCCTCGCATGCGTTGCGCTGCATATTAGAGCGCCCGCAAGATATATGAAATGTGCAAAGTTGTGAATTTGTTTGCTCCCCGTCCATTTCCTGAAACTAGAGGTCAAAAAAATAAGTTCTCAAAAAAAATTAGGAATCGGTAGTAGAAAAAACCCAGCCGGTTTTCGATCAAAGGTCGAAAAATTGACTAAAAAGAGGCAAGTCACTTCGACTATCCGATACTTCGGAACTATTAATTTTTTCGTAATCTTTATAAGACAACTTTTGTAGAGAATGACTAAGTCAACATTATCTTCTCAGAAAGTTTTGGTCCAAAAATTAAACTTGTTACTGTTTCGGTACAAAAATTTAAATTTTCTAGGAAAATTTTCATGTCTTTTTTGCTATAAATTGGTTTTTTGTAATTTTCAAAGGGCGGAATATTTGTTCTGGAATTCTTATGTTGTAGGGAATTAAATTTTGAATAATTAAGGAAAAAATTTATCTAAAAATATTAAGTTTTAAGGTATGGACCCGGTCTCAAAGTTTGGAAAAAATGAAGTATTTTTTTATTTTTTTCTTTTAATCGCATTTTTATTGGATGCAAGAAAATGTATTGCTAGTTATTATTAAATGCACCATTTAGAACTGCTTTTTGCCTTCAAAATGGGTTTGTGCGATTTTTTTTTAAAAAGTTATGACCATTTTATAATGACATCATGAAAGTTAAAAATCATGTATGGATTTTCTATAGCAATTGCCATATTGCTATATCTTTTATAATGCTATTTTAAAATGGTCATAACTTTTTATAGAAAAATCATACAAGACCACTTCATAGCTCATTATGAAGAAGAAGAACAGTTCTAAATGATGCATTTAATGAAAAAGACCAAAACGATTTCAGGTGGGTTCTATATGACCTTAAAACTCGTGTTTTTTAAATATTAGGGGTAAGATATCTCACAAACCATAAGAGATGCAGCAATTTCGCTTCCCGTTCCGGATTAAACATCAATTAATAAATCTAAAATGACTATTTTGGTTTTGGTTTGTAGTGGTTTTTTTCGAAATACCATTTTCCGACCTCATTTTAAAAACCATTGGATGAACCAAATTTAAAAACTTTTCTTTCTTATTCAGTAAATGCGCACGTGTAATTTAACATCTTTGTGCAGTTCACGACAACTTGATTTAAATTTTTTATGAGCTGCGTGCACGAAATTCGAAACTTTCGATTATCTCTGCTGGAACAGCCCAAAAACGCACTTAAACGAAAAAAATGCTATTTTCGTGTTTAGCAACCTCAAATTAGTTTAGAAAATATAAATACCAAAATGGTTTTTTATTAAATTAAAAATAAAGAAGAAAAAAATAAAAAAATAAATTTTTTCTTAACTTTGAAACGGGCTCTTTTTCTTAAAAACTGATATTTTTTAATAATTATACCCTACACCCAGGGTATATTCACTTTGTCCTTCCGTTTGTAACGCAGAGAAGGAGGCGTGGCAGGTATAGAAAAGTATATATATTCTTGATCAGCGTCACCTCCTGAGTCGATATAGCCATGTCCGTCTGTCTGGCTGGCTGGCTGGGTGATGTGTGTGGAAATACACTTTTTGGGAAAACTAAGCAAGATAATTCAATGAAATTTGGTACCCTGCCTCCGTCATCAAAGATAGCTCGGGGGATTGAAAATGAGCAAAATCGGTTAACGGACACGCCTACCGCCCATACAAAAAATATATTCAAAATGCAATTTTAGGAATATTTTTCACGACAATGCAACCAAAATACACATAAATACTAAAAATTGTAAGCGCAAGCTCTGAGAAAAAGCTGAGCGAACTCGGACAAAAGGGCGTGGCACCTCCCATATAAGCAAAAGCTTCAAAACGCTATACTGAAAGCGATTTTTGAGATATTCGAACCAAATTTAACTCAGACACTAAGAACTATAAATGAAAAAATTGGGTGAAATCGGACAAGGGGGCGTAGCACCTCCCATATGAGCAAAAGTTTCAAAATGCCATACGGAAAGAGTTTTTTGAGATAATCCAAACAAATTTCACTCAAATACTAAAGACTATAAATGCACGCTCTAAGCTAAAACTAGAGGAACTCGGACAAGAGGGCGTGGCACCTCCTATATAAGCAAAAGCTTCAAAACACTATGCTGAAAACATTTTTCACTCAGACATTTAAACCTATAAATGCAAGCTCTGAACAAAAACTGGGTGAACTCGAACAAGAGGGCGTAGCACCTCCCATATGAGCAAAATTTTAAAAATACTGCAGTGTAGGGTATTTAATGTTTGGCCAGGCCAAATTTTACACCCTTACTAGTTTTTTTTTAAATTAATCAACATTTAATTCCCTACAACATAAGAATTCCAGAACAAATATTCCGCCCTTTGAAAATTACAAAAAACCAATTTATAGCAAAAAAGACATGAAAATTTTCTTAAAAAATTTAAATTTTTGTACCGAAACAGCAACAAGTTTAATTTTTGGACCAAAACTTTCTTAGAGGATAATGTTGACCTAGTCATTCTCTACAAAAGTTGTCTTCTAAAGATTACGAAAAAATTAATAGTTTCGAAGTATCAGGCAGTCGAAGTGACTTGCCTTTTTTTAGTCTATTTTTCGACCTTTGATCGAAAACCGGCTGGGTTTTTTCCACTACCGATTCCTAATTTTTTTTTGAGATCTTATTTTTTTGACCTCTAGTTTCAGGAAATGGACGAGGAGCAATCAAATTCACAATTTCGCACATATGGGCGCTCTACTGCATATGATGTAGTGATGAGCAAACCAAGATCAAGACCAAGACCAAAACCATAGCAGTCATGGTCTTGATCTTGTCGTTACACATTGTGTCTTGGTCTTGGCCTTGGTTTGCTCATCACTACATTATATGCAGCGCAACGCATGCGAGGAACCCGTGCGTTATATAGAAAAGTATTGTTGTCTAACCTCAATCAAAAAAATTGGTATGACAAATGTACAGTAAAAAGTGATAGTTTACTTTTGATTCCATTCGGTATTGATTTTAAACTGCTTTGGTATTAAATTCAAAATTTATTCCAAAAAAGATTGAAATTTATTCCGGTAGGTTTTAATTTTATCACAAAAAATATTTACTTTTAAACCATTTAGTTTTTTCAATTTTTTAATAATGGTTTAAAAACAATCCTAAAATAACTTTAAATTCAAAAAACTAATCATTTTTAGTTTTAAAATAAGTCCAAGAAAAGTAGTAAAATATTCTCTGCGCCAATTTTAATACTTTTGGTTTGAAACTAATGCCATCAAAGTTTTAATTTAGCTTGGAGAGACTTTTTAGTTTCAAAATTTGAAAAACTTTATTTATCAAAAGAGCCTTAAAAAAAAGAACGAGAACAAAATAACAAGAAAAAAATTTTCTTTTTCAATTGTTTAAATACAAATTTCACACAACTACGTCAGTACGTTTGATAGCCGAGTGAGCTAAAGACTTCGTAATTTATGTACACAAGATGTTGTATCCTGGGTTCGAATCTCAGTATGGAAGGAAGTCTTGTTTTTTTTTTTCAATTAAATTTAAATTTTTTTTTTTTCATTTTCCTCCCTCTCTTTATTTATTCCAAAATAGTTTAAAATTAAAACTTTTTTTGGCATTGTTCTATATAAATACTTTTTTTGGTTTTAAAATTAAACTAAAATTTTTACTGTGTGCTATCGGATTAAAGGAAATTTAACGAAGATTTCAAAAAAAATTACAAAAAGCTATATTAATGGGACGTTTTTCATACTAAAATGGTCATCCAAGTCAAAAAATGGAGAAAAAATTAAAATATCAATTTTAAAGGTCCAGAACTTTGCGAAATCCTTTTAAACCCTATAAACCATATACACTATCTGAAAGCTTCTACAATTAGCTAAAACTTTGCCATAGAAATGTTTTCCCTAAAACGTTAGCGTGATCCAAGAAAAATTTTTTTTCTGAAAAGAGGCAAAAAATCAATTTTAACCCTATAACTCCTTAGGGGTACATTTTAGACCCCCCTCCCTATGCAATTTTTTGTAAATCTAGGCCTCCCCTATTACCTCCCAGAAGCTTCGTAACCTTATGCAAATGTAACAACATATTTTTAATTGAAGAATTCCAAAAATACTTATTAAAGGTATTTTTAGTATAACTTTTGAAAGGGATCTGATAGGATTTCGCTAAAAACAGATTCTGAATCAGCAAAAAAAAAAAACAAATTTTTCGTATCAACCGATTTTAGCGACACTTTTATACGTAAATAATTTCCTTCCGTATCACCGTGTCTAAAATTTTCTAAAAATTGTTGCCCTCTGAGCAGGCAAAAGTGTAACATTTTTACACTTTTTTTAATCGACGGGGTGAGAATTTTGAATGTTGATTTTCACAAACAGATGATATTGAAAGTTTTTATTTGGTTTTTTATTTACAAAGGGTGTGTGCCAAATCGAAACTTTTTCCTTAAGCAAATAGGGGTGAAAAAAAATTTCACTCTGGTGACTAAAATTTTGTATTTTTGTTGTGCCAAATAGATTACAAATTATGACTGATTCAATTTTTGACATTCCAGCAAATCGAAGCTTTTCCAAAAAACTTTTTCGTGCGATTTTTAGCAGTTGCAGAAAATTAAGGTAAAAAATAAATGCTGAATGAGCTGGGTCACTAAAGGACGCAGTTGTGGAGTTATTTTTTAATGAAAAAGCCTGACTCAAGGTGTCCCAAATAATAGTTTTTATTTAGTGTCCTGGTAAAGCTAGGAAAGTTTTACAATTCAGGCACCAATTGTCCAAGATCTCCACTTGTTACTCCAAGTCGACTGTAACTGCACGTCCTCTTTCATGCTCAAAAAGTAAGGGACAATGATTCCAATAGCGGCTGTTTGCTTATTTGCATGGCTTGGTTTCCCTTAAAAAAAACAAAATTACCAACAGCCAACAGGCAAAATTACTTAACGCCACACATTTCATTGCACTTACATATGGAGGAGCTGGATGATATTCGACGTGATTTGTTTTTACGCCTAGACGGTGCTATTGGACCGCTTAACGTAATAGAATCTGTTGTTTTAGATTCCGCTAACTTTATGCTTGCAACTACATCAGGTTCCTGAAGGACAATTTTGCTATGCGGTGCTACAATTGGCGCAGTATTTGTTGTTACAGGTAATGCTGTTGCATTTATGCTTTCAATAGGTGGGCGTTTGGTTAAAGGCGAATTTGTTAGCAATCTAACAATAATCGTACCGCCACCAGATGTAATCCCGATGGAGCCAGCAGAAACAGGCATAACACCTCTCAAAGCGGACTCAGGTGTTGTAGATTATGAGCTTGTAGCACTTGCAGGTGTTGAAGCTGCAGCATAAACTGAACCACTACTAGATGCTACATTTGATATTCACGAATAACTATTTCTGTTACTTGGAATGCTGATTTTTTATTTTTAACAAATTTCAAATTTTATTTTCTTTTTTTATTGACATTTTTGAATTTGTTTGCTGCCTCACATTTTCTATTTCGATTGTCACAATTTTCAGTAGCCCCTGGGGCTAGTACAAATTTTGACACAACATTTTCACCTCATTTGCTTCAAAAATCGTATTTGAGATGTCAGAATTTGTATGAGTGAGTGAAATGTTTTCGATTGGCACAGGCCCAAACATTCGATTGAATTCAAATTTTTTAAATTAAATAAAAACAAATGTCACAATTGTGAGAGAAATTATTTTGTGATTTGTATGAAACTTTTTGTTCTTATTTAAAAAAGGTAACATTTTTTCAGGGTAGAGTGCAAAACTAAAAAAATGTTACACTTCAATCAGGTAACTTTTTTTAGAAAAGAAAATGCTATAAAATTATGTAAAACTGACATATTTATTTTTGCTAAAAGTACTCTAATAATTCTTCTTCCAATGGTTGAGTATTTGGTAAATTTGTGTAAACTTGTTCGTAAAATCTCAGTACCGATATCAAAGTTATAACAACAACAATTTGTTGACTTAATTAAGTCTTTAGCTTGGATCAGAGCTGACCACGTAGATACCGCCAAACGATTTTGACCTCTAGTTTTTATCAAGTTTTATTCAGAAAAAATTCTCCGCACATTTGCAGAAGAAATCCCAGTGAAGTATTTTGTGAATTGCTATAGCAAGTTTACATAGGGGTAAGTGAGGTAAAGTGGGAAGTGAGGTAAAGTGGGAAATGCCCCTTTTCAGGCAAACTAGCAAAGTATAACTGTCATGCGCTTCTGACATGTACTTGCAATGACCGTAAGCAAATCTTTATGGTATAGCGATGCGTGCATACGTATTTTTGTGAATCATGTAAAGTTTTTAAGTGATTTTGAAATTTTTAAGCCTCGATATTTTTACTGTTTCTGGATATAAACCGATTGTAAGTACACAAAAATGTTCTTTGTAGTCTTAATTTTGATAACGCAAAAGGATTTCGTGTAATTCATAGAGTGAAAGAAAGAAGCTCACATTTTTTGCAAAATGTGGTATCGGGGTAAAGTAGGAAATTTTTTATGGGGTAAAGTGGGAAATGTTATTTCACGATTGCTAGTCCCCACTTGTCAACGTACAATTATATTGTGAGTAAACACTCCGGAAAAGCTAAACGAGTTGCAAAAAGCAGCTGAGAAACGTTTCGCAAATAAACGGAAGAAAGAGGGAAACGAATCACAAAAAATAGAGTACCAGGAGCAAAAAAGCACCACCAGCAAAGAAAGCGTCAAAGAAGAAACAAAGAAGTTCTAGCTCAGATGAAAATCGTGATTTTTGCACCATTTGTATTGAACTCATGCACGAAATCATGGCCAGACACAATACCATCAAATGCAACCTAAAGGGTTGTCAACGCCCATTTCACTTGAAATGCGTTAATCTCACTACAAGCTTCTTTTATTACTTACACTGTGACTCGGACTTTGATGTTTCATCAGATAACGACGAATAAGCTACTATTTCACAAATTTTTTTAAAAACATTTTTTCATTTATTTTTTTCCTGCAAAATCATTATTTCTTTTCATATTTACTCCTATGGGTGTGTTCCTTGAACCTTTTTTGACTAACAATAAAGATATTAGAACTTTTTTCCAACATTTGTATTAGTTTTTATGAGTTTTGAAAGTTTCCCACTTTACCCCACGATTTTTAATTTTTGCCATTTTGGGCATCCTCGATCAAGGCGTCGTACTCAACAGAAAATCCATATTTTCGGTTCGTTTCTTCGGCAAAAATAAAGCTTATTTAATTTTCTCTTTGATTGGGCGGTTCTTTTGGTGTTTTCTGCCAGATTGTTTCTAGGTGATATCGTCAAGCTGCTTGAGATTTTGAGCATTTGCAGCGCTTTCGGCTTCGCTCGCGGGGTCGTTACAAATTCTTCTTTTGTAATGTCTGCACGATCGCCGGACTTCTTTATTGAGAGAGGTCAAGACTTTTTCGACGTCGTTCTTTTGCCTTCTAGTTGTAGCGCGTCTCAGTTTTTTCGCGCTTCTTTTTTCAACAAGACACCACGTTTGCTCACTCATCCAGTGCTTCTTGTTCGAAGGTCGGAATCCAAATTTTTTTTCAGCAGCCTGCCGCCTTAGGCTCTATGATATTTTCATGCTTCCATCACAATCGATTGGGGCTGTTTTAAGTTCTTCAACGAAGAACAGATTGTTCACTGAGAGGTTTAATAGCGGTGAGTTTTAGTCGAATGACCGCGAAGTAAAAATCTGAGCTTATGTCAGCGGCCCTCTTTACTCGTATGTCCAGAAGACTGCCTCTTAATTTTCTGCTATTGCAGGAAGTGTGGGAAAAGCGTACCTCCAACGGCAAAACAGGTGGGTACCGCATGGAGAGTTATTTTCCATCTTTTTTCGATCCATGCTTCATTAGTATAATCTTCTTAGCAGCAAGTTATAAGTTTAATGCTGGAGTTAGCCAAGAAGTAGCGTTTCGTAACGTTACGTCACGGTTGCTTGTCAACGTAGCATCGATTAGTGAAAACGGTAGGCAACGTTCGAAATGTCACCCTAAAACTTAAAAATTCCAGTTTTTGTAAACAAGCATCCATTGTCATACTTATTTTAATTAATTTGTTCAAAAAAATCCATTTATAACATCCAAATTTAATTTATTTTATGTAACAACGTAGCGCGACGTTTGAAAATCTAATTTCAACAGGTCTCAACGTTGCGTACCGCTGCGACACGATTTCACTAAACGCTTACACGTTTCTGCCATTTGATAGATTTTGACAGAAGTCACGTTACGAAACGCTACTTCTTGGCTAATTCTACCATAAGGCTGGATCCTTTAAGCGTTGCAAATAATAGTGGACAAAATCACTTTCAATTTCAGCAGCCCAGTCTGGAACAGACGCTAACCTAGAAGCCGCCCACTCTGGATCAGGCGCTACAAAATTTTGACAAGGGGCTAATTTTAAGGCGTCATAGACTCGCCTTATCAGTGCCAGTTACGGACATTGTGGGTTTTTATTTCAAGGCGTACAAGCAAATTTTTCAAAATACTGCAGACTTGGGTATTTATTTGGCCAGGCCAAATAAGTAAGTTCAGGTTATGTGATATAAGCATTTTTGTTTTCCACACAGTAAAAATTTAGAAAAAAAAATTAGAAAACAAAAAATCATCCATACATACCTATGTAGATTAGAGTGGTCCAAATTTTGTATGGAAAAACCAAAAGTGTTAAAAAGTCAAGGTGCGCGCGGCTTTTCTAAATCCTTGGATCCTGCTGATTACAAAAAGTGCTTTGGAACCAAAAAAACATTGCGTTAAGATATTCCGCAACGAGCTTGAATACTTGAGTACTTCTTTTAATTTAACGCTATATCTTTTTAACCAGATAAGGTATTTGCAAAAATTAAATTGCATGTTTTTAAGAATATATCGAGCCAAATTCTGCATTAATAATAGTTAATCTACTCTTTCCCAATTTTTTTTAGAAGCACTTTAAACTTCAAAATTTGTTAATTTTTTGAAGTGTTTGCACATTCAAGAACTATTTTTTTTCTTATTTTGCTCCATCAAATTTTTATACCCTACACCCAGGATATATTCACTTTGTCCTTCCGTTTGAACGGCAGAGAGGAGGCGTGGCAGATATGGAAAAGTGTATATATTCTTGATCAGCGTCACCTCCTGAGTCGATATAGCCATGTCCGTCTGGCTGGCTGGGTGGCTGGCTGGCTGGGTAACGGCTGTGTGTGGAAATACATTTTTTGGGAAAACTAAGCAAGATGATTCAATGAAATTTGGTACACAGCCTCCGTCGTCAAAGTTAGCTCGGGGGATTGAAAATGAGCGAAATCGGTCAACAGACACGCCTACCGCCCATACAAAAAATATCTTCAAAATGCAAAGTTCGGAGTATATTTCACAACAATGCAACCAAAATACACATAAATACTACGAATTGTCAGCGCAAGCTCTGAGAAAAAGCTGGTCGAATTCGGACAAGAGGGCGTAGCACCTCTCATATAAGCAAAAGTTTCAAAACGCTGTACTGAAAGCGTTTTTTGAGATAATCAAACTAGATTTGACTCGGACACTAAAAACTATAAATGTAAGCTTTAAGCAAAAACTGGATAAAATCGGACAAGAGGGCGTGGCTCCTCCCATATAAGCAAAAGCTTCAAAATACTGCTGTGTAGGGTATTTAATGTTTGGCCAGGCCAAAGGTAACACCCTTACTAGTTTTTTTTGCTTTTATTTTTTTAGGCATTCATTTATCTATCAACCGACTTAAACAACTAATCCATAAGCTTCACTTTACTTATCAAAAACCGTAAAGTGTAATCAAATTTAGCCAGAAAAGAAACTTCGAGTTTAAAATTTTCATGGTGAAACCGAAACAACAATAGTCATTTGCGATGTATGAGTTCATGAAAATTCTAAATCCGGTCTCAGAATTGCTCTACCTCATTTGGTTTTAGAGATATCCTCACCTAAAAATACAAAAAACACCGTTTTTGCTATTTTTGAAGCTGTTATATCAAGACAAAGTTAAAAGTGACAGCCTTTTTCTTCAAAACCCAATTTAAATTGTAACGATATCTCTTTGTTCCTCCGAAATATCGTAAGCAGAAGTAACAAAAAAACCAGTTTTTTGCACTTTTTCAACTTTTTAGGTTAGAATAACTCCAGGAATAAAAAAGATATCGGTATAATTTAAATTGAATTTTGAAAAAAACAGACTGGCACTTGTAACCACTATACCACTTTTTGTGGTTGGATGTAACATTAGGCATGCGCTTATTTTACGATTTTCCGATTTTCGTTCATGCCGCCCCCTGAAATCCTTCTAATGGTCATAAAAACAAATACTATGAAGTTTCACGGCGATCGGATAACGATAACCCGGCCCGCAAGAGAGGTAAAGGTCAAGTTGAGGTTTCAGGCAAAAAATAATGAAAATTTTTTTTAAACTTAATTAAATTAGTCAAAGCATAACTTTATCTTATAGCAAATTGAAATACCTTTCCAACAAGCTATAATTGTTTAAAATCGGGTAATAATTACGAATTCTATGAATTTTTCTTTTATCGACATTAGCGAAATTTCCGCAAAATGCTATTCTACTACATATGGTATTTTGCGGCAATTTTGCTAATGCCGTAAAAGAAAAATTCATAGAATTCGTATTTATTACCCGATTTTAAACAATTATAGCTTGTTGGAAAGGTATTTCAATTTGCTATAAGATAAAGTTATGCTTTGACTAATTTAATTAAGTTTAAAAAAAATTTTCATTATTTTTTGCCTGAAACCTCAACTTGACCTTGACTTCTCTTGCGGGCCGGGTTATCGTTATATGATCGCCGTTAAACTTCATAGTATTTGTTTTTATGACCATTAAAAGGATTTCAGGAGGCGGCATGAACGAAAATCAGAAAATCGTAAAATAAGCGCATGCCTAATGTAACATTGACTTGTAATATCACTTTAAAAAGAGCAAAAACGGCGTTTCTTATAGTTTTATGTTAAAATACCTCCTTAACCGTACAAGATACAGCAATTTTGAGACTGAATTCGGAATAAACATCAACAAATACATCGAAAATGGCCATTTGAGTTTCTTTTTGATTTATTAGTTTTTTTGGTTTCCTTAGAAGATCTATGAAAACTATCTGTTAACCTATTTTGCCAAAAATAACATAAAGTGCCAAGGTTTGCGAAGAATGTTGTTTTACTCAGAAGATTAGGAACTAATGATTTTATAAGAAAAAAATGGTACCCTTAAGTCATCCCATTAAGATATCTTATTTTAATGCCTTGAAAACATGAAAATTAATTTTTTTTTAGGTCCAATTTAATCATACTTGATTGTTTTTAGTGAGTAAAAGTATTACTAATAGCTTAGTTGTTGAAATTATATTAAAGATAAATTAATGCATAAAAATATAAAAATTTAAAAAAAAATTCGCTAGAGCAAAATAAGAAAAAAATCTGTTCTTGAAAGTGCAAACACCTCAAAAAATTAACAAATTTTGAAGTTTAAAGTGCCGCTAAAAAAAATTGGGAATGAGTAGATTAATTATTATTGATGCAGAATATGGCTCAACATATTTTTAAAAAAATGCGATTTAATTTTTGCAAATACCTTATCTGGTTAAAAAGATATAGCGTTTAAATTGAAAAAAATACTCAAAAATTTCTAAAAAAGTACCTTCAAGCTCGTTGCGGAATATCTAAACGCAATTTTTTTTTGGTTCCAAATCGCTTTTTGTAATCAGCAGGATCCAAGGATTCAGAAAAGTCGCGCGCACCTTGACTTGTTAACACTTTCGGATTTTGGACCACTCTAATGTAGATAAATGACAAAGTCTTCGGCTCTTAAGTTAATTGACGTAGTTGTGTGCAATTTGTATTTAAGCAATTTAAGCCATGCTGAATCTGTTGCCTTTGTATGTGATCGGCCTTCAACATTCGATTTTTTTTGAAAAAATTAAAAACTAGGTGTAACGGCAAATACCCCGTCAATCACTTCATTATGTATAAATAAACAAGCTATTTGAAGGGCAGAATGTTTCTATGTTGCTACTGTAGAGCAGACTGAGTCAAAATTTGGAAAAAAATTTTTTAAAAAAAAATCTAGGAGTAGGGGAGATGTGTGTACCTTGGTCCGCTTTTCAGTTTTTACATGTGCTGGATTTTCCAAAAAAGTTTCTTTAGTTTTTTGATTAAGGTTTATTTCTACAATGCTTGCAGCATCAAATGGCGTGACAATGATATTTCTATGCCTTACCGTTGAGTAGAAATATAACTTTTTCCGTTGCAATCTCAAACGGTCCAAGGTACACCATGCAAGTGTGCCTTGGACTATCAAAAATAAAAAAGAATACATTGTATATAGGTAACAAATTATAAAAGAACCATTTATTATGTAATCAAAAGTAACATTTTTTTTCAATGAAAAAAAAAAAAAAAAAAAAAAATTAATCACAAACAAAAATTAAAATTTTTTATCTAAGTTTCTTCAGGCTCTAGGTCAATTCCAAATAAAACTCTTTTTTGTTTTAATGAAATAAATTTGTTTTTGTTTAATTTTTTCAATATTTCGAACTCCTTCGGTGTTCGTCTTCAGGAAAGAATTTTACACTAAAATTATAATTTATAAAACAATAAAAAACACAAATTAACACAAATTTATAATTTAACAATATTAAGAATTTTTAAATTTATATTAATTGAAAAAATACAGCTTACATTGAGTAACAATTATACCCGCGTTTAGTGAGTGTCGTTTGTTAACTAAATTGTTGTTTTGTTTTGTTTCGTGGGTGACGCATAATTTTTAACTTGTTTTGATATGTTTCGTGATTATGTGTCTGTATGTTTGCGCGCATTTTTCGGTGTCTGTTTTGTAGTTTAGCCTTATGTTTGATGGTGTGTTGATTATATGTAACATTTCTATTGTGTATCGTTTTTTGTAGTTTGTCTCTTGTTGCAATATTTTTGTTTCTTCTATGTTGGGAGAGTGTCCCATGGTAGCACAGTGCGCCGCAAGTGCTGTTTTATTGTCCAATAATCCTTTTCTTGTCTTGTAGTCCGATTTGTGTGCAGCTAATCTTGTCCGTAGTTTTGATTTTGTTGTTCCAACATATATTTTACTACATATGTTGGATCCGTCTCCATTGCATCATATCCTGTAAATCAAATTTGATTTGTCTAAATTGTCTAGTTTTGATTTCGTGTTTGAAAATAGTTGTTTTAGTGTGTTATTAGTTTTTAAAGCGATGCTGATTTTATTTTTATCGTAAATGTCGGAATGTACAATTCTATCAGAAAAGCCCGGAACATGTGCCAATGACTTGTATATTTTTGCTGGTTTATCCAAGATTTTTATAATGTCCATCGTAGTTTTATATGTAAAGCTGTTTTTTTTTTGAAGTATTTCGCTGATTCCTTTTATGTTTTTTCCATGGTATTGTTTATCGCTTATTTTCAGAACTCTCCTAACAAAATTATTCGCGGTGTTCATTATAACGTGCTTAGGGTGTTTTGAATGAAAATTTATAATTCGACCAGATGCTGTGGGTTTTTGGTACCAGTCAATTATTATTTTATTTTCCTTTTTTATTATTAATGTGTCCAAATAGGGGAATTTTTTTTTTTTTGTATCAGTGATAATAGGTATTTTAAATATAAAGACAAAGTCTATGAACAACTTAGAGGAATGCCAATGGGATCTCCAGCATCACCAGTCTTGCAACAAGAGACAAACTACAAAAAACGATACACAATAGAAATGTTACATATAATCAACACACCATCAAACATAAGGCTAAACTACAAAACAGACACCGAAAAATGCGCGCAAACATACAGACACATAATCACGAAACATATAAAAACAACAAGTTAAAAATTATGCGTCACCCACGAAACAAAACAAAACAACAATTTAGTTAACAAACGACACTCACTAAACGCGGGTATAATTGTTACTCAATGTAAGCTGTATTTTTTCAATTAATATAAATTTAAAAAATTCTTAATATTGTTAAATTATAAATTTGTGTTTTTTATTGTTTTATAAATTATAATTTTAGTGTAAAATTCTTTCCTGAAGACGAACACCGAAGGAGTTCGAAATATTGAAAAAATTAAACAAAAACAAATTTATTTCATTAAAACAAAAAAGAGTTTTATTTGGAATTGACCTAGAGCCTGAAGAAACTTAGATAAAAAATTTTAAAATCATAAGGTCGAACAAATAATTACCATAAACAAAAATTATAACACAAAAAATTCCATTTCGAAAAAACAATTAATTAAACAAAAATGGTTGCAAATATTTACATTAATCACGTAAATACTAATAATAATATTATATTGAAGGGCGATTATGGCTTCCTGGTTGCCCGTCGAAAAAGGCTCGATGGCCAATAAGCATAGGTCCAAGGTACACACAGACATCAGTTTTAAAAACTGTCACACCCATAACATATATTAATGAAAATACATCTAAAACACACTAAAAGCTTAAAACAATAACTAAACTTCCTTTCTGATTTTGTAAAACTGAAATATTTCAAGAACTCACAAAACGTTTCGTATTTTACTCCAAAAACTAATTATTTTTTACACACCAAAAACACTTTTTCCGTCACTTTTTATACCTGAATACAGCTTGTGACGGTCTGAAGTCTACTTATATCAGTCAGCGGTATGAGTAGAAAATTCCATAGAAGAACATTATCGTTCACGTGCAACTGTTGAGTGGCAACCGACACTTGGACCGGGGTACACTCGGACCAAGGTATACACATCTCCCCTAGTCATGAAACTTTTGTCAAAATATTATAATTATAGCTACAAACTTAAATTAGAAAGGGCTGACTGTTCCGATGTTGCCAACGCAGACTAACTTGAAAGCTCTTCAGGCGTACTTTTTACTCAACGCGGTCGAATATGGTACAGCTTCAAAATTTTGCACACACATCTCTTGAACCTCAAAAATATGTTTTTTAACCATAAATCACAAACTTATTCCAATGGTCAATTTCTATTAATTATTGTTTTCTCTATGAAAAAATTTTTTTTTTTATCCAAATATAATTGCTTAAGGTAAATTGGGTAGTTTAAAATCCAAAAATAACAGAAAATATCTAAATTCAATAATTTTTTTCTCAAAAATTACACAGGCTTACAAAAAAAAAAATGTCATGGCGTTTTGATCAGACTATGTGTTTCCTAGGGAATTTGACGTCCTGAATCCGAATCCGTGATCCGTTTTTTTCCAGAACGTCTGAGAAAAAAGATTTCAAGGTCATAAGGAGGTCAAAATGGGGTTCGTATGTTGGTTAGTAATAAATTCGCTAAAATTCAGAAACTTATTTTTTATCATTGAATTTGTGGCCCTTAAAAAGAATATGTGATCAAAAACGGTCTCTCGGACCCAGTTTCGGAGATATAGCCATCGGAAGATCCAGATATATCTTCTATGAAAACCACTATCAGTTGGGAACTCCTGAATGGATTTAAAAAATATTGGTGTCATATGAAAGGTATTTTAACAACCTATAAAATTGGATTCATAGTTTTGGAGATATGACCTTTTTTGAAATTTTGAGAAATTTTTCAATTACAACAACAAATACATCAATAACATCAGCAACAACAACAAGATATCTTTCATACGACATCAATATTTTCCAAATCCATCCAGTGGTTCCCAACTTATTGCTGTTTTCATAGAAGATATATCCGGATCTTCCGATGGCTATATTTCCGAAACTGGGTCCGAGAGACCGTTTTTGATCACATATTCTTTTTAAGGACTACGAATTCAATGATAAAAAATTAGTTTCTGAATTTTAGCGAATTTATTACTAACCAACATACGAACCCCATTTTGACCTCCTTATGACCTTGAAATCTTTTTTCTCAGACGTTCTGGAAAAAAACATTTCTTTCCTTGGCTTAAACACCCTACGAGTCTCCTAAGGGGAGCTCCCATCCAAATTTTTTTAACTTTTACGAAAATTTATATATTTATATTTAATTGCAATATATATGGGACGTTTCACGTCAACTATGCCACCTCGTTGCCCAAAATCTGGTGCGTCTAAATAGGTCATATGATAGCTCATTTTTTTGTTGAAGTGTTTGCTTTCGAAAAAAACAATATGGCGGAACAATATGGCGACAAGAAAGATGGGTAGTTGGAAGAAATCATAAAGTTGATTCATTTATCACGTTACATCTTACAAACGACACTAAATAATTTGGTGAAATTTTGCGACTCGAGGTCTAGTGAAACTATCTTAGAATGAGCGAAAAGTGGGCGGGATTAAGTAAGTGACACGCCCACTTTTTAACATTTTGTGAATTGAATTCAATATGTCTCAAAAGCGGTTTCAACGATTTTGATAAAAAGCTAGGATCAGCTATTCGTAAAGATCAGTATTAATTTGTAGAATGTCAAAAAATTATATAGTCTCGCAAATAGTCGTGGCACCGCCTACAAAACTTTAATACGTTATAGTAACAGAATTAATGAAGTAATTTGTCTGAAATTTATGAAGTACTTCTGAGCAAAAAATGGGCGAAATATCACCAGTGGGCGTAGTACCTCCCATACAAGTGAAATACGTTGTATGGTATAACTCCAAAACTATATAAAATATTTTGATTCAATTTCGTTGGAAAGTGTAATTATAAGTACCTTGAAATGGATGAAAATTAGAAAGCATTAAATGAGTGCCACGCCCACTTTTTAACAATTGAAAATTTTAACTCAATAATGATCAATGCACTGTTCATCCTGTAGTTACTTTCATAATCCGCTCTTTGCTTTACCCAGGATCAACGGTGAGGACGTAGCTGAATGTGATCCCATTCTGTGTGTTTTTTATATTTTTTTCATAATATTTTTTTTTTATTTTTTTTGTAATGTATTTAAATAATTTTTTTTACCATAATTATTGAAATTATTGGATTAACTATATTGAATGGTAGATATAGCTTGTTCACTTCCGAGTATTCAGTCCAGACTGAATTTTTGATACTTTCGAAGTCTGGACATCAGTTTCAAGTGCTTCAATACTCGGAAAAAGAATAAAACATATCTTCCATTCAATATATTTAATCAAATAATTTCAATAATTATGGTAAAAAATAAAATAATTTTAAAAAAATTAAAAAAAAAAAAAATAAAAAAAATATGAAAAAAAAACACACAATGGGATCAAATTCCGCCACGTCCCCACCGTTGATCCTGGGTGAAGCTAAGAGCGGATTATGAAAGTAACTACCGGATGAACAGTCCATTGATCATTACTGAGCTAAAATTTTCAATTGTTAAAAAGTGGGCGTGGCACTCATTTAATGCTTTCTACTTTTCATCCATTTCAAGGTACTTATAATTCACACCTTCCAACGAAAATTAATCAAAATAGTTTATATAGTTTTTGAGTTATACCATACAACGTATTTCACTTGTATGGGAGGTACCACGCCCATTGGCGTTACTTCGCCCATTTTTCGCTCAGAAGTACTTCATATGTAGTAAGCTCCCTGTACTAAATTTCAGACAAATTACTTCATTAATTCTGTTATTACAACGTATTAATGTTTTGTAGGCGGTGCCACGCCCATATGCGAGATTATATAATTTTTTTTGACACTCTACAAATTAATACTGATCTCTACGAATAGGTGATCCTAGCTTTTTATCAAAATCGTTGAAACCGCTTTCGAGATACATTGAATTCAATTCACAAAATGTTAAAAAGTGGGAGTGTCTCTTACTTAATCCCACCCACTTTTCGCTCATTCTAAGATAGTTTCACAAGACCTCGAGTTGCAAAATTTCACCAAATTATCTAGTGTCGTTTGTGAAATGTAACGTGATAAATGAATCAACTTAATGATTATTTCCAACTACTCATCTTTCTTGTCGCCATATTGTTTTTTTCAAAAACAGCACTCGGCATTCGAAAGCAGACACTTCAACAAAAAAATGAGCTATCATATGACCTATTTAGACGCACTAGATTTTGGGCAGCGAGGTGGTATAGTTGACGTGAAACGTCCAATATATGTATTTAGATGAGTCAGATGAGTATGGAAGGAAATTTTGTAGGTGACAATCGTAAAGTTTGGATGATTCTAAGGAATTTTGAGGAAGAAAATTATGTATTTTTAGTGCAGTTTCCCCCGGAAATTAGAAAATAGACTTACACCTATGAATGCTTATTTAGCTTGCGAAAATAAGGATTTTTCTGCGAAATAATTCCAAGCGATTTTTTTAATGCGTACAAAATAAAGTGTAAGACGTCCGTTTCGAAATTGTGTGCGCAAAACAATTAATTCAAGGTCAAATCAGTTTTTTAGCCTGGAAGATTACCTATCAAATGATATGAAACCTGTTTTCGTACGAATTATAGTTCCTTAATTGTTGAATGTTGAAAATCAGCATTCTTATTACTCTAAACACTTGTACGCAGCATATAACTTTAGTTAGGATATATCCTTGACTATTCGTCGTACGAAAACACTTGTTATATCATTTGATATGTAATTTTCCGGGTTACAGAATTGTAATCCAACATTTTTCTATAGAACTAACTGTTAGCGAGATATTTGATTTTCGTAACATTTGACCTTGAACTAATTTTATTTGCGCACACAATGTCTTAAGGTTGAAAATTGCAAATCTTTACTTTGGTTATAGGCACATATCTTTGCAATAATTTTCGTTCAGGTTTAAAAATCAGGGATATGTGATTTTTTCATAACCAAGGCAAGCATATAAAACCTGTATATCAATTAGTTATAAAAAATGGTTAGATTTACACAATGGAACAATAAATGGTTCATTAGGAAGGTTCATCGAAAAAAAAAGTAAAAGCTGAAAATATTAAAGACTTTTAGACATGCTGGCCGAAAAAGTGCAAAAAAATTGCATGGGCCATTCTAAAAAAAAGGAATAAAAACAAAACTTCGTTAAAAATTTCAAGTTATATACATTTTGAATATACATTAGGGCTGTTCAAAAAAAAAAAAAATTTTCGAATTTCCAAGATATACTTTGGCATCACGATCTACATCATGACAGAATATCCCAAAAAATTTTTCAGATTTTTAAATTCATATTTAAAGGTGGCTCAAAGCAGAAATATATTTTCTTTTTTTTTTTTAGCATTAATTATAAAATGTTGTCAAACAATTTGAAAAATTTGTTTTAGAGTAACTTAAAAACATTCAGTTTGTTTGTTTTTTAATGAACTTTAAAACCTACGTTGTAATTTTGACGAAAAAAATTTTACACTTCTTAAAAAACGAAAAACTGCCCTAAGAAGGCGAAATTTTACGGTTTTTCAAAGAAAAAAGTCATCGTGCTTTAAACGAAATGAACATTTTTTAATTTACAAGATCTCATTCAAAAGAGCTCTTAAAAACCTTCAAGACAAGACATGTTAAGACTTTTTTGGGCCAGCAGACTCGATGACATAACGTTTGAAATATAGTAATGCAGCCCTGTGAAAGGCAAAACGCTTTTTACTCAAGAGGGAGGCATCTTACAAAAAAGTGCCCATGGCATAAAATGCTTAAAATCATCCAAGGAACAAGTGTAAATTGTTTTTTTTTTTTTACTTAATTTTAGAAAAAAAATTTTTTTAACGTCATTTTTAATAAACTTTCCAAAAAAAAAAAAAAAAACAATTCACACTTGTTCCTTGGATGATTCTAAGCATTTTATGCCATGGGCACTTTTTTGTAAGATGCCTCCCTCTTGAGTAAAAAGCGTTTTGCCTTTCACAGGGCTGCATTACTATATTTCAAACGTTATGTCATCGAGCCTGCTGGCCCAAAAAAATCTTAACATGTCTTGTCTTGAAGGTTTTTAAGAGCTCTTTTGAATGAGATCTTGTAAATTAAAAAATGTTCATTTCGTTTAAAGCACGATGACTTTTTTCTTTGAAAAACCGTAAAATTTCGCCTTCTTAGGGCAGTTTTTCGTTTTTTAAGAAGTGTAAAATTTTTTTCGTCAAAATTACAACGTAGGTTTTAAAGTTCATTAAAAAACAAACAAACTTAATGTTTTTAAGTTACTCTAAAACAAATTTTTCAAATTGTTTGACAACATTTTATAATTAATGCTAAAAAAAAAATAATAAAAATATATTTCTGCTTTGAGCCACCTTTAAATATGAATTTAAAAATCTGAAAAATTTTTTGGGATATTCTGTCATGATTTAGATCGTGATGCCAAAGTATATCTTGGAAATTCGAAAATTTTTTTTTTTTTAACAGCCCTAATATACATACTCGTAAGTATGATTGATCTGCAACTCTTACTTTCACCCTTGCAGCCAGTACACCTCCACCTCTTCCAGGCAAAAGAGCTTAAGAAGTAGGTTAAGAACCTTCTTGATTTTAAATATCTCGACAGCTACGTGGTCGATTATAATTTTATTAAGAAACTTCGAAAGTAGCTTCGATATTACGCCAACAAAATCCTCCAAATATTTTTTAAATATAATAGACTGTTTTAGTAAATAAAGACTTTTGTTTAACTTTTTATTTCAGTCATTTTTAAAAGGGGACATGTGCAAAATTTCAAACCGTTAGGGCGTTGGCGCTGGGTGATCTGTCTGTTTTCTAAGAATTCAGATTACTCCTTGATACCAATGTTAGTTAACCCTCAAAACCAAAATCGCTATAAAATAAGACATACCAAACTTATGAAGTTTTTTTTAATTTCCCACAAGTTAAGTTTTGTCACGTATCCCTTTTTAAAAATGACATATTCAAATATTTAAAATTTTCGTAAAAGCTTAAAAAAGTTTGTATGGGAGCTCTCCTTAGAAGACCACGTATGGTGTTTAAGTCAAGGAAAGAAACGTTCAGCTATAAAAACTAATGGGGTCCGTCATACATTATAGGTACCCACAACCCTTCATAGAGAAAATAATAATTAATAAAAGTTGACCATTGGAATAAATTTGTGGTTTATGGTTAAAAAAGATATTTTTGAGGTTCAAGAGATGTGTGTGCAACATTTCAGAGCTGTACCATATTCGACCGCGTAATAAACTTGTAGAGTAAAAAGTACGCCTGAAGAGCTTTCAAGTTAGTCTGCTGGGTTTGTAGTTTGTAGCTATAATTATAATATTTTGACAAAATTTTCATGACTACACCTAGATTTTGATTTATGATTAGGTATATTCATCCACAAGCAAAATTTAATATCTCGGCTTTGATATCAATTTTAATTTAAGCTAACATAAAACACTCACAAATAAAGTTTTGATACACTGCTAAATCGATTATTCCTCACTGAAAGCAAAATAAGCAAAGGTGGGCGCTCATAAACTTGCAGCACGTTTCCTTTTCTGTTACTGTGTGGACGAAAAAATCACTGTCGAGAGTTGTTTATTTAAGGAGATATGCTGGTATATCACATTACCCGCGTGTATCACAATACCCACAGTTACTCCTACTACTTAGTTCGTTTTTATTTATAGTAAATAAAGGTCCTTAGTCGACTGATTTGCACAGTCAGCTACATTTCCGTAAGATGGTTCACAAAACAAACTTCATTTCACATAAAAACAACATAGTCGCTTTGCAAGAAAAGTATAATATCAACGACTTACAAACAGCAGGGCGATGCAAAACAGGGGAAAATACAAAAAATTAGAACTTTGCATATGCTGCATTGAATTTTTTGCTGTGATTCTCGTCTAATCTATGCAAAAAATGAATAAAGCATGCTTGGTCGAGTTCTTGGTTTGTAGGTGAATTCGACTGAAGATCCCATATGATTATGGGTGAAACGTATCGAAAACCAACCTACCAACAAATTTTTTGGTTTTTTTACCTATGCATTTTGCCTTGTTTTTGTAATGCTCTTTCAGAATTTCAACTTTGCTACCTCGAATCGTGTTCGCTCGCGCCGCCATATTGGAAAAAATGGCGTCCAAAATCAGGTTTTTACAAATATCTCTTTAACGGTTACATTTAGAGATAAATATTGTGGCGCAATATTATAGCTTTTAAAATTTTCTATAAAAATGACCTCATAATTGTTCTCATGAACGGTGAGTCACATGTTTAAAGTAAAAATATTTTCTTATTGGTAATTACTTGCACTACAATCTACATATGATTTTTTTTTCAGATGACCTATAGTTTAGGAGATATTTTTTATAACAAACCTGAAATTTAGAAATAAACCGTTTTTTCAAAAAATCTCCAAAATGGTTAGTTCTAGAAAAAAACATTTTCTCGCATTTTGTAGAACGTTCAATTCCCTATAAGCGTCTCTTCGAATTGTTTTTCCGTCCAACTTACTGTTCATGAGATATCGCGTCTTGAAAATCATTCAAAATTGAATATCTCATGAAAGGTAAGTTTGCCGAAAAAATAGTTCGGAGAGACCCTAATAGAGAATTGAACGTTCTAGAAAATGCATTAACAATTCCACGCTTCAACACAAAATTTGGGATGGGTTCTAACCTAGCACTTTCGATTGCCACTGATGAGTAGAAAAAAACTGCCAAAGGATTTTTCGAAGTTCGGTCGCTAAGCGGCGCAATAACGGTTCAAATTTCGAAAAATCAAGTACTATGGAAAACCGTACTTTTAGATTAAAAATTCAAATTTTTTACATAAAATCTTCATTTCTTGTTTATGATGTCTTCTGAACATAACTTAAGCATACTCTAATGATTATTTTCTTCCCAAATATTAAAAGCATATCTTGTATCGTTTTGGAGAAATTTACAGAAAACTGTGAAAAATTTAAAAAATACCCTCAATTTTGCATTTTTCCCTTCCACGATCAATGCAAAATTTGGGATAGGTTCTTCTAGAGCATTTTCGATTGCCATTGATGAGTAGAAAAAAACTATCAAAGGATTTTTCGAAGTTCGGTCGTAAAGCAGCGCTTAAGCGATTCCAAGTTCTAAAATTCAAGTAAGTACTATGGAAAAACCGTACTTTTAAGTAAAAACAAAGTACGGTTTTTCCATAGTACTTGATTTTTCGAATTTCGAATCGCTAAAGCGCCGCTTTACGACCGAACTTCAAAAAACCCTATGACAGTTTTTTTCTACTCATCATTGGCAATGGAAAATGCTCTACTAGAACCCATCCCAATTTTTGCACTGATCGTGGAAGGAAAAAAATGCAAACTTGAGTGTATTTTTTAATTTTTCACAGTTTTCTGTAAATTTCTCCAAAACGATACAGGATATGCTTTTAATATTTGGAAAGAAAATAATCATTAGAGTATGCTTAAGTTATGTTCAGAAGACATCATAAGCGAGAAATGAAGATTTTATGTAAAAAATTTTAATTATTAATCTAAAAGTACGATTTTTCCATAGTACTTGATTTTTCAAACTTTGAACCGTTATAGCGCCGCTTAGCGACCGAACTTCGAAAAATCCTTTGGCAGTTTTTTTCTACTCATCAGTGGCAATCGCAAGTGCTAGGTTAGAACCCATCCAAAAAAAAAAAAAAAAAATTTTTTGTTGAAGCGTGTTCTTTTTCTAGGACGAACCGTTTTGGAGCTATTTGAAAAAAACGGGTTTTTCTAAATTTTAGGTTTGTTGAAAAAATTTCTCCTGAACTATATATGGGTGATTCTCAGATAACTGTACTTTTTGTGTCCTCTGGAGATTTCACCTATACAGTAGGCTTTTTTTTCACAAAAAATTACGCTATAAGTTAGAAACTATGTTTTTCTAATAGAGCGGATCAATTTTACCACCAAATAATTATTGGTCTATTGTGAAAGTTTGCAAATATACCCCAAATGTCACAAACGTGGCATGTCCTACCCCTACTTTTTATACACAAAACGATGGAAAATGACCAAAAAACGGAAATAGAACAGAAAACAAGTTACTACACATATTAAGTAAATACTTAAGGCTACAATATTCTGAGCTCATCTGCAGTTTTAAATAATTTTTAGAGAGCACAATTTCGAATTGAAAACTGTCCCCTAGTTTTGGAAAAAAAAAATTTCTTAAAAGTATTATGCTACTACTGCATGGTACTACTGTTTCAGTCAATAGATTGCAATACATATGCATTAATTCTGATCACTATCCATCACCCAAACGTCATCATGTCCGAACGCGTCCAAAAAGAAATCTGTTTGCGTTTTATAGGGCATTTTATAAACAAAAACCGTTTTTTCTAAAAATTATGGTCACAAACGTGGCACTCGGCACTCCCAGGTAGGACATTTTATTTTATGCATGAAACAATTTTTTTGTAGGATTTGCAGGCATGACCCCAAATTCTTTCGGAAAAATCTTGAACTCAAAAGCGTGCTTTACAATGAGCGATAAACTACAAAAATGTCACAAACGTGGCGCATCAAAAATGTCACAAACGTGGCACTTTTTATCAGTCTGCAAAAAAACATATTTCATATAAAGTTTGAGTATACAGATGTTTAGTTGAAGGCTATTAATTATGTTTTTAATACAAAAATTTTTCTACACCATCAGAATCCTGAGTTATCCTTGCTCAAAAGTGAAAAAATCACTGTTTTGACATTTACTTAAAGCTATAGAACAAAAACAACAACAAGTAAAATAAATTTTTGTCAATGGATTCAGACAGCCAAATTTATTGCCAACAAGACATAATTTACCGTTTTTCAATTGGATTCTTAGCTTCCGAGTTATAAGCGTTTAAATTAAGGACATCTTTCGATAACATACAAAGGATTTTTCGAGACCGAAAAGTTACAAAAAATCAAGTTTTATTATTTTTATCAATAACATATTTAATTACAAAAATTTCGTGACTTTGCAGACCATAATCGCATGAAAAATGACAGCTCAATTCTAGATTTAGTGACTAAGCCTACTAAACTACTACTTTGCAAATTCACAGAATCAAACTTTCATCTGTTCATTCACTAAATCTACAATAGAGCCTTATTTTTTCATCCGATTTTAGTCTGCAAGGGCTTAAAATTTTCGTGATAAAATATATTTCTGGTAAAAATAATAAAACTTACCATTTTTGTTAATTTTTCGGTCCTTTGTGTGTTATTGAGAGGTATCCTTTTTTTAAAGGCTTATAACTCGGAAACTGGGAATCCAATTGAAAAACGGTAAATTTTGTCTTGTTGATAATAAATTCGGCTGTCTGAATCCATTGACAAAAATTAATTTTACTCATTGCTGTTTTAGTTAAGTAGATGTCAAAACTGTGATTTTTTCACTTTTGAGCAAGGATAACTAAGGATACTGATGTAATAGAAAAAAATCAAGATCAGATTTGTAATTAGGAGATCCTAATCCATCATAAACGGCTATTAAAATAGAGGACAGGGAACCATAGTTGATCTTTAGGGCCGTAGGGTATAAAAAAAATGGACCACCGGAGACATGACACTGTTGTAAAATTAGTCTTGAAGTGTAAATTTGTCATTATATGCAATATATCTCTCATCAAAACGCTTCAAAACCATAATTTTTCCATACTGTGGCTAAAATGTCACAAACGTGGCAATTTGGTCACAAACGTGGCAGAAAAATTTCTTAATTTCGACCTCAAAGCCGTAAATTCACACTTGTTGTTGATCTACTTAAAAGATGAGTTTTAAGAGTGTGTTTACATAAGATAGCATGAAGAAACTTGCAAAAATCCAAAAAAAAAATCTGCCAATTTTACAACTCGAAAAAGCACAGTTATCTAAGAATCACCCATATAGGTGATGTAAAAAAAAAATAATATGCAGCTTGTAGTGCAAGTAATTTCCTATAAATAAATGTGTGACTCACCGTTCATGAGTTATCGTAATTTTAAGCTCAACACATCACTGTGCTTACTCATAAGCGGCATGCACAATTTACTAATTTTTTTTTAAATTTTGGATATCTCCTGAGTTATAAGCAGTGCTGTCGTATTGAAAAGTTTGAGCGAAGTGAAATTTTGTAAAAAGTGAAGTGTTGCGAAGTAAAATTCGGAAAAAGTGAAGTATTAGCGAAGTGAACACAAAAATCACAATTTTATTTATTCCATTCATTCATTTTTATGCTACACGTAACAAAATTTGAAAATATATTTTAAAAAAATATGAAAAAAACAAACAAAAAATTTCTTAGGTCAAAAATTTACCGAAAGATGGCCGGCCACTCGAACATGGAAATTTTGTTTATGCGGTCGAAAAATTGGTTTTTACTCAAAACAAGGCATCTTACGATAAAAGTGTATGAAGCAAAAAATGCTTAGAAAAGTCCAAGAAATACGTGTGAATTTTTTTCAGAATTTTTTGGAACTTTTTTAATTTTTTTGACCAATTTTTTAAAAATTATAAAATCTACCCAAAAATTAAACGTATCCTTTGAATGATTCCAAGTATTTTAGGCATTATACACTTTTCTCGTAAAAAAATGTAAATGTTCGAGTAGCCATATTTCGGCCAATTTTTCACCTAAAAATTTTATAATGAAGCGTTTTAAAGGAAATTTAATCTACTTATATGGTATTCTGCTATAACTTAACCTATCTCTAACCCTAAAACAGTTATAGACAAAAAAGTAAAAAACACTAGAATTCGAAATTTTTGCTTTCTTTTTTTGGTCTATTTCGATGGCAAATTTAATTGTCTACAAAAAGTTTCCTGTGAAGTACATATGTATATCGAAATTTTGCTTTGTTCGCTTGATATATTGATAAAACAAATTACTTTTCAGTCAGGGCAGGCTTCAGGCTTGCAAAAAATTATGTTTCTCATAAAAGAATAGACAAATTTTAAGGCAAATTTTGTATTCAAGAAAAAGTGAAGTGATTTTATGAAAGGGGAAGTGGCGAAGTGTTTTTGATAAAAAAAGGAGCAAAACACTTCAATTGAAGTGTAAACGACAGCACTGGTTCATTTTTATAGAAAATTTTATAAGCTACAATATTGCGCCACAATATTTTTCTCTAAATGTAATCGTTTTGTAAAAAACTAATTTTGGACGCCATTTTACCACTATGGCGGCGCGAGCGAACACGACTCGAGGTAGCAAAGTTGAAATTCTGAAAGAGCACATCAGAATCTATAAAATAACTCATTTGCAAAAATCCCGCAAAACTTTCCAGGTAACATCATTTTATTCTCCCAAATGATTGTACTGTATCGCAAAAGTTTGTATACAGCAGAAAAGAATTTAACCAAATTTTTTTTTCATCGCTTCTAATATTAAATTCAGTGTATCGTTAGATGCCATGATGGCACAGATCGGACAAGGCTTCGTGTTGTTGTTGGAGTTATTTTGCTCCACTCTTTCATTTGCACACGTTTTAAGTCTTTTAATCTGACGATTTCGTACTTTTCGCTTTATATCTTTCCACAAATGCTCAATAGGGTCTGCAAACGGTAATTGAGGTGGAATTTTCAGTTGGTTTCGCACATTTTGAAGGAGTAAGGACGTTCCGTCGTATTCAATGAAGCAAATAACCGCGCTATCATTAGAAAGACGAGAGAAAATCTCAAGACAAGTGTAGCGTAGATAAAATCAGAAATGGAAAAAGAAACTGGAAAACACTGTTATGCTCAAACTATTCGCCGAATGTTGTGTCGCGGGTATTCATGGCTTTGGTATAGAAAAAAAGACATTCATAAGAGAGATAAATCGGCGTAATAGAATTGCGTTTGCGAAGAAACATTTAAAATGTGTTCAATCATTCTGGAACAATGTGTTTATCTTAGACGAAAGCAAATTTAATGCTTATGGATCCAATGGTCGTGACAAAGTATTGAAAAAAGCTAACCAGAAGCTTAACCCATGCAATATGGCAAGCACTGTTAAGCATGATGGGGTTCTATTATTGTTTGGGCTTATATGGCGGCAAATGGAGTGGGGAATTTGTTCATATTTGAAAATATAATAGACAGATACGGTTATAAAAATATTCTTGACAATAATTTAAAACAAAATGCGAAAAAATTAGGCACTGAGGGGTCATTTATCTTTCAGCAATAGTCATTATCTTGCTGAAAGACAAATGACTCGTCCTATATCGAGAAAGAATAGTTATGCGAAAATAGCTGAAAACCCCAATTAAATCACCGGATCCAAGCCCTATTGAGCATTTGTGGAAGGATCTAAAGCGAAAAATACGAAATCGTCAGATAAGAAGACTTAAAACGTGTCCTAATGAAAGAGTCGAGCAAAATAACTGCAACAATAACATTAAACCTTGTCCGATCTATGCCATCACGGCCTAGTGTTATTCTGAACCCCAAGACTTATCTAATGAAATACTGAATTTAATATTAGAAGGGCTGAAATAAAAAATTTCGTTAAATGCTTTTCTGCTGTATTAGTACAGTCATTTGGTAGTTTTACCTGGAAAGTTTTGCTGGATTTTTTCAAATGAGTTATTTTATAGATTTCGATGTGCTCTTTCAGAATTTCAACTTTGCTACCTCGAGTCGTATTTGCTCGCGTCGCCATATTGGAAAAATGGCGTCCAAAATTAGTTTTTTACAATATCTCTTTAACGGTTACATTTAGAGAAAAATATTGTGGCGCAATATTATCGCTTATAAAATTTTCTATAAAAATGACCTCATAATTGTTTTCGTGCGACATATAATTCAGGAGATATCCTAATTCAAAATTCGAAAAAATTAGTACATTGTGCATGCCGCTTATGAGTAGGCACAGTGATATGTTGAGCTTAAAATTACGATAACTCATGAACGGTGAGTCACACGTTTAAAGGAAAAATATCTATTTATAGGGAATAACTTACACTAAAAGTTGCATGTTGTTTTTCGTATGACCAATAGTTAGGAGATATTTTTTAACAAACCTAAGATTTAGAAAAAACCGTTTTTTTCAAAAAATCTCCAAAACGGTTAGTTCTAGAAAAAAAAAATGTTTCATGCATTTTGTTGAACGTTCAATTCCTTATAAGGGTCTCTTCGAATTGTTTTTTCGTTTGACTTACCGTTCATGAGATATCGCGTCTTGAAAATCATTCAAAATTGAACATTATACTATGCTCCCTACTATATTCAATTTTGAATGATTTTCAAGTCGCGATATCTCATGAAGGGTGAGTCTGACGAAAAAACAAATCGAAGAGACTCTTATAAGGAATTGAACGTTCCACAAAATGCAGGGACAATTTTTTTCTAGGAAGAACCGTTTTGGAGCTATTCTGAAAAAACATTTTTTTTCTAAATTTTAGGTTTGCTGAAAAAATATCTCCTATGCTTTAAATCATATGGAAAAAAAAAATAAAAAATATGTAGATTGTAGTGCAAGTAATTTTCTATGAAAAGATAATTTTACTTTGAACGTGTGACTCACCGTTCATGAGTTATCGTAATTTTAAGCTTAACACATCACTGTGCCTACTCATAAGCGGCATGCACAATTTACTAATTTTTTTCGAACTTTGAATTAGGATATCTCCTGAGTCAAAAGTCGTACGAAAAAAATTAGAATGTAGTGCAATATTGGGCCACAATATTTTTCTCTAAATGTAACCGTAAAAGAGATATTTGGACGCCATTTTTCCAATATGGCGGCGAGAGCGAACACGATTCGAGGTAGAAAATGAATAAGTCTTGTCTGGTGTATTCTAACTTACGTGATTAAACTGTATACACGCTTAGAGTTAAATAAAATTTAAACCACTTACCACAACTTATCCACCTTTTCCGGGAATTCTGTCATTAATGATTTTATAAGTGTTTCCGTTACCTTTTTGGAGGAGCCATTTACGCTTGAAGTCAGACATGTCCTGAGATAACTTTCCTGTGTTTCTGTGTACTAGGCTGATACACTTGGCGTGGATTGCTTCATATACATAGTACATATTTAACTGTATAGTACTACCTGGAGACCAATCCCTGCTCGGTCAACAATCTGATTTTATTATTTTAGTCAATGTTTTTATTCATAGCTATTTTTTGTTATGAAACTTGTCCCTTTTCACCTCTAATGGTCATACTTTAAAAATGATAAATAAACCGATAAGAATAATAATAAGAAAAAACTCGGAAAGTATCGAATGGTATAGAAAAATATCAAAAACTCGAATTTTTTTTTGTTGAAATAGAATGCCCAAAATATTTCGTCTTTTGTATGGGGGCTTAAATATTTCATCTTCAAAGGATCATAACTCGGAAAGTAAGAGACCTATTGGAAAAATCCGGAAAGATATTTTGATAAGTTAAAATATGGCTATTCGATTCCTGAATAAAAGGAATTTCACCATTGCTTTTAGCTACGGACTAAGACTGAACACAGCGTTTTCTCCATCTTCAAGCAAGGGTATTTTAAAATCCTACAGGTATAGTGACAGTTCTGCTGATGAAGACGGATCCAGCGTCAAAAAGTACTTACATAAGACTGCATATAAGAAATGAAAAATTCATTCCATTTTTTTTTTTTTTTTTTTTGTGCCTGAGTTATTAACCATTATTTTTATTTTGGTAAAAAGTGGGCGTGAAAATTATAAGTATGGAACAACTCCCACTTTTCGTTATGCCTTTAGATACTCATGATACAGACCAGCGATATTTTGCCCACTTTCAGATTGTAAGTGTCTAAACTCAAGTAGACTCCATACAGTGAAATTCAAAATTTTCAATGGTTAAAAAGTGGGCGTGGCAGCTACTCGATAAGTGGAACCTACATACCCAATTTCATTAAAATACCTCGTAACAATTGCGAGAAATAGCATAAAACGTATTTTGCTTGTATGGGAGATTCCACGCGCAATGGCAATATTTCGCCCACTTCCGGTTCAGAGATGCCCTATAGCAAGTAAGCTCCCCACAGTTGATTTCAGAATGATTGCTTTATTAATTTTCTTACTATACCGTATTGTATTTTTGTGGGCAGTGCCACGCCCATCAACGAGTTTTCCCAATATAACGGCATATTGCATATTAATCGTTATTTACGGAGGTAACATCTCCTAAATTTTCATCAAAATTGTTGGAGTCGTTTTCGAGTAATATTAAATCAAAATTTTCTATGGTTAGTAAGTGGGCGTGGCACTTCTTCGATCCCGCCCACTTTTTGTCAATTAAAAGACATTGATAGTCAGTAGCTTTGTACTAAATTTCATCAAAATACCTTTAATGGTTTGAAAGTTATGACTAGAAATTTAAAATTTAGGGCGGTGCCTTGCCCTTGTGGGCAACTGTAAAGTTAAAACTTTACTTATTCTTGATCTTATGCTAGAGTGTATCTTTTTCCAAAGTTTTATTGAAATCGCTGCATCCGTTCTCGAGAAAAATTTGGGCACAAATATATTTATTAGGGTGGGCCAAATTGTATGGACGAAATTTTATCGACCTCGGCTACCCCTATGTGAAACTTCATTCAATTCTATGAATATTTGCCCAAGGAACTATACCTCTGCGTTCAACTTTAGTTCGGCGCATTTTTGATCGAAAATTTTACCTTTTATTAATATTTTTTTATTTTTTTTATTTAAAAAAATTGTATAAAGACAAAAGTAATGTCATTATATATTTAGCTGGTATTCTGGTATTGAATTGGGTTCTGTTTACATAAAAAGTTCACTTGATGGTATGGAATTGATGCTATATATTTAAAAAATTGATATGGGTCAAATAGCCGATTATTATGACCGACTTTCAAAAATAAACGATTCATATTTTTGGATGAATTTTTTCCAACAAAACACAAACCTAGGCTAAAAGTTCATTCAATTCTATGAATATTTGCTCAAGGAATCATACCTCTACGTTCAACTTTAGTTCGGCGCATTTTCGATTGAAAATTTTACCTTGCGTTTAATATTTATTTTATGCTTAATTTTCAAAATTCCTAGAGAGACAAAAGTAATATAATATGTTTTGGTTGGTTTTCTGTCAGTAATCAATAAAATTGGGTTCTGTTTTTACGAAAAGTTTACTTAATAGCTTGGAATTGATTATATTTATTCCAAAAAATTATATCGGTCAAATTATATATATTTATTACAAACGATTCATATTTTAACATGGATTTTTGGTATATTGTTCTGTAAAATTAAAAAAAGCGGCTTATTTATTTCCTAAAACTGCCACTAGATGTTGCCCTGGAAAAAAATGAGTGTCAGATTCGGCATCCTAGCATCCTAAAATACTTGGGTTGGTGTTTCGATTAAAAAAATCCATGTAAAAGTATGAATCGTTTATAATAAATCGGTTATTTGACCGATATAATTTTTTGGAATAAATATAATCATTTCCACGCTATCAAGTAAACTTTTCGTAAAAACAGAACCTAATTTTACTGATTACTGAAAGAATACCAGCAAAAACATATTATGATATTACTTTTGTCTCTATAAGAATTTTGAAAATCAAGCATAAAAATAAATATTAAACGCAAGGTAGAATTTTCAATCGAAAATGCGCCGAACTAAAATTGAAGTAGAGGTATAGTTCCTTGAGCAAATATTCATAGAATTGAATGAAGTTTCAGCCTAGGTTGGTGTTTTGTTTGAAAAAATTTATCCAAAAATATGAATCGTTTATTTTGAAAGTCGGTCATAATAATTGGCTATTTGACCCATATCACTTTTTTTAAATATACAGCATCAATTCCACACTATCAAGTGAAGTTTTCGTGCAAACAAAACCTAATTTAATTGATTACTGATAGAATCCTACCCAAATCATATAATGACATTACTTTTGTCTTTATAAAAATTTTTAAAGTTTAGTATGAAAATAAAAAAAAATTACTAAAAGGTAAAATTTTCGATCAAAAATGCGCCGAACTAAAGTTGAATGCAGAGGTATAGTTCCTTGGGCAAATATTCACAGAATTGAATGAACTTTCACATAGGGATTGAATGAACTTTCACATAGGGGGGTAGCCGAGGTCGATAAAATTTCGTCCATACAATTTGGCCCAATGAAATTACTTTTTTTTTTTTTTTTTATTTTATAAAAGGCTAAAACACGATTAAAGTTATTAATTAAAACAATAATTTTAAATTTTACTGCTTTCGCGCCGACGTTTCGAGGATTATTTGTCCTCTTCTTCAGGGCGTCTGTTTATTAACTAAACTAAACAAAACAAATTTGTAAACACAAAGAGACAAATAAAGTTTCAATAATACAAACATAACGTTAACATTTACATTCAGTAGTTGAAAAAGAGCTTAATGTTAAGTTTTAAAAGCTCTATGTTAAAGCTAAATAGTAAGTGCTGCTGATGTTATCACAGTCTTCTTTCCTATTCATTGTTTTGTTTATGTTTTTCTGTATGTGTAAGCTTTCTAATGTTAGTCTAATGTTATAGTTTGTTTCTCTGTCGATTATTTCTACGTTGCCGAGGTCCGCCGAATGTCCGGTGTTTTTTATGTGTTGCGCTAAAGCCGTTGTTTCTTTGTTGCTTTTGATGTCGTTCGTGTGTTCATTGATTCTTGTCGTCAGCTTACGTTTGGTGGTCCCTATGTAAATTTTACTGCATGACTCATCTTTGCCTGAACAGTTAATTTTGTAAATAACATTGCATTGTTGTTGTTTTTCTATTGGTGTTTTAGTTTTGGTGAAGATGTTGGTCAAAGTCCAAATTGGTTTGTGCGCGAAATTTATATTGTTGTTGTTGTTGTTAATAATTTCTTTTAATTGTTTATTTTCTGTAACATTTGGAATGTATGGTACACGATGATAACGTTTATTTGTGTTAATGTTATTAGAATTTGTTTTTGTAGTTTTGTTTGTTATTTCTGTTGTGATTGTTTTAATTAATTTGTTAATTAGAGTAATTGGGAAACTATTGTTGGTTAGAATTTGTTTAGCTATTTTAAGGTTTTTAGTCCAAAAATGTGTATCACTGATTTTTAACATTTTATTTATTAAATTTTTTGCTGTATTTATTTTATGGTGTATTGGTTGGTTAGAATGGAAATTCAAAATTCTTCCTGAAGATATCGGCTTCGTGTACCAGTCAAATTCTAATTTGTTGTCGTTCCTAATTATGCGCATATCAAGATATGCTATTGAATTGTCCTTTTCTGTCTCTACAGTAAACTGTAGCTTTTGATGATAGGAATTCATCTCGTCTAAAATAATTTGTATGTCATTCTGGTTCACAATAGCAAGAATGTCGTCCACGTATTTGAAAATTTTGGTGATTTGTATGTTTTTTTCCGCTAGCTTGTTAATTGTACTATCGAGAAGGTCATCAAGGACTATGTCAGCAATTTGTGGAGAAAGTGGGTTACCCATTGGCATACCGAAGACTTGATTATATATAGTTTCTCCAAGAATTAGGTAGTTGTTGTCTTTGAGGCAAAAGTTGAGAATTTTAAGAAAGTATCCTTTGCTGATGGTTGTATATTTAGATATTTCTGGCCATTTTTTCATTATAGATTTAATTGCCAAGTGTATGGGTATATTTGTAAATAGGGAAATAGCATCTAGTGAAATGACCACTTCATTTTCCTTCAGTGTAACGTCTTTCAATTGATTTTTTACCTCGACTGCGTTGATTACGTTGTATTTATCGGAAATTATGTGTTTAAGTTTGCTACCTATATGTTTGGCTAGTTTGTAACATGGGACCTGTGTAGATGAAGCGATGGGTCTTAAGGGGATATTGTCCTTGTGGATTTTTGGAAGTCCATAAAGTCGCGGGGCTACAGCCGAATGACAAGTTAGTCTGTATTTTAGCATTTTGTCTATTTGTTCAAGTTTGTATAGTTCTTTGACAATTTTATTATTTAGATTTTCTAATTTTTGCGTAGGATCAGTTCTCATAGTTTTGTAAGTATTTTTGTCATTGATAATGTCTTTCATTTTATTCTCATATTCAGCTTTATATAAGATCACTGTTTTGTTGCCTTTGTCAGATTTGGTCACTACAATTTTGTCCTTGTGTATCCGTAATAATTTTTGTGTGTCAGTATAAACTTTTATTATGTATGTTTCCAGTGCATTGTACGCGCGATTTCTTTTATATGTCACGATTCGGTCTGCGAATTTACATCTCGCCATTTCCCTTTCTTTTCCGTCCTTGATCATTTTAATGCATTCTTCTACCTCGGCTATCAGGCGTGGTGTGGAGAGTTTATTATTATCAATAGGAATTGCAAATTTAGGGCCTAAAGATAACAGCCACTTGCTTTCAAAAGGAAATTCAATATCTGTTTTGTTAACAATCCAATTTTCGTTATAAATGAGTCCTAAAGATTTGAACTTTTTATGTTTCAAATTATTTAGTTTGTTAACGAGCGTTAAATCATTAATAGTTTTGGTGTGTTCATATGTCAGTTGTTGTTTCTGTACGAATTTCTCAAATTCTTCTATTTCTAAAGTAGTTTTAATAACGTTTTCTTGAGATTTTAGTAGTTTTTTAAGGGAATCTATATTAACAAATGTCTGCTGTATTTCCGAACGAAGAATTTTTTTATGAAAATTATAAATTGTTTTTTCCACTTTATTGTCCATCATTAAACTTTTGTTGATATTGGTTGTATAAAAAATGTGTGCTGGAATAATTCCGTACGATTTACAAGTTAGAAGAAATTTTATTCGCGAATTCTGTCTGCCAAGTTTTTTATTATTGTTATGGTATTTTTTAAGTAAATGTGAGATTTGGATGTTATATTTATAACTTATATGTTTGTAGAATTGTTCCATTTTTTGTCACTGAATTTACGTTATGTAAGATAATTTTAGTTGTACGGCGGGCCTTCCGTTCTTATGAATTATTTTAAGATTAAAATCGCTTTAGTTAAATATTCTTTATTTTATAAAAGGCTAAAACACGATTAAAGTTATTAATTAAAACAATAATTTTAAATTTTACTGCTTTCGCGCCGACGTTTCGAGGATTATTTGTCCTCTTCTTCAGGGCGTCTGTTTATTAACTAAACTAAACAAAACAAATTTGTAAACACAAAGAGACAAATAAAGTTTCAATAATACAAACATAACGTTAACATTTACATTCAGTAGTTGAAAAAGAGCTTAATGTTAAGTTTTAAAAGCTCTATGTTAAAGCTAAATAGTAAGTGCTGCTGATGTTATCACAGTCTTCTTTCCTATTCATTGTTTTGTTTATGTTTTTCTGTATGTGTAAGCTTTCTAATGTTAGTCTAATGTTATAGTTTGTTTCTCTGTCGATTATTTCTACGTTGCCGAGGTCCGCCGAATGTCCGGTGTTTTTTATGTGTTGCGCTAAAGCCGTTGTTTCTTTGTTGCTTTTGATGTCGTTCGTGTGTTCATTGATTCTTGTCGTCAGCTTACGTTTGGTGGTCCCTATGTAAATTTTACTGCATGACTCATCTTTGCCTGAACAGTTAATTTTGTAAATAACATTGCATTGTTGTTGTTTTTCTATTGGTGTTTTAGTTTTGGTGAAGATGTTGGTCAAAGTCCAAATTGGTTTGTGCGCGAAATTTATATTGTTGTTGTTGTTGTTAATAATTTCTTTTAATTGTTTATTTTCTGTAACATTTGGAATGTATGGTACACGATGATAACGTTTATTTGTGTTAATGTTATTAGAATTTGTTTTTGTAGTTTTGTTTGTTATTTCTGTTGTGATTGTTTTAATTAATTTGTTAATTAGAGTAATTGGGAAACTATTGTTGGTTAGAATTTGTTTAGCTATTTTAAGGTTTTTAGTCCAAAAATGTGTATCACTGATTTTTAACATTTTATTTATTAAATTTTTTGCTGTATTTATTTTATGGTGTATTGGTTGGTTAGAATGGAAATTCAAAATTCTTCCTGAAGATATCGGCTTCGTGTACCAGTCAAATTCTAATTTGTTGTCGTTCCTAATTATGCGCATATCAAGATATGCTATTGAATTGTCCTTTTCTGTCTCTACAGTAAACTGTAGCTTTTGATGATAGGAATTCATCTCGTCTAAAATAATTTGTATGTCATTCTGGTTCACAATAGCAAGAATGTCGTCCACGTATTTGAAAATTTTGGTGATTTGTATGTTTTTTTCCGCTAGCTTGTTAATTGTACTATCGAGAAGGTCATCAAGGACTATGTCAGCAATTTGTGGAGAAAGTGGGTTACCCATTGGCATACCGAAGACTTGATTATATATAGTTTCTCCAAGAATTAGGTAGTTGTTGTCTTTGAGGCAAAAGTTGAGAATTTTAAGAAAGTATCCTTTGCTGATGGTTGTATATTTAGATATTTCTGGCCATTTTTTCATTATAGATTTAATTGCCAAGTGTATGGGTATATTTGTAAATAGGGAAATAGCATCTAGTGAAATGACCACTTCATTTTCCTTCAGTGTAACGTCTTTCAATTGATTTTTTACCTCGACTGCGTTGATTACGTTGTATTTATCGGAAATTATGTGTTTAAGTTTGCTACCTATATGTTTGGCTAGTTTGTAACATGGGACCTGTGTAGATGAAGCGATGGGTCTTAAGGGGATATTGTCCTTGTGGATTTTTGGAAGTCCATAAAGTCGCGGGGCTACAGCCGAATGACAAGTTAGTCTGTATTTTAGCATTTTGTCTATTTGTTCAAGTTTGTATAGTTCTTTGACAATTTTATTATTTAGATTTTCTAATTTTTGCGTAGGATCAGTTCTCATAGTTTTGTAAGTATTTTTGTCATTGATAATGTCTTTCATTTTATTCTCATATTCAGCTTTATATAAGATCACTGTTTTGTTGCCTTTGTCAGATTTGGTCACTACAATTTTGTCCTTGTGTATCCGTAATAATTTTTGTGTGTCAGTATAAACTTTTATTATGTATGTTTCCAGTGCATTGTACGCGCGATTTCTTTTATATGTCACGATTCGGTCTGCGAATTTACATCTCGCCATTTCCCTTTCTTTTCCGTCCTTGATCATTTTAATGCATTCTTCTACCTCGGCTATCAGGCGTGGTGTGGAGAGTTTATTATTATCAATAGGAATTGCAAATTTAGGGCCTAAAGATAACAGCCACTTGCTTTCAAAAGGAAATTCAATATCTGTTTTGTTAACAATCCAATTTTCGTTATAAATGAGTCCTAAAGATTTGAACTTTTTATGTTTCAAATTTATTTAGTTTGTTAACGAGCGTTAAATCATTAATAGTTTTGGTGTGTTTCATATGTCAGTTGTTGTTTCTGTACGAATTTCTCAAATTCTTCTATTTCTAAAGTAGTTTTAATAACGTTTTCTTGAGATTTTAGTAGTTT